>CM071851.1:30463968-30694978 GCA_036507275.1 Sicyos edulis
AACTAACGGCCTCTACCTTCGAAGGGTCCACGACCACTCCTCCTTAGACACAACGTGTCCCGTAAATGCTACCTCCTCGAGCCAAAGTCACACTTTGAGAACTTCGCGTAGAGCTTGTTCTCGCGCAAGGCCGCAAAATCGCCTTTAGGTGCGAGGCATGGTCCTCCTTAGACTTAGAGTACACAAGAATGTCATCTATGAACACGATGACAAAGCGGTCCAAGAACGCCTTGAACACTCTGTCCATCATGTCCATGAATGCACCAAGCGCGTTTGTCAGTCCGAACGACATGACTACGAACTCATAATGCCCATACCTTGACTCGAACGCTGCCTTGGGAATATCTCGCATCCCGAATCCTCAACCGGTGGTAGCCCGACCTCAAGTCAATCTTTGAAAACACACAAGCTCCTGGAGCCGGTCAAACAGTCATCGATACGAGGCAGCGGGTACTTGTTCTTAATGGTTACCTTGTTCGCCTCCAGAATCGATGCATAGGCGCATCGAGCCATCCTTTTTCTTAACAAACAAAGACGGTGCTCCCCACGAGGACACACTCGGCCTAATAAATCCTCTCATCACAAGCATCTCCCGCACTGTTCTTTTAACTCTTTCAGCTCTGCTGGCGCCATGCGATAAGGAGCTTTCGAGATAGGCGAGTCCCCGGCTCAAGCTCTATTGAGAAGTCCACCTCCTCTTCTTGGCGGCGGCCGTGCAACTCCTCCGGAAAAACATCTGCAAACTCTTGCACTATGGGCACTGCCGACAAATAGTGGGTCACGGTTCTCCCCAGTCAACTTAGCTAAGAAACCCCAAGCTCCTCGAGCTAACAAACGGTGAGCTTTAACTGCCGAAATCACCGGCGGACACACCCCACTCTGGGTGCCCCGAAATTTAAAGGTAGGCCTGAACACCACCTCCTTACAACGACAGTCAATCATAGCGTGGTTATCAGCTAACCAATCCATGCCGAGGATCACATCAAAACCGCTCATAGCTAACACAATGAGGGTAACCTACAGAGTCTGGTCGGATACCTGTATCCGACCGTCCCTTACCTTCTGGCTAGCCAGCATACTAGTTCCCGAGGGAGTAGCGACAGACAACTCAAAACCTAGAGGCTCTAAATTCATGCAAGCAAGCTCAGCAAAAACAGCAGAAACAAACGAATGGGTGGAACCCGAATCAAACAACACAAAGGCGAGGTGATCAAGAACTAGAAGCGCACTCGCCATCGCTGTCCGGCTCTCTCAACCTCCCCGGCGAGTCGTAGCATATACTCTTCCTCGCTTGAAGCTGGCTGTGCGCTGCCATCGCTTTTCAGGTGCGGTCGGGCCCGATGCCCTTCCTTTCCACAATTGAAACAAGCCCTAGGGTTACCACCACAGGGTCCCCAATGCTGCTTCCCGCAGGATCTACAATACGGTGGCGGCCTCCTACGCCCTTTTAGGCGAGGCCGATCCCGATGCTACGGTCTCAGATCTTGGTCTCGCCATGATAAGAACCCCAGGCGCCGACCGCCCCCTGACATTGCTCCTCGAGTCAAACTTGCGCTTCCGCCCGAGTACACTGGGCCTTAGACACTACTGGTACTAACAACAACTCGCTCCGGAGGATACTTCCCATCATAAATCGTTGCCAATCTGCATCGCCTCTTGGCAAAAGTTTTTGGGGCTGTGCCCTAACATCCTCGAGACACTCCACTGCCTCAAACCCGCAATAAACTTCCCGATCTTCGCCCAAGGTAGAAATCAATCGTGGCGCGAAGTATCCATACTCGAGAACTTCTTCTCGTACACCTCGATCGAGTCGGACCCACTGCTTAAGGTTTGAAAACACTCAATCATCTTCTCTTGGGCTTCTTGATAAATTTTGCCTTGAACTCACCTTGAAGAACTCCCGGTGGCGTGGAGACCAGCCGGGTCTCTCACTTAAGGTGGAATCCCACCACCACTTAGCTGTATCTGGCTAATACGTGAGTCGCACATCGAGCTCATTGCACCTCGTGACACTCCATTACCATAAACGTATATTCTAACTCTCAAAGAATCCACGTGGCGGCTACCAATGGTTCCCAGGGGCACTAAACTTCTCCGCTTCCATTTCACAAAATCCTTCACCACTTGCCTAGATCCTCGGCACCTTCCGCCATAACGGCCTCATTCACAATTGGCTCTGCGAGCTGGCGGTGGCCGGTGACGCCGCAGATCCTCTCACTGAACCAACTCGGTCGGTTGTTTGTATCCGAACGTGGGACTCCTCCTCTCACAGCAGCTAACCAAGCTTGCGTTTCACTCTCTGCTCGGCCCTCAGGTCGGCTAGCAACCCAACCATAAGAGCCCTCATAGATTCCACAAAAGCGGCTCCTGTGCAGCCTCTCGAGACTCGCTTGCCACACTACACTCTCTCGGGCAACACGGTTGAAGGGCCTCGATGGTGGCCTAACCTCAAGATCGGCTTGGGACGAGGTCCCCGGTGTCGAGAATCGATCACGAATGCCCTGGTGGTCGGCCTCGAGCCTCCCCGCCCTCTACGAGTGGATCGGCATACCAAAAATCTACACCAAACCAACAATGGGTCGAACTGTCTTCCCCGCTCTACAACAACAAGTCATGTACATGCAAGGTGCAACCGTGTATTGTAATTCTTAACCCTTAACTTTAAACTTACGGACATACCGATGGTCGGCGGTTACCGATGATCATGGAAAACAACCTACAATCGCAGTCAGTCTCACGAACCTATAACTCGGGGCTCGATACCAACTTTAAAGACCCGACCCAAGAAACGGTCTCTAACCTAAAGTCCATACTTAGCATGCATGATTAAGAATATAAACATCATTCGTAGTCGGAAGTTTAAAGCTTTGCAATAAACACTTTTAAAACAAAACCATGATTTCAATTAAATAAAACAGTAAATGATCGATCAAGACTTTCTTAAAACAATTCAAAGGAAAACGTGCGAGAACATAAAATAGTTTGAGTGCTTTTTCCTAGGGACCCAAGTCCCACTACATGCTAAATCATTAAGGAAAACATTTAAAGAAACGTATGCGACCCAGCAGTCACCTATCCATGATCATCGAGCCGCTTCCTCCTAGCCATCCACCTCTGTCCCAAGTTACCCGTGGTGGAAAGCACGAGAAAATAAGGGTGAGCAACAAGTTACTCAAGAAGAATCCCCAATCGGGTACAATACGAAATCATCTCATTTAGCACACGGACAGCAACCATACAAAGACTTAGAGCACGAATGGTCGCTTAGGCTATGAGCTACTTCTAGGCGCGAGCCTATTCAAGGGCTCCCATCAACAAATCCTCCTAGGTCCTACGCTTGGATGCCCTTCTGCCTTACACAATCTAGGACTCAAGCGATGCCTAGTGAGGCCTTACACACTCTAGGACTCGGTGATGCCCAAAGGGGGCCTTACACACTTAGGACACAGTGATGCCCAAAGGGGCCTTACACACTTAGGACACGGTGATGCCCTGTGGGGCCTTACACACACTTAGGATGCCCATCGGGCCTTACACCTTCAATGATCGGTGATGCCCAAAGGGCCTTACACACCTAGGATGCCCATAGGGCCTTACACCTCCGAGAATCGGTGATGCCCAAAGTGGGCCTTACACACCTAGGATGCCCGTAGGGCCTTACACCTCGCACTTCTCGTGACGCCCGGTGGGGCCTTACACACTTAGGATGCCCATCGGGCCTTACACCTTCTGATGTCCATCGGGTCTTGCCCGAGCGGGACCCCAAACTAGTTACCTCTACGGCCCTCTATACTATACATCACACATCTAACTCAGTAACTTGAATCTAGCAAAGATACAATAGGCGGCATGGTTCTATCAAGATAGGAAAGCCTAACATGGAACTTAACGGGATGTAAACATGTCACTAACATGAATCTAAAGAAAACATGAAAACTATCACTAGAAACTCATATAATTACAAATGTCGTGTGCTATCAACTATTCGCAGGGTCCACACAACCCCGGGTAAGAATCCTTACCGGAAATAAGTGGAGGTTAATTATCCCGAATCAAATAACGACCCTCGAGCTTTTTAGCGAACTCGAGCAACCTAAACAAGTAATAAAACATCCTAATTAATAAACAAAGATCTAAAAGCGTGAAGTCCAAAGGGTGGAGGCTCGGGAATTTACCAACCGAGAAGGCACTCGCCTCGGCAGCGCAACAGAAGACCCAGCGCCGCTAGGCGCCAGGGCGCCGGCGCCGCAGACTGGCGCTTCTCGGGCGCTTCTTGGGCGCACTGCACGGCAGGGAGGGCGAGCGCTGGCGCTGGGCTGCGCGCGCGGCGGGACGAGCGCAGCGCTGGCTGGGCGGCGCGACGCGACGAAGCGGCACGGGCACGCAGACGCGGGCGGTGCGGTCTGAGCGGCGTCTTGCGCGACAATGCTGGGGGTGGTGTCGTCGGGCGCGAGGGCGGCTACACGCCCGGTCTGTTGGCGACTGGTGCGGAGGGAGGCTGGGCTGCGCGCGGCGGGCGAGCTGGCCGCTTGACGCGATCCGGGCCGGGCGGGCTTCGGTGCGGTCGCAGCGGTGGCAGGGCGCGTCGGCGTCGTGGGGCGGCAAACAGGCGTGCGTCGTCGTGGGCGGCGGTAGGCGTTGGGCGGCGGCGTGGGCGAGGCACGGGGCGGTGTGGGGCAGAGCACGGCGGCGGTGTGTGGCGGCGGGCTTGGGCGAGGGTGAAGGAGAAGTCTAGGGTTTTGGGTTCTTTCTTTTGTCCTTATTTTCTCTTTTCTTTTCTTTAAATATAATTCCCTTCCTTAACTTAAATAGACTTGGGAATCTCATATGACCTTCCCAAGACTCCCCTTCGAGCCCCGGGTGACGCGTTTATTTTCCTTATTTAAACCCAAGCTTCCAAACCCCTTTTTAGGCCAAGGGTTCGAGTCCTTCCAACAGCTCCTCCCAAACTAAAAAATATAAAAGGAAACCTTATTTTACATTTAGCTAAAAACCGGGCTGTTACAGAATCGGTCGTGGTAGGCTTACCCCAGGAAGCCGTCCTTGCCCTAACAGGTGGCAATCAAGGGCTACGGCCGAACACGCTGAGGACGTGCCGACTGCCGGGGACGAGGCAATGCCAAGTCATCATTCCGACCGTTGGGGCATCGCGCAGACTACCACCCTCACCCAAGATTGCAGGGCCTACCGGTCGGGTTAGCTAAACCCTCACGGGGTCCAGGGACGGAGTACTACCTCGTACGCCCCTGCCATGGGTGCAAGATACTTTATGCATCAGGCTCGGATGATGCTACCTACCTACACTTTAACCTATCATATCAATAACATACAATCTGATACAATCCAAAACGTGCTCAACGGATACAATGAACCTAGCATGGTACTACAAAGCAAGAACAGATATGAGCATGCCAGAACGGAACAACCTAGCATGGACTAACATGAGAAACAACATAAGAAATCATGCCAGTCGGGAATTCAGAACAGAGCACCTAATACTAAACATGATGATAATCATAAACAGGCATACAAACAACAATCACATATAACATCGCAGGGCCCACACAACTCCGGTAAGAAATCCTTGCCTTGGCCAGGAGGCAACTACACACAAAAACCTAAGCTACGATCGAACCCGAGCTAGCTACCGAGAACCTAACAAAAACAATGATAATCATAATCCATATGCCTAAATATAATAAAATAAACAAGGATCGGCTCGGGAGCAACTCACGCGGCTCGGCTGACACGCGGACGGGCAGGCGACGGCGGGCGGCGCTCTTTGGGCGCAGATGGGCGCGCAGCTGCTGGCGCGCACGGCGCTGGGGGCACGGATGGGCGCGCTGGCACGGCGCTGGGCGCGGACGCGAGCGCGTGGACAGGCAGGACATGGGCGGGCGAGCGGCACAGAATGCTGGCGCTGGGCGCGGACGCGCTGGGACGGCGACGGGAGCTGGGGCTGCGACGCGGACGCGGGCGCGAGCTCGGCTGGGCGATGGCGTCTGGCGAGCCGACGGGCTGGGCGCGCGTGGGCGAGCAACCCGATGCGGCGGCTGCGACGGCGACGGCGCGCTGGTGCGTGCGTCGCGGCGGCCTCTCTTTGGCGCTGGCGGCGGCGACAACTGGGCGCTGATCACGTCTTCTTTGGCGCCAGAAATTTCTGGTGCGATCTGGGCTGGGCCGCTCGATCGGCCGCTCACTGGGTTGCTTGGCTGGCCGGAATGACACTCGGAGGACTCTCGGGAGAAGACTCACGCAAGATGGCTAGAGAGAAGAGGGTTGGGCGACCATGGGGGGTTTGGAGAATAAAACACAAAAACCTAAATTTCCTTTCATTTAATCAAATGCACCAAAACCCGAAGAACTCAAGGCTAACTAGGATATGCTGCGGAGAGAGGAACAAAAACACCTGGAGGCTCAACTGGCCACACCACCCACCTGACTTCTCAACCACCTGGGTTCGAAACCCACCAAACACATCTTTACTCCACCATTTTTCTTTTGCATCTCACCATGCCCAAACACAACCACAAAGCCTAAAAAACTTACAAAAATCCATCCAATAATTTTAGCAACTGGAAAAGACATAAACGGCCTTGACGGCCTGACCAAATTACCAAAATACCCCTAGGGCCTTCCTGGAAGACCGGGATGAAAACCTAGGCCGTTACAATATTCCCTCCTTTTTATGACTTTCGTCCTCGAAAGTCCTTAAGACTGAAACAACACATGATACTGCAACCTCATCCCGTCTTCCCCGCTCACGAGCGGCTTACTCTAAACTCTTACTCCTTCACTGAACTGTTACCGAACGGATCTCACGGCCACGCAACGTCTTCGCCTCAAAGACCATAATACTCACATGCTTCCCTTCGAAGCTCAAACACTCACTCAGCTGCAAAGGCTCAACGTCCATAATGAGCGATGGGTCCGACACATACTGCCCCCAACATCGATACATAAAAACACTACACACGGTTGACAATGACTGGGAAAAGTTAACCAATAAGCAACTCTGCCAATCCTCTCGAGAATCTCCAAACAGACCAACAAACTGGGACTCAACTTCCCTCGCTTACAAAACCTCAACACACCCAGCATCGATGCAACCTTAAAACATGAGCTGTCCAACCTCAAACTCTAAAGCTCAACGCCGATCATCGGCGTAACTTTTCTGCCTGCTCTGAGCTATCAACCTACTAGCTCGATACTCCTGCACATCACCTCTGGTCAAATGCAGCAACTCAGGACCCCAACACAAAACTGATGGCCACCAACCTTTTCCCGAACAACACCAAAACCTACAACACTTACCAAACCACGCTTCAACGAAACCAAAAGAACTAGCGGTAGGAATCGCTACCCGAGGCAACCTCATAAAATCCAACACTGGTTTCCGCTGCCTAACTACGGAAACACCAACTCACAACAAGCTCCAACGGATCAGGCTCACTCCTCCCAGAAGACCATCGGTCAGAGGGTGAAAACACTACAGAAACTGCACACGGCACATAAGCCTCTTAACAACGCTCTCCAGAACCACAGTTCATCCACGCACTGCCTAGAACTGTAAGAACCCGACCCAAAATACGGTCCTAAACCTAGGTTCTCACTCAGCATGCAAGTTAAAATACTTCATCAAGCGGTTTAGTGCTCATATTTAAAACCTTTCAAAACATTTAGAAACGGGGAATGCTTAAAACATAATCAACAATTTTGTTTAAGAAAGACCAACGAAGTAAAACATGCCTGACCAGTATATAAAAACATTCAAAACAGTTCAAACAACTTTTTATAATGTTTCCCCTAGGACTCCTGTCCATCTACATGCTGAACAAATATGCAAACAATAAGACAGAGTGCCGCGCAGCTCCCATGATCAATCGGCTCCTCCGCTTAGCCGTCCGGTCTTTGTCCCCAAGTTACCCGTGGAAAACCACGAGAATAAGGGTGAGTATAAACATACTCAAGTAAGAATCCCCAACCAGGTACAATACCATACTTCAATCATCTAGCACCCTAGTATACATGCAAACAAGATTACCAACATGCATCATAGCTCAACGAGCTTACAAGGCAGAATCTGGAATCCTCGGAAGTCTCCTTCTTCCGACCTAATGATTGGCTCTCATAACCAATCCCGGACATCTCCGAGGGTCTTTCTCCTCGGCCAATTGATCACTCAAAAACCGATCCCAAAGATGTCCGACACCCTCGAGGGTCTTTCTCCTCGACGACCATATGATCACCTCAAAAGCCAATCCCAATGGGTGTCCTCAAGGGCCTCTTACCCTCGCTATAACTGACTATCGGAGAGTACCCAAGTCCGGCTCTAAACAGAAGGAACCGTGTGTACTCACGAACATTAGCCCGGGAGCTCTCCGAACCGGCGACTAACGCAGGTGCGCGCACACCGCATGCCGCTTTGCAACCGGCGTAAATGTGGGGCCTAAGTACAAACTACGCGGGCAGTGCACGCATGCCTAAGACTCGAAACGGTGTCACCGAACACGATGGTCACGAGGCCCTCGGCTCATCTCATCTGTGCACTGTACCACCGACTGAAGCTAAGAACCGCCAAGGTAGGCTTGCACCGCTGGCGTGGTTCCGCTCTAGCAAAGCTACAACTAGGCTTATGCCAATGAGGTAGCTAATCCTCATTGGTCGCCGGGGAAGCAATGTACGTTATGCTTCGCTCTACTCCCGACCGGTGGGGACAAGGTACGTTATGTCCGCTCTCTCACCTCTAGATGATGACAAATTTCTAACACACTAGCTAGAGTATAGAGTAAACGATTCTGGCTAAACATACATAATCATCATCAATCATACATAACCTAGCATGATACTACGAACTTAAAGCGAGAATCTCAAGCATGCTTTGGAAGAACAATCCTAGCATGGCACTAACATGTACAAACAAGCAAACATGCTAGCAGGAATGCAATCACAAGTCAGTCCTATCCACTAATCATGTTCATAAAAGTAAACATGCATATAAGGCACGATCAAGAAAGCATCGCAGGTCCACACAACCACGGTAAAGGAATCCTTACCGAAACGAGCGTAAATAACCTTCACAATCAAATAATGACCCTCGAGCTTTAAAGCAAAACCGAGCAACCTAAGCATTTTAAAAGCATCCTAAATAAATATACAAAGAGCCAGCAAGCCTTAAAAATCTAAAAGGGATAGGTTTGGGAATTACCAACCGAGAAGGCACGGGTCTCGCAGCAAGGGGGCGATTTTGGGCGCCACTTGCTGTGCGGCTGGGCGGCTGCTTTCGCGCTTAACGGGCGCTGGCTTGGCGCTACTGGCGCGGGTAGGGGACGGCAGGCCGCTGCGCTGGCGCGCGCGACGGTCTTTGCGCGCGGCGCGCGCGGCGAAGGCGACGCGCTGCGCGCGCGCAGCGGCTTTGTCGGGCGGACGGCGCGCGCGCGCCTGGGCGACCCGATGCAGTCGGTCTGCGGCGCGCGCTGGCGCTGGTGCGGAGTGGCTGGCTGCTCTCGTGCGCTGCGCTAGACGGCTGGCCGCTGCGTGCGCTGGTCGCTGCGTGGCGCTGGCCGAGCAGTGGCTGAGCGGGGTGCGGCTAGGGCGGCTAGGGTTTCTTGGTGAGGCTCGGCTAGAGAGAGAGAGAGAGAGAGAGAGAGAGAGATTGCAAAACAAGGGGAAAAGGGATTTTCTTGATTTTCTTTCCTTTTTCCCTAATTAAATAGGTCTAAAAATCCCTTCCCAAAGCTTCCTCTTTCCAAACCCTACTAAGCAAACTTATTTTAAAAATAAAACTCTCTTGTCCTACGAACACCCCAAGACCATTTAGGGCAAGGCCTCAAAACCCAATGGAAGCACCAAAATTACAATTAATTTTGCCATTTTCTAAAACACCTCCAAACTTACAAACAACTTGCCCAAACCTCTCGGGTCTTGCAACCAACAACCATTAAGCTTCGACAAAGGCAGGAATGGCCCTGAAATCTTGAAAATCCTCAAAACCCTGACCGGGGGCAAAAAGACCAAAATACCCTTAAAGGTTAAAAAGCTCTAACGGCCCATCCGAACATCTGCATAATGTCCCAAAAACTCCTGGGAAACCGAAATAGAAAACTGGGCCGTTACAATACTCCCTCCTTTTAAGACTTTCGCCCTCGAAAGTCCTAAGACGAAAACAACTCTATGAAACTCCACTGATTCTTAACCAACCAAGCTCCTGATTAAGATAACACAAATCTTTCTTTGAAACCGAACCCTCTTGGTTTCCCAAAGTCTCCAAGCCCAAAAGACACCGAGTCTGCCACAAACTATCTCAACCAAAACTGAACTAACATTGAGCTTCGAAGAAATCATGCGATAGCTAGTCGGTGAGTCACACCCTCTGACTCGCACCAACTCTCAAACGGTCTCACGACTCTAGGGCTCACTTATCCCTGCTAACCCAACTCGGAACGCCTCTCTACGGCGCTACTCTAAGCAAACTCGTGGACGGTTCACAGGCTCTAAAACTCCTACGCCACGCCCCGCAGAACTTCTCTGAATGCTCATAGTTGTTATCAAACAAACCTCGACCCTTCACCATGTCGACCAAACAACCGAACCTCCTGTGTTTCGAAACAAAATGGTCTACTCTTACTTCGCAAGAGACCTGCGAACCCCACTGGTTGCCTACAATCCTTAACGAAATCCAATTCGAACCACCAACTGGTGACTGATCCCTAGGCAACCTTCTCCAACTAGCATGCGTCCACAACACTAAAGCAACCATCTTACGAGAAATCGAAGCACCAAAGCCAAGGGGCACTTTTCTGGTTCACCAAACGGCTACCACCAACACACCACCAAAACTTCACTACGGCCACCTTTAGAAGACAAGGTCCGTGCACGTGCTCCACTCGCCAAACTAACAAACCGAGCCCCTCAACGGTCGACAACAAACTTTCCAATGCAATCCGATCAGCCACCGCCTAGGTGAACATCGCGGATAAGAAAACAAACAACATTCCTCTCACGGAACCTCGAGCAAAGAAGGAATAAAACAACACGCGGCTACTAGCAACACAAAAGCCGGAGGATAACAACTCTAAGGTTTCCAACCAATGCCACGACATCTCTGTGCCAACCCACTCAACTGTGGCTCAGCTATAACGCCAACTGCGAACGCACATCAACTAGGAACAAAGCCCGAGAAGGCTTGCTCCGCAGAAACTCAACCCAAGCTTATAACCAAAGAAGGCTCGCCTCCAAGCCGCCACTCAACTCTTAAGTCCATCCGCTACTCAAAGGACTTCCTCCTTTAGCTTAGACCTAACTCTTCTTCCAATCCAGAACTCCACCCACGAAGCATCGTGAGGAAAAAGGATAGCGGCGACCACAAGCTTGCGGATCATGAACAACACGAGTCAAAGACTACCATAAAAGTTAAAACTCGAGGCCGGCATCCACGGTGCAACTCAACTACCAAAGAACTAAGGGGTTCTACAAACTCCAAAGATCCAACAACAACTCAAGCCCTTGAACTGGCAGCCTCCGCCCTTGCGAGAACAAAACAACTTTCTCGCTTGCTAACAAACAAACGCAGGACACTCTCATTTGGGGTGACCGCGCTTACTCTAATCAACTACACAACTCAGAGCTAAGCCGACTCCTCCTCAACAGGACGATTTCCCGATGGCGAACTTCGAAGGACGACGAAACTTCACACACGCTCATTGTCTTTCTCAAACCCAAGGGCAACAACAACCAATTCTCTCGGAAGCAACATCCGAGGATCCTCAATCGCTTGAACCCCCAACTTGGAACTAGCAGTGCCTACCCAACTGTCGAGGGAGGGGTCAACTCCCAAAACTTCCTGACTAGGAACAAGTCCTCGTGGCAACGCCACTTTGCTCGAACCAAGCTAGCTCTAGAAACAACAGGGAACCAAACCTTGGTCAACACCAAACACCACCTCGCTAAGAATTCCGAAAATCAACGTGGAGGTTACCAAGAACAACTCTAGCTTGTTAACCGACAACAAGCATCCAGCAACTCAACCGAGGAACACTGCCTGGGTCTGAATGAGCTCTAGTGAGGCTCTCCACAACTTAGGGTTCCTCCGACGCCCTCGACACACACGCCGCGTCAAACGGTCTAATGCACAAATCGCTACACGAGCACATCTCCCTCCAAAGATCTCAACCGTGCTGCCCAAAAGCTCTTCCTTGCCACATCAGAGCAAGCACGCGATGCTCCACACAATCCAAAAGCGCCTTACCACACTTGATGCAATGAGCCGGCTGCTGCTCGCCCCGCCTGCGGACGATCTCGAGCTCTAACTCATGGTCGGCGCTGATCGCGACTTCTAGATCGCCCCCGCGGCGAGTCGCGCCATCCACTGAGCGGGAACAACCGTAAGACCCAAACTTCCTCTTGCTCAAAGCATCAGCCCACATCGTAGCTTCTACCTGTAAGGATCCGAACAACTCTCTTAGCCATGGCGGCAAGAAACTCCGCGATTTTACTACCATCGCTCTGGATCGATTCCAACCAACTCCAACCATCGATCAACAAGAAATGCCTCTACCTGTGTCAAGGGCCAACTAGCATAACTTGCCTCACGCAACAACCAAAGCTACCGCACGGTAACCTCTCAACCCAAGTTAGGGCACTTGCCAAGAACTAAAGTCCTAACTCCTCAGAATCGAGCACCGGTTTCACAACCCAAACCCCTCGTGGTTCTTGAAAAATACACCACTTTAACGAGCTACACAAAAGTACACCGGCGCGTGTACTACTCAACTTGGTTCCTTAAGATCCAAACCAACAAGTATTCTCACACAAGGCAACTTTTGCCTCCCAATAGAGCCACGTCCTAGCAATGGAGCAACAAGAGTTCAACCCACTCAGGGTCAACTCACCACGGAATGCCACATTGGTCGACTCACTCTTACAAGAGCATAGCCACACCAAGCTAACTTACCTCATACCGATGGTCCACTAAACGTGCTCGATCAACCATCCAACTCATGGCTCTAACGAAGTGATCAACCATGCATCATCGATGCCAACCCTACTCATATTAGGGTGACTCGTGGTAGTCGAATCACACTACCATCCAACCGGCTCACAAGCCCACACACAAGCGCGAGAACTCGAACGCGCTAGCCCTCACCAACCTACAACATCCTTTGCACCCATCTCTCGGTGACCCTGAAAAACTCCTACTTTTCCCTCGAACGACCTCACACTTGTAGTTCTCTGACTACCACCGAGCTAGATTTCTTAAGCAATCCAACAGATGCAACTTCAGAAAAACGGGTACAAGGCTGGTGGGGGTGCTATACTCCGGGCGGGCACGGAACCATCTCGCACTGAAGTGCCAACCGCCCGACCTAGGCCTCCTCTCAAAGCTTGGTGCCAACAGCACAACATCCTTTACAACACAAATCAGCCCAAAACAAGTTTTATGCCCCTCTAAGGATAGGGAAGGTCACACTTCAAGTGACGGGCAAAGGCACTCAGCACAAGAGTCCAAACACTCGAACAGCCTAAACTCTGGCATCTCGCCTAACAGACATGCAACGACCTACTCCTACATCCCACTCGATGCTCAACGAATACTCCAGCCAACCCTCGGGTGGCAGGCACCTAGCTCCACACTGAACATGCTAACAGAAGGTGCTTCTCTCTAATAGCCACCGAAAACCACGGACGGATTAAGTCCTCGACAAGCAAACTCCACACTACTACCGCTGCTACGAGGGTACTAAAAGAACTGGTCGCAAAAACGATCGCAGCTTGCGGGAGGACAAAATGTCTCTACATCTTCCTCAAAAGCTACTAACTTGGCAGCTTGCCAATCGACCGGTGGTGGTGGTGGAGACTCTGTTGTCCGCCTCTCACAGGGACTTCCACCACCCCACTCACTGCATCAAACAACACAAGAACGGCACGCCACAACCTCGTAACATCGTGTCATCGGCCTCAACACCACGTCATCCCAACACTTGGATGATAAACTCGATCTGGCCAACCATCTTGCTACTAGCGAGAGGTCTCAAAACATCCAAATCTCTGAGCTTCCACTTGCCAAACTCGGCGCTCGATCAACGCCAACTATCTTATCAAGATAAACTCACCGATCAAGCCCTTCCGGAAACCTCCGGGGCTACTGGAGCTACTAGGAGGGGTGTCTCCTAAATAAACTCTACCACCGGGCTAATCGTGCCCAAGACTCCTCACTACGCGCTACTAATCAAAGCTGCGGGTCTCTGCTCTCATTAGCTAAAAGACTCGCCATCAACTCCCTCATGGCCGGAGCACACTCGCTCAAGGAGTCTCACTGCAGAGGCGTGCTAGCCTCAACCCCCCCTACTCTTGGCAACTCATCTGCCAGGGCCAAAGGTGGCCTACGGGTCTAGACAACCCTAGACGTGGTCTCATGATCAACATGAACAGTCCAACTCCTCGGTTGGAAATACCAATCGTCCCTGCTCCTCTAAGTGCAATCAACCTACTAGCGATCTACACAGAGCATAAAAGCTAGCCCACGCTGGGGCTCTCACCGCCAAACAAGGGTAACACATGTATACTAGATGCGATGTTGTAAAATAAAACCCTTAGCTTAATGAACTCGCATAAAACTCGACGGCCATGCGGAGTCTTGATGATCATGGGGCAACAACTCGCAGCAGTTTAGTCTACGAATCTATGACTCGTGCTCGATACCAACCGTAAGAACCCGACCCAAAATACGGTCCTAAACCTAGGTTCTCACTCAGCATGCAAGTTAAAATACTTCATCAAGCGGTTTAGTGCTCATATTTAAAACCTATCAAAACATTTAGAAACGGGGAATGCTTAAAACATAATCAACAATTTTGTTTAAGAAAGACCAACGAAGTAAAACAAGCTCAAGCAGTATAAAAACATTCAAAATGTTCAAACAACTTTTTATAATGTTTCCCCTAGGACTCTGTCCATCTACATGCTTTGAACAAATATGCAAACAATAAGACAGAGTGCCTGGCAGCTCCCATGATCAATCAGCTCCTCCGCTTAGCCGTCCCTGTCTTTGTCCCAAGTTACCTCGTGGAAAACCACAGAAATAAGGGTGAGTATAAACATACTCAAAGAAGAATCTCAACCGGGTACAATACGATACTTCAATCATCTAGCACCCTAGTATACATGCAAACAGATTACCAACACGCATCATAGCTCAACGAGCTTACAAGGCGAGAATCTGAATCCTCGGAAGTCTCCTTCTTCCGACCTAATGATTGGCTCTCATAACCAATCCCGGACATCTCCGAGGGTCTTTCTCCTCGGCCAATTGATCACTCAAAAACCGATCCCAAAGATGTCCGACACCCTCGAGGGTCTTTCTCCTCGACCATATGATCACCTCAAAAGCCAATCCCAATGGGTGTCCTCAAGGGCCTCTTACCCTCGCTATAAATCTGACTATCGGAGAGTACCCAAGTCCGGCTCTAAACAGAAGGAACCGTGTACTCACGAACATTAGCCCGGGAGCTCTCCGACCGGCGACTAACGCGCGTGTGCGCGCACACCGCATGCCGCTTTAAACCGGCGTAAATGTGGGGCCTAAGTACAAACTACGCGGGCCGTGCACGCATGCCTAAGACTCGGAAACGGTGTCACCGAACACGATGGTGCGAGGCCCTCGGCACTCATCTGCGGCACTGTACCACCGACTGGAAGCTAAGAACCGGCCAAGGTAGGCTTGCACCGCTAAGGCGTGGTTCCGCTCTAGCGCAGCTACAAACTAGGCTTATGCCAATGAGGTAGCTAATCCTCATTGGCACGCCGGGGAAGCAATGTAAGTTATGCTTCGCTCTACTCCCGACCGTGGGGACAAGGTGCGTTATGTCCGCTCTCGACCTCTAGATGATGACACTTAACACACTAGCTAGAGTATAGAGTAAACGATTCCTGGCTAAACATACATAATCATCATCAATCATACATAACCTAGCATGATACTACGAACTTAAAGCAGGAATCTCAAGCATGCTGGAAGAACAATCCTAGCATGGCACTAACATGTACAAACAAGCAAACATGCTAGCAGGAATGCAATCACAAGCTGTCCTATCCACTAATCATGTTCATAAAAGTAAACATGCATATAAGGCACGATCAAGAAAGCATCGCAGGGTCCACACAACCACGGTAAGGAATCCTTACCTGGAAACGAGCAGAAATAACCTTCACAATCAAATAATGACCCTCGAGCTTTAAAGCAAAACCGAGCAACCTAAGCATTTTAAAAGCATCCTAAATAAATATACAGCAGACAAAGACTTAAAAATCTAAAAGGGATAGGTTCGGGAATTACCAACCGAGAAGGCACGGGTCTCGCAGCAAGGGGGCGCTTTTGGGCGCCGCTTTGTGCGGCGGGCGCTGGCCGGGCGCTTAACGGCGCTTCTGGCGCCATTACTGGGCGCGCAGGGGACGGGCGCCTGGCGCAGGTCGCTGCGCGCGATCGCGACAGGCGCAGCGCGCTGCCGGGCGTGAGCCAGCGATTTCGACGAGCAGCACGGCACGCAGACGCGAGACGGTCTTGGCGCGCGCGCGCGCGGCGCGACGCAGCGCGGGCGCGCTGGTGCGCAGTCTGGTCGGTCGGCGCGGCTGGGCACTGGTGCGGAGTGGCTGGCTGCTCGTGCGCGCTGGGCTAGACGGGCCGGCTGCACGTGCGCCTGGCCGGCACTGGCCGCTGCGTGCGCTGGGGCCGAGTGGCTGAGTCTGCGCGCTAGGGCGGCTAGGGTTTCTTGGTGAGGTCGGCTAGGAGAGAGAGAGAGAGTGTAAGAACCCGACCCAAAACATGGTCCTAAACACAGGTTCTCACTCAAAGATGCAAGTTAAATATGATAACAAGCGGTTTAGAGCTCATATTTAAAAACCTTTCAAAACATATGAGAAGGGGGAGCCCTTAAAACATAACCAACAATTTTCATTTAAAACAATCCAACAAAGTAAAACAACTCGGCCGTTGTTTAATAAAATGTACAATACAATTTAAGCAACGTTTTAAACAATGTTCCCTAGGACTCCTGTCCATCTACATGCTTTGAATAAACAATGCAATAATAAAAGACAGAGTGTGCCGCGGTTCCCCATGATCAATCGGCTCCTCCGCTAGCCCTCCCGGTGTTGTCCCAAGTTACCGAAAGATAAATAAGGGTGAGTATAAACATACTCAGAAGAATCTCAACCGGGGTACAATACGATACATCAGTCATCTAGCACCTCAAAATGCAAGCAAACGACTATCAACACGCATCATAGCTCAACGAGCTCATAACACAAGATCTGGAAACATCTAAGTCTCATACTTCCGAATCATCGGAAGTCTCCTACTTCCGCCTAATGATTGGTTCTCATAACCAATCCGGGACATCTCCGAAGGTCTTTCTCCCTCGGCCAATTGATCACCTCAAAAACCGATCCCAAGATGTCCGACACCCTCGAGGGTCTTTCTCCTCGACCAATTAATTAGCTCAAAGGCCAATCCCAATGGGTGTCCTCAAGGGCCTCTTACCCTCGCTAACAATCTGGACTATCGGGAGTACCCATGATCGCTCTAAATCGAAGGAACCGTGTACTCACGAACATTAGCCCGGGAGCTCTCCGAACCAAGCTATTAACGCGTGTCGCGCGCACACCGCATGCTCTTCTCGCAACCGGCGTAAATGCGGGGGCCTAAGGGCAAACTACGCGGGCGAGTGCACGCATGCCTAAGACTCGGAAACGGTGTCACCGAACACGATGAGTGCGAGGCCCTCGGCACTCATCCATGCGGCACTGTACCACCGACACGAAGCTAAGAACCGGCCAAGGCAGCTTGCACCGCTGGCGGGGTTCCGCTCTAGCAGGGCTACAAACTAGGCTTATGCCGATGTGGTAGCTAAATCCACATCGGCCGGGGGAAGCAATGTACGCGTTATCGTCGCTCTACTCCCGACCGGTGGGGACAAAGTACGTTATGTCCGCTCTCGCCCTCACGGATGATGACAAACCCTACTACTCTATCCAAGAATACCGAGTAAATCAATGATTCCCGCTAGCAAGCAATGACCGACATCAATCACGTTTACCTAGCATGATACTACAACTTAAACAGAAATCACAAGCATGCCGGAAGAACAAACCTAGCATGGCACTAACATGTAAAATCAACAAACATGCTAGCAAGAGATCAAACAAAGCCGCTTATCGCTATCATGCTCATAACAATCAAAGAAACATACAAGGCACAATCGAGACATATCGCAGGTCCACACAACCACGGTAAGAAATCCTTACACAGGACAAGCAAGAAAATAATCATAACTCAACCAAGCGATCCTCGAGCCTCTAATCAAACCCAAACAACCTAAACATAAAATAAAGCAAACCCAAATCAAATACATAATACACCCCAAATAAATCCCTAAACAAAGCAACCAAACACATCGGGGCCCAACGAAGAAAAGACTCGGAAATACCATCCGAGAAGCCACAAGGCTCGGGCCAACCAAAGACACAACAGCAGTGCTGGGCGCAGAAGAGCACTGGCCAAGCGCTGGGCACAGCGCTGGGGCACGGGGCGCAAGGCGGGCGCGCCGCGCGCAGTACACGCGCGCTGGGCGGGCGAAGCAAAGGCGCACGGGCGCGAGCTCGAGCTCTCTGGCTGGCGACGACACACGGCGCGCGCTTGACAGAGGAGGGCGCGACGCGGCGCGCGCAGACGAGCGGCGACGCGACGCGACGGGCTCGGGGCGCTCGGGAAGGCACGACGACCTCTGAGGCGAGCGACTCGGCAGACGAGACGGCACGGGCGATGCCGACCGGGCTCGCGCGACCAAGGCGAGGCGATCGATCTGACTCGGCGCGACCAAGGCGACACGAAGATGGCTCGGGCGATGCAGATCTGGGCTCGCGCGACTAGGGCGAGGCGCGATCGAGATCGGGCGCTGGGGTGGCTCTCGCACGGCGCGCATGGGTGACTGGGCGGCTCGAGCGAGGGCGCGGCTAGGGTTGGACGATGCAACGCATCTGGCGCACTGGCCGGGCGAGGCAGCAGCGCGCCGTGCGGTGCGGCGTGGCAGGGGCGGGGCTATCTTTGGTGGCCGATGCGATCTGATGCGGGGTGTGGTGCGGCTAGGGCATGGTCGGGTGGCTAGGGGAGAGAGAGAGAGAGAGAGAGAGAGAGAGATTGCAAAACAAGGGGAAAGGGACTTTCTTGATTTTTCTTCCCTTTTTCCTAATTTAAACAAGCCTTAAAGTCATTGAATCCCACCCCGGCTTCCTCCTTCGAGACCCTACTGAAGCAACCTTTTCCAAACAATAACTCTCACTTAAACAAACTCCCAAATCATCTCTAAGGGCCTGGCTCGAATCCCAAAGGAAACACCCAAACAACGATCACTTTGCCCAAAACCCAAAACACAACCGAACTCCCAAACGAGTACCCCAAACATCTCGGACTCGCAGCCATCAACATACAAGCCTCAACAAAGGCAGGAGCTGCCTCAAGCCCTAAAATCCACAAATCCCGCCTGGGAGCAAAAGACCAAAATACCCCTAAGGGTCAAAATACTCTAACGGCCCAACCGAACCATCGAATCAAACCTAAGCACCTCGAGAATCTGAAAAGAAAATCGGGCCGTTATAATACTCCCCTCCTTTTAAGACTTTCGTCCTCGAAAGTCCTAAAACGAAACAAATTTCTATAAAAACTCCACCGATTCTTAGCCAATCGAACTTCTGGCTAAAACAACACTAGCCCTTCTCTCGATAACCAAACCCTCTTGGGTTCTCAAAGGCTCAAAGCCACAATGCTCTCTAGTCTGCACAAACTATCTCAACAAAGAGACGAGGAACACAAAACTTGCATCATTGCCAAAGACGGGGCAAAGCTAACCACTGCTCCAATCCGCTCAAGGATCTCAAAAGCCCTACAAACTTGGGGCTCACCAAAACCCCGCTAATCCAACACGGAACACCTCTCAACGGTGTTACTCTCAAGAAATCGCGGATCGGGCACAAGCTCCAAAACTCAACGCCACGCACCGGCGTAGCTTCTCCGAATGCCTACAATCGATAACAAATCGCCTCAACACAACGCCAAGTCAAGTTAAACAATCAACCTTTCGTGTTCCGAAACCAAACGGCCTACTCTTTCTTCACAAGAGACCAAATAACCACAAGGCTTGCCTAAAGCCTTAACGAAAAACAATCGAACCACCAATCGCGATTGATCCAAAAGGCAAACTTTTCCCACAAGCACAAGCTGAAACTTCACCACGCCCAACCCTAAATGGCCAAAAACCAGCCACAGCTCCACTCGGCCAAGCCAACAACTCGAGCCTCACAACGGCCGAACACAAACTTTTCCATGCAAACCTACTAGCAATCGGCCAAAGAGAACATTGCCAGCAAGGAAACACCCAACATTCCTCTCATGGAAAATCTCGGCAAGAAGGACCAAACCCTCACAGGGCTACCAAAGAACACACAACAAATTGAGGAAAAAGCATTCAAAGGCTAACCAACCAATGCCACGGCACCTCTGTGCCAACACACTCAATCGAGGCTCACTATTCGCCAATCGCAAAGCTCAACAACTAGAAACAAAGCCCGAGAAGGCCTTGCTCAGCAGAAACTCAACTCAAGCTCAACTCTTAAATGGCCGCCACCGCTCTTATGGGGACAAACAACTTTTCGCTTGCTAACAACACAATGCAGGGACCTCTCATTGGCTAACCATCGCGCTACTCGATCAACTACACAACTCAGAGCTACGCCGACTCCTCAACGGAACGATTTCCCGGCAAGCAAAACTCTAAAGGGCGGCGAACATCACACACGCCACGACTTGCTCAAACCCAAGGGCAACATCAACCAACTCTCTTGGAAGCAACACCTGTTGGAACTCAACCGATTGGACCACCAATCCGCAACAAGCCGAACTTACTCAACCACCGAGGAGGAATCAACTCCCAAAACAACCAGACTAGGAACGAATCCTCGTGGCAACGCCCTTCCTCGCTCGAACCGAGCAAGCTCTTGAAACATCAATAGAACCAAATCTTGGTCAACACCAAGCACCAACTAACCTCCAAAACCAAACAAGCACTAGCTTGCTAGGATCGCCAAATCGCAAGCAACTCACCCAAGGAATACCGCTCGGGTCTAATCGAGCTCCGAGAGGCTCTCCACAACTAGAGATCCTCTGATCACCCTCCGACACACACGGTCGATAACGATCTAACAAACAACCGCCACGCGCGGGCACAACCCTCTCCAAATCTCAACTATGCTGCCAACTCCAACTTGGAAACCAAGGGAACCAGAAACGCTACAGGAGGCGCCATCCTCCTACTCAAAGCAACAACCACAACATACCTTCTTCTCAAGGTAAGGATCCGAACAACTTTCTTAGCCAAAACGATCGAAATCGCGCGCTTGCCACTCATCGCTCTTGTTCAAATTCCCAATCAAGTCTAACCAGGGCAAGGACCAACTAGCAAAACTTGCTTAACCAATAGCCCGCAGAACGAGCTCGGCATCCTTACAACCAAAGCTAGGGCACTTGCCAAGAACTAAAGCCTTGACACCTCAAAGATCGAGCATTGGGTCCTCAACACGAACCTCTCGTGGTTTTCCAAACATAAACCACTTTAACGAGCTATGCAAAAGTGCACCGGGTGTACACTCCAACTTGATCCCTTAAGATCCAAAGCCAACAAGGGCTCTCACATTGTGGCAACTTTTGCCTCCAAACAGAGCCACAACAAACAAGGGAGCAACAAGAGTTCAAACCCACTCTGGGCCAACTCACCACGAAAAGCCACATTGGCCAACTTACTCTTACAAGCGCAAAAACACACCAAGCTAACATTCCTCGAAACAATGTGCTCACTAAACGCGCTCCGATCAGCCATCCAACTCATGGCTCTATCATCGGATCAACCACGCATCCACGATGCCAACACTAACCATACTAGGGCAACTCAAAGGGTAGCCGAATCATGCTACCATCAAGCCGCTCACAGGCTCACAACACAGCGCGAGAACTCTAACGCGCTAGCTCTTAACAACCTATAGCATCCCTTACACCCAACTCTCGTGAGATCCCGAACAGCTCCTACTTTCCTCGAAAACCTCAAACTTGTAGTCCTCTCCACTACCACCGAGCTAGATCTCTTAAGCAACCCAAACAGTGCAACCTCGTGAAAAGGGTACAAGACAAGCGGGGATGCTATACTGGGCAGCCATGGAACCACCGCACTAAAAGTGCCAACCGGCCCAAACTAGGCCTCCTCTCAAAGCTTGGTGCCAACAGCACTACATCCATTACAACACGAATCAGCCTCAAACGAGCTTTATGCCCCTCTCGAGAATAGGGAAAGTCACTCTCCAAGTGACGGGGCAATGGCACTCAAAGACAGAGTCCAAACACTCGAGCAAAATTAATCTCTCGCATCTCGACCAACAGACTTGCCACGGCCTACTCCCCGCATCCCACTCGATGCTCAACAAAAGCTCAGGCCAACTCCTGGGTGGCAACAACTAGTTCCACACTGGGAACATCCAAATAAAAGAGTGTTCCACTCTACTAGCCCGCCGAAATCCACGGATGGATAAAACCCTGCAAGCAAACTCCACACTACACCTCGCTAAGAGGGTACAAAGAGAACTGGCCGCAAAACAACAAAGGAGCTTGCAAGGGGGCACAGATGTCTCTACATCCGCCTCAAGCCACTAACACGACAACTTGCCAATCAATCGGGCGATCGGTGGAGACTCGCTAGTCCACCTCTCTCAAGGGACTACCACCACCAATCATGGAATCAACAAAGACGGAACGGCTCACCTCGGCCTCGAGCAGCAGGCATCCCAACACACGGATGCTAAACTCAAACGTGGCCAACCGCTTTACTACTAGCAAGAGGACTTTCTAAAACATCAAGCTCTACAGGCATCCACTTGCCAAATCAAGCGGCTCCATCAACGCCAACAAACTCAACCGCATAAACTCTGCCGATCAAGCCCTCCCGAACCTCCGGGGCTACGAGCTACTTGGGGAAAATGCAAAACAAACTCACACCGGGGCTATCCATGCCCGGGACTCCTCGCGCTGCGCGCTACAAATCGCGCTGGGTCTTTGCTCTCGATAGCTAAAGACTCGCCATCAAATCTCACATGGCCGAGCATACTCGCTCAATGAGTCATACTGAGGCGTGCTAGCCTCTACCCCTCCTCTAGGCAACTCGATCGCCAGGGCCAACTCGCCAACGGGCTAAACAACCCGGGACGCGCCTCAACATCAACACGATCACCCGGCTCCTCGGTCGGACATGCCAAGCGCCTGCTCCTCTGAGTGCGATCAACACACCGGCAATCGCACAAGGCACCTCCACCCTCTCACTAGGGAGAAACCAACAATCGGGCCACAAATGGCCTATGGGAGTCTAATCTCGCCTCCCTCTCGAGTGCGATCGACACACCGCGATCGCACAAAGCAACAAAATCGCCCACACGGGGCTCTCACCGCTCATCAAACTACTCGCATCGCGAAAAAAGTTGGCATGATGGCTCTCTAAGCCCAAACCAACAACGAGTCGAACTCGCTGCGTCTCGCTCCACAACTCTACACATGCATAAAAGCTAGAAGAAAAGTATTGTAAATTCTTACCCCTTAACTTAATTGAACTCGCACAAACCAAGCGGCCGTGGAGTGCTTGATGATCATGGGAACAACAACCTACAAAGCGAGGTTAGTCTACGAATCTATGACTCGTGCTCGATACCAACCAGTAAGAACCCGACCCAAAACATGGTCCTAAACTCTGGTTCTCACTCAAAGATGCAAGTTAAATATGATAACAAGCGGTTTAGAGCTCATATTTAAAAACCTTTCAAAACATATGAGAAGGGGGAGCCCTTAAAACATAACCAACAATTTTCATTTAAAACAATCCAACAAAGTAAAACAACTCGCCGGTGTTTAATAAAATGTACAATACAATTTAAGCAACGTTTTAAACAATGTTCCCCTAGGACTCTGTCCATCTACATGCTTTGAATAAACAATGCAATAATAAAAGACAGAGTGCCGCGGGTTCCCATGATCAATCGCCTCCTCCGCTAGCCCTCCCGGTGTTGTCCCAAGTTACCTGAAAGATAAATAAGGGTGAGTATAAACATACTCAGTAAGAATCCCCAACCGGGTACAATACGATACATCGTCACCATCTAGCACCTCAAAATGCAAGCCAACAACTATCAACACAGATCATAGCTCAACGAGCTCATAACACAAGATCTGGAAACATCTAAGTCTCATACTTCCTAATCATCGGAAGTCTCCTACTTCCGCCTAATGATTGGTTCTCATAACCAATCCCGACATCTCCGAAGGTCTTTCTCCCTCGGCCAATTGATCAGCTCAAAAACCGATCCCAAGATGTCCGACACCCTCGAGGGTCTTTCTCCCTCGACCAATTAATTAGCTCAAAGGCCAATCCCAATGGGTGTCCTCAAGGGCCTCTTACCCTCGCTAACAATCTGGACTATCGGAGAGTACCCGCATCGCTCTAAATCGGAAGGAACTCGTGTACTCACGAACATTAGCCCGGGAGCTCTCGAACCGGGCTACTAACGCTGCAGTGCGCGCGCACCGCATGCTCTTCTCGCAACCGGCGTAAATGCGGGGCCTAAGGGCAAACTACGCTGGCCGTACGCATGCCTAAGACTCGGAAACGGTGTCACCAACACACGAGGTGCGAGGCCCTCGGACTCATCTGCGCACTGCACCACCGACTGGTTAAGAACCGCCAAGGCAAAGCTTGCACCGCTAAGGTGGTTCCGCCTAGCAGCTACAAACTAGGCTTATGCCGATGTGGTAGCTAAATCCACATCGGCCGCCGGGGAAGCAATGTACGTTATGCTTCGCTCTACTCCCGACCGGTGGGGACAAAGTACGTTATGTCCGCTCTCACCTGATGATGATGACAAACCCTACTACTCTATCCAAGAATACCGAGTAAATCAATGATTCCCAGCTAGCAAGCAATGACCGACATCAATCACGCTTACCTAGCATGATACTACAACTTAAACAGAATCACAAGCATGCCGGAAGAACAAACCTAGCATGGCACTAACATGTAAAATCAACAAACATGCTAGCAAGAGATCAAACAAAGCCGCCTATCGCTATCATGCTCATAACAATCAAAGAAACATACAAGGCACAATCGAGACATATCGCAGGTCCACACAACCACGGTAAGAAATCCTTACCGGGACAAGCGTAAAATAATCATAACTCAACCAAGCGATCCTCGAGCCTCTAATCGAACCCAAACAACCTAAACATAAAATAAAGCAAACCCAAATCAAATACATAATACACCCCAAATAAATCCCTAAACAAAGAACCCAACACATCGGGCCCAACGAAGAAAAGACTCGAAATACCATCCGAGAAGCCACAAGGCTCGGCCAACTCGCACACAACAGTGTGGCCGGTGGCGCGAAAGAGCACTGGCCAAGCGCTGGGCACAGCGCTGGCACACAGGGCGCAAGGTAGGGCGCCGGCGCAGCACGGCACGGGCGCTGCGGCGAAAGCAAAAAGGCGCACGGGCGCGGGCTCGAGCTCTCATTGGCGGCGACACACACGCGCGCGGCTTGACAGAGGATTTACGGCGACGCGCGCGCGACGAGGCGACGCGACGCGACGGGCTCGGGGCGCTCGGGAAGGCACGACGACCTACAGGGGCGAGCGACTCGGCACGGAGACGGCCTGGGCGATGCCGATCTGGGCTCGGCGCGACCAAGGCGAGGGCGATGCGATCTGGACTCGGCGCGACCAAGGCGACACGAAGATGGCCTGGGCGATGCAGATCTGGGCTCGGCGATGCAGATCTGGGCTCGGCGCGACTAGGGCGAGGGCGACGCGATCGGGCGCTGGGTGGCTTTCGACGCGCGCGGCATGGGTGACTGGGTGGCTGGAGCGAGGGCGCGGCTAAGGGCCGGACGATGCAACGATCTGGGCGCACTTGGGCTGGGCGATGCAGGGCGTCTGGTGCGGCGTGGCTGGGCAGGGCTATGCTGGGCTGAGCGGTCTGATGCGGCCAGGGTGTGGTGCGGCTAGGGCATGGCTGGGTGGCTAGGGGAGAGAGAGAGAGAGAGAGAGAGAGAGAGAGAGAGAAAAACAAGGGGAAAGGGACTTTCTTGATTTTTCTTCCCTTTTTCCTAATTTAAACAAGCCTTAAAGTCCTTGAATCCCAATTCCCGGCTTCCTCCTTCGAGACCCGGCTGAAGCAACCTTTTCCAAACAATAACTCTCACTTAAACAAACTCCCAAATCATCTCTAAGGGCCTGGGCTCGAATCCCAAAGGAAACACCCAAACAACGATCACTTTGCCCAAAACCCAAAACACAACCGAACTCCCAAACGAGTACCCCAAACATCTCGGGACTCGCAGCCATCAACATACAAGCCTCAACAAAGGCAGGAGCTGCCTCGAAGCCCTGAAAATCCACAAATCCTGCCTGGGGAGCAAAAAGACCAAAATACCCCTAAGGGTCAAAACAGCTCTAACGGCCCAACCGAACCACTGAATCTGAACCGGAAGCACCTCGAGAACTGGAAAAGAAAACTGGGCCGTTCAGAGAGAGAGAGAGAGAGAGAGAGAGAGAGAGAGAGAGAGAGAGAGATTGCAAAACAAGGGGAAAAGGGATTTTCTTGATTTTCTTTCCTTTTTCCCTAATTAAATAGGTCTAAAAATCCCTTCCCAAAGCTTCCTCTTTCCAAACCCGGCCGAAGCAAACTTATTTTAAAAATAAAACTCTCTTGTCCTACGAACTCCCCAAGACCATTTAGGGCAAGGCCTCAAAACCCAATGGAAGCACCAAAATTACAATTAATTTTGCCATTTTCTAAAACACCTCCAAACTTCCAAACAACTTGCCCAAACCTCTCGGGTCTTGCAACCAACAACCATTAAGCTTCACAAAGCGGGAATGGCCCCAAATCTTGAAAATCCTCAAAACCACACCGGGGCAAAAGACCAAAATACCCTTAAAGGTTAAAAAGCTCTAACGGCCCATCCGAACATCTGCATAATGTCCCGAAAACTCCTGGGAAACCGAAATAGAAAACTGGGCCGTTACAAGAACAAACCTTTGTTGGCACACCCTGGTGACAACAACTCAAGCCTGAAACTAACATGACTCTACTCCATAAAAAAAATGGCCTCTGCACACGAAACGAGGTGCGAGCTCTAGCTACTGAAACCAATCCTCCAAGAATTTGAACTCACACAACAACCTCAACTAGCTGACAGCTCCCACACGGAAACTTACGATCCAACAACTTGAGTGCTACGAACTCGGAAGCTCAAACAACTACAAACTGCATAGCTATGCCAATCCACTCAACTCTAGCTCGACTCAAATCACTAGCTGGGCAAGACAGCCCGCAAACAACCAGGCCCCAAAGGGCTCCCTCCACTAAGCTTACCTCCATGCAAACAACGAAACCAAGTTCGTCCCCTTAAGAGACACATCTCACAAGTCCAAATGATAACACATACAGGCTTATACCCTCTAGATTAAGCTCATTGCTCCTACCCACTGAACTTCATAAACGGAACTCCACTACCTGGTCAACACCAACTACCAAGAACAAGAATACCAACAGTGGTTGGTAGAGCACAAGCTACACTAACCAGCAAGGATCCCTCAATAGGTCAAGACCCTAATCCAGCCACAATGGTGCAACCTCATCCACAACTGAAACAAAGGGGCTTTTAACTAAAAAGGTGCAACAGCTTCCAAGCCAACACACAAAACCTTAACCGACTAGGCCAAACACTCATAGGAGCAGAACAACCCTTACTACAACTTCCAGAACACCACTCAAGAGTCCGCTTAACTGGACAAACAACTGCTTCCATGCAACCAACAACTTTTCCTTCTTGCTAGCACCACTACCACCAACTCCAAGACCAAGGAATAAGCTGACAACTCATAAGAGGAAACAGATCCTTACAAGCGGGCATCCGAAGGACAGAGAGCTCCACACACGCTCGCTGCCATGCTCAGCTAAAGCCACAACATCTAACTCTCACGGAGGCAACAACAGGGGGGTCCACCACTGACAGAACCGCCAACCACAAACTAGCCAAGACACACCTCCACACCAAAGGAGGGCAACTCTCTACATCCTGGAAGTAGGAAACAACCAACAAGGACGAACCACTCGATCCACGAGCAAAACTAACTTCTAGCAACTCAAAAACCACACCTTGGTCAACATCAAGCACCAACTTGCCACCACACCGGAACCAATCCGGACTCTACTTGAAACAAACTCGGCTTGCTAGCCTACGAAAAATCGCCAAAGAACTCACCAAGCCTACAACCTACTCGACTCCGGCTTGCCAACCAAACTCACTACACGGGCTCGACCGAGCTCGGTGAGGCTCTCCACAACTAGGGTTCTTCGGTAACCCTCGACACACACTGTCGTCTAACGGTCTAACAGCCAACTGCCTCAACCAACAACTCCTTTTTCCAGCATCACAACCATGCTGGCCTGCTCCGAACCTCGAAACCAAAAGACCAGAAACGCTTCAGAATGTCTCATCCTCCTACTCAAAGCATCAGCCACATCGTAGCTTCCACCCAGGGTAAGGATTCCGAGCAACACCCTTAGCAACTACAGTTAGGAACTACGCGGCTTCACTACAACCACCATTTGTTCAGTACCATCTGAACTCCAACCATGAACACAAGAGGTTCCACCAACCAAGCTTAGGTTCAACTTAACAAACTTGCCTAAGCAACAACCCAACTACGAGCACGGTATCCTTACAACCTCAACTAAAGCCTTACAACATCCACCTGGAGTCCAACTACCCAAGAACTGAGCACCAGTTCTCCAATTCAAGCCCTACATGGTTCCGAAACTCTCGCCACCAGAACGAACTACAAAAAACACACTTGTGTGCACAACTCTCAACCTTCCTTCAGAGATCCAAGACTAACAGGTGCTTTCCAAAAGGCAACACTAACATCTGGCAGAGATACAATCAACCAAAGGAACACCAAAAGTTCCATCTCCACACGATACTCGAAGCTGCGACAACCTTGCTCTACTAAAGTATAACAATGCCAAACCGAACTTACTTTATACCAAGCCCCTACCAAGTGTGCTTACACATAAGGCGTCCAACTTCTCTCATAAGGCATCCAGCTCATCTCATAGGCATCCAACTCGCCTCATAGGCATCCAGCTCATCTCATAGGCATCCAACTCATCTCATAAGCATCCAACTCATCTCAAAAGCATCCAACTCACGGCCCCTCAGCTGGGCCAACTCGCATCTACGATGCTCAACACTCCTCTAATTTAGGCACTCCGAGGTAGTTGACTGCACTACCAACCACAAAGATCTCTTGGCCTTAGCACTAGCGTGAGACTCACACGCACTAACACTTACCAACCGACAACCTGCTGACTTACTCAACCCCCAGTAACACTGGGAAGAGGCTCCGACTCCTCTAGAACATCCTTTCGCTTGTAGTCCTTCGACTACCACTGAACTAGCTCTCTTGCACGACCTAAACAGGTGCAACTGCCATAAACGGATCCAAGGCTAAAGGAGTGCGCTGAACTCCGGACGGGATAGAATCGTCTGCTATACCCATCCCAAACTCAGGCCTGAACCAGACTTAGTGCCAAAGCGGCACACCAACCAATGCACCTCAAGTGCCACTACTACCAAATCCACCTCTTACCACAAATGGGACCAACAAGGTCACAACCTCAAGTGACAAAAACTAAGGCTAGGCAAACAAGGGCTCAAAACTCAGACAACCCATAGCTAACTAAGACAAACCGTAGAATGAGCATCAATAACAGCTCGAGGCACAATCGGCAACGACACACAACTGACCTCCCAGACCACCTAGGTTCGAACCCCAACAAACACACCTTTATTTCTCAATTTTACTTTTGCATCTCACCATGCCCAAAAACATCCACAAAGCAACAAAATTCTACATAAGACCATCCAATAATTTTAGCAACTGAAAAAGACATAAACGGCCCTGACGGCCCGACCAAATTACCGAAATACCCCTAGGGCATACCTAGAAGACCGTGGTGAAAACCTGGGCCGTTACCTCCCGAGCCGAGCCCTGTTTGCTTTATTATTTAAGTCCTATTGGTTTTAATATGTGTTGTTGTTTGTTAGGTACCCAATAGCTAGCTCGGGGTTCGATTGCAGCATAGTACCCTAGTGTGTCATTGCCTTTCGACCAAGGTAAGGATTTCTTACCGGAGTTGTGTGGGCCCTGCGATATATTCTGTGATTGCTGTTTGTGTGCTTGTTTATGTTTATCAGCATGTCAGATGATAGGTGCTCTGTTCTGAATTCCGACTGGCATGATTCTCGTGTTGTTTCTCATGTTAGTTCCATGCTAGGTTGTTCTGTTCTGGCATACTCGTTATTTTTTCTTGCTTCGTAGTATCATGCTAGGTTCATTGTTTCTGTTGAGCACGTAATTGAATGTTTGCTGTTGTCTGTTATAGTTAGAGTTTTGATAGGTAGCATCATCCGGGCGAGGATGCATAACGTAACTTCCATCCATGGTAGGGACGTGCGAGGCAGTACTCCGTCCCTGATCCGTCGTTAGAGTTTAGCTAACCCTACCGACAACCCAGGGCAATCTTGGGTGAGGGTGGCAGACTGTTAAATGCCCCAATGGTCGGGGGAATGACGAGGCATTACCTTGTCCCTAGCAGTCGACAAGTCCTCAGCGTGACGACCGTAGCCCTGTATTGCCACCTGATAGGGCAAGGACCGGTTCCTGGTGTAAGCCTACCACGGCCGGTTCCTTAGCCTCAGGTGGGTGGTACAGGCTGACATAGTCATAGTGTCCTGGTCTCACACCACTATGTTCAGGGACACCGATCCAGAGATTTGTTAGGCATGCGTACTGGACCAGGGCAGCATGCCCTAGACCTAGCACCTCCCTGGTTTGCAGCAGCATGCGGTGCGCGCACACAATCATTACAGCACCGACTGGAGAGCTCCTCTGGATCTTGAGTTCAGTGCACCTTTCGTATCGACAGTAGGAAGGCTGAGGCAGAGACTAGTTTCTCGTATAGTATCGTATCGCGTGGTAGTTATCCGGAGTAAGACCGTATGATGGCATCCGAGGTTTATGTAAGGAGTAAAGTGATGTGCTCTCTTCTGTGTTTATATTCATGGCTTGCATACTTTCAGCTAGATGACCAGTTATATCGTATTGTACCCCGGTTGGGGATTCTTACTGAGTAATTTGTTACTCACCCTTATGTTGTGGTTTTCCACAGGTAACCATGGCGCGAGACAGGATGGCTGAAGGAGGAGCTGCTGATCATGGAAACTAGCTGTCAAAACTCTGAGTCTTATGTTTATGTTTTCTTTACGTTTTTACTATCCTCTGAATGCATGTAGTTGGGCACGGAGCCCTTAGGGTGTTTTTTTATTATTTTTCTGGATTCTAACACTGCTGTAAACCGTTGAAGTTTTGAATTATTTGAATAAGTCTCTGATCAGAGCATGTTTTGGAAATGTATTTGACTTGGAACAGGTGCTTGGAAACAGGGACAGGTTTCAGGAATTAAATGTTTGACTTTTAAAATGGATGATTATATGTTTTTAGTTTTTCATTCAGAATCTAGAATACAATCCTGCATATTGTTTCTAAGTTTTTAAAGCATGCATTGAGGTAAAGGCCTAGTTTAGGACCCCATTCGGGTCGGGTCTTTACATTTGGTATTAGAGCTCAGAGTCATAGATTCTGTAGACTGACCTTTTGTTGTAGGTCATTTTTCGATGATCATCAACACTCCGACAGTCATCAGGTACGCCTAAGTTTATGTAACGGCCCAGGTTTTCATCCCGGTCTTCCAGGTATGCCCTAGGGGTATTTTGGTAATTTGGTCAAGCCGTTAGGGCCGTTTCTGTCTTTTTCCGTTGTTAAAATTATTGGATGGTCTTTTGGAGGGTTTTGTGCCTTGTGGATGTGTTTGGGCATGGAGAGATGCAAAAATAAATTAGAGGTTTAAAAGTGTGGTTGTTGGGTTTCGAACCCAGGTTGCCTAGGTGGTCAGAAGAGTGTTGTTGCCGGTTGTGCCAGAAGAGGTTATTAATGCTCATTCCGTGGTATGTCTTGGTTAGCTATGGGTCTTTGGGATTTTGGTGTGTTTGATTAAATGAAGAGAAAATAGGTTTTATTCTTATTTGTTTCCCCAAACTCCCTAGCCGCCCAACCAAGCTCTCTCTAGCTCCTTGCCGTGCATCCCCTTGCCAAGCTCCATCATTCGTAGTCCCAGGTAAGTGTCTCGCTCTCTTCTTCTCTTTTGTTTGGTGTGTTCTTGCTGGCTGAGAGAGGTGAGCTGAGTGTTGGTTTTGTTGCAGCCAGCCGAGAAGACCAGCAGCCCATTGCCCTGCCCATTGCCAGCAGCAGCGCCAAGCATCCCCTGCATCGCCCAGCCCGTTGCACGCCCACAGCAGATCCGTCGAGTGCATCGCGCGCAACCCATCGCATGCCAGCAGCAGATCCGTTGCCTGCATCGCGTGCAGTTCGTCACTCGCCAGCCGCCCAGACGCCCATCGCCAACCCTTCAGCGCCATCGCCCGCACGCCTCGCCTGCATAGCGACATCGCCAGCAGACCAGCCGCTTCACCCTGGCGCCATCCCAACGCGAGCTCGCCCGCACCCCAGCGCCCATCCACGGGCGTAGTCCTGCCGCACCAGCCCGCCAGCAACGCCCAGCTTCCGTGCAGCTTGTCCGTCCGCATGCCAGCCGTGCCGTGTGAGTTGCTCCCGAGCCGAGCCTTGTTTGTTTTATTATATTAGGCCTATAGATTGTGATGATTGTTGTTGCTTGTTAGGTTCCCGTTAGCTAGCTCGAGGTCGATAGCAGCATAGGATCTTTATGTGTAGTTACCTTCCGACCAAGATAAGGATTTCTTACCGGAGTTGTGTAGGCCCTGCGATATATACTGTGATTGTTGTTTGTATATTTGTTTAAGTTTATCAGCATGTCAGTGGATAGGTGCTCTGTTCTGAATTCCGACTGGCATGATTTTTGTGTTTTTCCTCATGTTAGTTCCATGCTAGGTTGTTCTGTTCTGGAATGCTCGTTATCTGTTCTTGCTTTGTAGTATCATGCTAGGTTTATTGTTTCTGTTGAGCACGTTTTGGAATGTTTGCTGTTATCTATTATAGCTTAGAGTTCTGATAGGTAGCATCATCTGGGCTAGGATGCATAACGTAACTTGCATCCGTGGCAGGGACGTGCGAGGCAGTACTGTGATGAACCCGGCCCAAAACATGGCCCTAAACCGGGGTTCTCACTCAGCATGCAAGTTAAATATGATAACAAGCGGTTTAGTGCTCATATTTAAAAACCATTCAAAACATATGAGAAGGGGGAACCCTTAAAACATAAACAACAGTTTTCATTTAAACAATCCAACGAAGTAAAACAACATGGCCAGTATTTATAAAAACATACAATACAATTTAAACCACGTTTTAAACAATGTTCCCCTAGGACTCCTGTTCATCTACATGCTGAATAAACAATGCAATAATAAATGACAGAGTGTCGGCGGCTCCCCATGATCAATCAGCTCCCTCCGCTAGCCCTCCTGGTGTTGTCCCAACTTACCTGAAAGATAAAATAAGGGTGAGTATAAACATACTCAGTAAGAATCCCCAACCGGGGTACAATACGATACATCAGTCATCTAGCACCTCAACAAGCAAGCAAACAACTATCAACACAGATCATAGCTCAACGAGTTCAGAAAACAAGATCTGGAGCCATCGGAAGTCTCTTTCTTCCGGCCTAACTAGGATTGGATACACTGACCAATCCTGGGACATCACCGAGGTATCTGTCACTCGGGGGGAAATACACTGATCCCTAGAATGTCCTCAAGGGCCTCCTTGCAATTGCACTAATCTGGACTTACGGGAGAGTACCCGTAGTCAGGCTCTAACGGAAGGAATGGTGTACTCACAAACATTAGCTCGGGGGAGCTCTCCGAACCGGCGACTAACGCGTGTGCGCGCACACCGCATGCTGCTGCAACAGGCATAAATGCGGGGGCCAAAGGGCAAACTACGCGGGCCAGGTACGCATGCCTATGACTCGGAAGCGGTGTCACTGATCACAGTAGCGTGAGGCCCTCGGCGCTCATCCAGGCGCGGCTGATCCACCGACTGGAAGCTAAGAACCGCCAAGGTAGGCTTACACCGCTAGCGTGGTTCCGCTCTAGCAGGCTACAAACTAGGCATACGCCAATGAGGTAGCTACGTCTCATTGGCTGCCGGGAGGGGGGAGAAAAAGCAATGTATGTTATGCTTTGCTCTATATCAGACCACTGGGGACAAAGTACGTTATGTTCGCTCTCAACCCCTGAAGCAACGCTTTGCTTTACTCCCGACCGGTGGGGACAAAGTACTTTATGTCCGCTCTCAGCCTCTGGATGATGACAAACCCTACAACTCTATCTAAGAGTACAGAGCAAAAATCAATGATTCCTGGCTAGCAAGCAATGACCGACATAAATCACATTACCTAGCATGATACTACAACTTAAGCAGAATCATAAGCATGCCGCGTAACAAACCTAGCATGGCACTAACATGTAAAATCAAAAACATGCTAGCAAGAAATCAATCAACTGCTCTATCTCTAACATGCTCATAACAGTCAGCAAACAAGCAAGGCATATCGAGATATATCGCAGGGTCCACACAACCACGGTAAGAAATCCTTACCTGGGACAAGCAGAAAAAAAATAATAATAATAATAATAAATCACCGAGCAACCCTCGGGCCTCTAATCGATCCCGAACAGCCTGAACATCAAACAAAGCACCCAAATCAAATACATAAAACATGCCAAATAAATCAATAACCAGCAGCCAACAAATCCGGGCCCAACGAAGAAAAAACTCAGGAAATACCATCCGAGAAGCCACAAGGCTCGGGCCAAGCCAACACACAACAAGCAGGCTGGGCGCAGGCACTGGGCGCTGGGGCGACGCTGGGGCGCGGAGCTGCACGCGGGCGCGGGCTGGGGCGAGGCGAGGGCGCGAGAGAGCACTGGCCGGCTGAGCGCGCGCGGCGCGCGCGGCAAGACAGGAACGGCGCAGCGCGCGAGCTCGGCAAGCACAGGGGCGCGCACGCAAGGTGACGCGACGCGACGGACTTGGGGACGCTTGGGATGGCACAGCGAGCTACCGGGCGCAAGGACTCGGCAGACGATGTAGGAGGCACTGCACTGGCGACGCGGCTCGGGCGCGGGCCGAGCGACGCGGCCGGGCGCGCTCGAGCTGGGTGACGCGGACGGCTCGGCTGAGCGAAGCTGGGCCGGGCGCCTAGGCACCGTGGCGTGGTGTGGTTGGCCGGGCGAGCTGGGCTCGGGCTCAGCGACTGGGCGCTGGGGGCTCGGGCTGGGCTAGCTGGGCGACCAAGGGGGCTGGGGTCGGGCTGGAGGAGAGAAAAAGGGGAAAAATGGGGGAAAAAGGAAAAATGGGGATTTTGGGGATTTTTTTAAAAAAAGAAATTTCCTTTTTCTCTTTTAATTTATCCTTATCCAAAATCTAAACTTATCCATTTTTTCCAATTTTCCAAAAAATCCTTAAAATCCTTAAATCCCATTTCCCGGCTACCTCCTTCGAGACCCGATAGAAGCAACCATTTCCAATCAATAAATCTCACTTAAAACAACCTCCCAAATCAACACTGAGGGCCCGGCTCGAATCCCGAAGGAAACACCCAAACAACCATCACTTTGCCCAAAACCCAAATCACAACCGAACTCCCAAACGAAAAGCCCAAACATCTCGGGACTCGCAACCACCAACAAACAAGCCTCAACAAAGGCAGGAGCTGCCTCGAAGCCCTGAAAAACCACAAATCCTGCCCGGGGAGCAAAAAGACCAAAATACCCCTAAGGGTCAAAACAGCTCTAACGGCCCAACCGAACCACTGAATCTGAACCGAAAGCTCCTCGAGAATAGGGATAGAAACCTGGGCCTTTACAATACTCCCGCCTTATAAGACTTTCGTCCTCGAAAGTCCTAAGACGAAACGGCTCTAGGAATACTCCACTGATTCCTAGCCAACTGACTTCTCGGCTAAGACAACACCAACCTTCTTCGAGAACCAAACCCTCTTGAGTTCTCAAAGGCTCAAAGCCACAAAGCTATCCAGTGTGCCATAACTATCTCAACAAAGACTGAGCATGCAAAAAGCACTGCTGCCAAAGATGGGGCAAGGCTAACCGAATGGCCACTGCTCCGATCCGCTCAAGGATCTCTAAAGCCCTACAAACCTGGGGCTCAAACAAACCCTCTGCTAATCCAACACGGAACACCTCTCTACGGTGTTACTCCCAGCAAACTAGCAGACTGGGCACAAGCTCCAAAACTCAACGCCACGCACTGGCGTAACTTCTCTAAATGCCCACAGTTGTTAACAAACAGCCTCAACTCTACACCATGCTGGCCAAACAGTTGAACCTCTCAGGTTCCAGAAACTAAACAGCCTACTCTTGCTTCACAAGAGACCAACGAACCACAAAGCTTGCCTAAAGCCTTAACGAAAAACAATCGAACCACCAACTGGCGATTGATCCAAAAGGCAAACTTTTCCAACAAGCACGAGCTGATACTTCAGCTACGGCCAACACTAAATGGCCAAAACCAGGCACAGGCTCCACTCGGCCTAGCCAACAAACTGGAGCCTCTCAACGGCCGAAAGCAAACTTTTCCATGAAAACCTACTAGCAACTGGCCAAAAAGAACATTGCCAGGCAAGGAAACAACCAACGTTCCTCTCATGGAAAAATCTCAGGCTGCAAGAACCAAACCATCACGTAGCCACTAGCAACGCAACACCTTGAGGATAGCAACTCAAGGGTTTAACAACCCAATGCCACGGCACCTCTGTGCCAACTCTCTCAACTGAGGCTCAGCTAACGCCAACTGCGAAAGCACAACAACTAGAAGCAAAGCCCGAGAAAGGCTTGCTCAGCAGAACTCAACTCAAGCTCATCACGAGCAAAGCTCGCCTCCAAGCTACCACTCAACTCTTAAGATCCAACTGGCTACTCAAAGGACTTCCTCATTTTAGCCAAGGCCTAACTCATCTTGCGACTAAAACTTCACACTTGAAACATCGCAAGGAAAACGGACTGACGAGGCTATCTCCAAAGATAACACTCGAGGCTGGCATCCATGGTGCAACTCAACCACCATAGAAACTAGGGGGAAAAACTTCAATCCCCGAAGAACCAACAACTTTCCAGCAAAAGCTCAACTCTTAAATTGGCTGGCCTCCGCTCTTGCGGGGACAAACAACTTTCGCTTGCTAACAACACCATGCAGGGACCCTCTCGCTGGGCTAACCACTGCGCTACTCTGATCAACTACACAACTCAGGAGCTACGCTGACTCCTCAACGGGAACGATTTCCCAGCAAGAAACTCTGAAGGGCAGCGAACTTCACAAAAGCTCACTGACTTGCTCAAACCCAAGGGCAACAACAACCAACTCTTTTGGAAGCAACACCCAAGGGGAAACCTCAACTGATTGGACCACCAATCCAGAACTAGCAGAACTTACTCAACTGCCGAGGGAGGGGTCAGCTCCCAAAACTTTCTGACTAGAAACAAGTCCTCAGGGCAACGCCCTCTTGCTCGAACAGAGCTACCTCTTGAAACAACAAGAGAACCAAATCTTGGTCAACACCAAGCTCCAACTAGCTTCCAAACCGGAACCAATCCGGACTCTGCTCCAATCAAGCACTAGCTTGCTAGACTACCAAGTCTGCAAGAAACTCACCCAAGGAACACAGCTTGGGTCTGACTGAGCTCTGGAGTGGCTCTCCACAACCTAGGGATCCTCCGATCACCCTCTGACACACAAGGTCGACAAATGGTCTAAAAGACAACTGGCCACACGGGCACAACCCTCTCCAGCATCTCAACTAAGCTGGCAAACTCCAACTTGAAAACCAAGAGGACCGGAAATGCTACAGAATGCGTCATCCTCCTACTCAAAGCTCAACCTCAACAAACCTTCTGCCAAAGGCAAGGATCCAAACAGCTCTCTTAGCCATAACGATCAAAAATTGCGCGGCTTTGCTACCACCCCTCTTGTTCAGATCCAACTGAACTCTGACCAGGCTAAGGACCAACAAGCAAAACTTGCTTAAACAACAACCCGGCAACGAGCATGGCATCCTTACAACCAAAGCTAGGGCACTTGCCAAGAACTAAAGCCTTGACAACCAAAGACAGAGCACTGGGTCCTCAACATGAACCTCTCGTGGTTCTCCAAACATAAACCACGGAACGAGCTACACAAAAGTACACCGGCGTGTACAGCTCCAACTCATGGTACTAACACTGGATCAACCACACATCCTCGATGCCAACACTACCCATACTAGGGTAACTCAAAGGGTAGCTGAATCATGCTACCAACAAACTGGCTCACAAGCTCAGAACACAGGCGCGAGAACTCGAATGCGCTAGCTCTTAACAGCCTACAACATCCTTTGTACCCAACTCTCGGTGACCCTGGAAAGCTCCTACTTTCCCCCGAAAAACCTCAAACTTGTAGTCCTCTGACTACCACCGAGCTAGATCTCTTATGCAACCCAAACAGGTGCAACCTCAGGAAATGGGTACAAGACTAGCGGGGATGTTGTAGTCTGCGCGGCCATGGAACCACCTGCACAAAAGGGCCAACTGGCCTCAATCTAGGCCTCCTCTCAAAGCTTGGTGCCAACAGGCACCACATCCTTACAACACAAATCAGTCTTAAACGAGCTTTATGCCCCTCTGAGGAAAGGTCACACTCCAAGTGATGGGGCAATGGCACTTAGCACAAGAGTCCAAACACTCGAGCAGCCTAATCTCTGGCATCTCGACCAACAGACATGCCAAGGCCTACTCCTGCATCCCACTCGATGCTCAACAAAGCTCAAGCTAACTCCTGCATCTCACTCGATGCTCAACAGAAGCTCAGCCAACTCCTCGGGTGGCAACAACTAGTTCCACACTGGGAACATCCAAATAAAAAGAGTGTTCCACTCTACTAGCCCGCTGAAATCCACAAACGGATCAAACCCTGGCAAGCAAACTCCATACTACACCCTGGCTACGAGGGCACTGAAAGAACTGGCTGCCAAACGACAGCAGGCTTGCAAGGGGGCAAAGATGTCTCTACATCTGCCTCAAGCCACTAACACTGCAACTTGCCAATCAATCGGGCGACTAGTGGAGACTCTGCTAGTCCACCTCTCTCAAGGGACTACCACCATCAACTGCTGTACCAAACAGCACAGGAACGACACATCTCGGCCTCTGAACAACAGGGCATCCCAACACACGGATGCTAAACTCAAACCTGGCCAACTGCTTTACTACTAGCAGTAGGACTTTCTCAAACAACGAGCTCTACAGGCATCCACTTGCAAAACTGGGCGGCTCCATCAACGGCAACAAACTCGTCTGCATAAACCTGCTGATCATGCCCTCCCGGGAACCTCCTGGGCTACAAGAGCTACTGGGGGGAAATGCTGAAACAAACTCTGTCAGCTGGGCTATCTGTGCCCAGGACTCCTCACTACGCTCTACAATTTGCGCCTGGGTCTCCGCTCTCTGATAGCTAAAGACCTGCCATCAAAACTCTCATGGCTGGAGCACACTCTGCTCAAGGAGTCTCACTCTGAGGCGTGCTAACCTCTACCCCCTCCACTTGGCAACTCAATCGCCAGGGCCAACTCGCCAACGGCCTAACAACCACGACGCGCCTCATCATCAATACAATCGGGCCCAACACCTCGGGTGGACATGCCAAGCGTCCTGCTCCTCTGAGTGCGATCAACACACTGGCGATCTGCACAAAGCACCTCCACCCTCTCACTAGGGGAAAAGCAACAACTGGGCCACAAATGGCCTACGAAAGTCTAAACTCTGCCTCCTCCGGGTGCGATCGACACCGCGCGACCGCACAAAGCATAAAAGCCGCCCACACCGGGGCTCTCACCGCTCATCAAATCGCTGCATCGCGAAAAAGTTGGCATGATGGCGCTCAAAGCCCAAACCAACAACGAGTCGAAACTCGCTTCGTCTCCGCTCCACAACTCTACACAAGGCATAAAAGCTAGATGAAAAGTATTGTAAATTCTTAACCCTTAGCTTAATTGAACTCGCACAAACTCGGCGGCCGTGGAGTCTTGATGATCATGGGAGCAACAACCTACAAAGCAAAGTTAGTCTACGAATCTATGACTCGTGCTCGATACCAATCAGTGACGAACTGTGCCCAAAACATGGCCCTAAACCGGGTTCTCACTCAAAGATGCAAGTCAAATATGATAACAAGCGGTTTAGTGCTCAAATTTAAAAACCATTCAAAACATATGAGAAGGGGGAACCCTTAAAACATAAACAACGATTTTCATTTAAACAATCCAACGAAGTAAAACAACTCGCCGAGATTTATAAAAACATACAATACAATTTAAACCACGTTTTAAACAATGTTCCCCTAGGACTCTGCTCATCTACATGCTTTGAATAAACAATGCAATAATAAATGACAGAGTGCCGGCGGCTCCCATGATCAATCGGCCTCCTCCGCTAGCCCTCCTGGTGTTGTCCCAACTTACCTGAAAGATAAAATAAGGGTGAGTATAAACATACTCATGAAGAATCCCCAACCGGGTACAATTCGATACATCGGTCATCTAGCACCTCAACAAGCAAGCAAACAAATATCAACACAGGATCATAGCTCAACGAGCTCGAAAAACAAGATCTGGAGCCATCTAAGTCTCTTTCTTCCGCCTAAACGGGATTGGATACATCGACCAATCTCGGGACATCACCGAGGTATCTCGCTACTCGGGAAATACATTGATCCCTAGAATGTCCTCAAGGGCCTCCTTGCCCTTGCACTAATCTGGACTTACGGGAGAGTACCCGGGTCGCTCTAACGGAAGGAATGGTGTACTCACGAACATTAGCCCGGAGGAGCTCTCCGAACCGGCGACTAACGCGTGTGTGCGCACACCGCATGCTGCTGCAACAGGCATAAATGCAGGGGCCAAAGGGCAAACTACGCCGCCGTGCACGCATGCCTATGACTCGAAGCGTGTCACCGATCACGATGGCGCGAGGCCCTCGGCGCTCATCTGTGCAGCCTAATCCACCGACCTGAAGCTAAGAACCGGCCAAGGTAGGCTTACACCGTTGGCCGGGTTCCGCTCTAGCAGGCTACAAACTAGGCATACGCCAATGAGGTAGCTAAGTCTCATTGGTCACGGAGGGGGAGAAAAAGCAATGTATGTTATGCTTTGCTCTATATCGACCATCGGGGACAAAGTACGTTATGTCCGCTCTCAACCCACTCAAGCAACGCCGCTTTACTCCGACCGATGGGGACAAAGTACTTTATGTTCGCTCTCAGCCTCTGGATGATGACAAACCCTACAACTCTATCTAAGAATACAGAGCAAAAATCAATGATTCCTGGCTAGCAAGCAATGACCGACATAAATCACATTACCTAGCATGATACTACAACTTAAGCAGGAATCATAAGCATGCTGGCAGAACAAACCTAGCATGGCACTAACATGTAAAATCAGGCAAACAAGCTAGCAAGAAATCAATCAACTGCTCTATCTCTAACATGCTCATAACAGTCAGCAAACAAGCAAGGCATATCGAGATATATTGCAGGGTCCACACAACCACGGTAAGAAATCCTTACTTGGGACAAGCAGCAAAACAATAATAATAATAATAAATCAACGAGTGTAAGAACCCGACCCAAAACACGGTCCTAAACCTAGGTTCTCACTCAGCATTCAAGTTAAATACTTCATCAAGCGGTTTAGTGCTCATATTAAAAACCTTTCAAAACATTTAAAAGCGGGGACACTAAAAACATAAACAACAACCTTCATTTAAGCAAAGCCAACAAAGTAAAACAAGCCTGGCCAGTGTTTATAAAATTATGCAAACAACTTTTAAAAAAACGTCCCTCTAGGACTCCTGTCCGTCTACATGCTGAACAAATTATGCAAACAATACAAGACAGAGTGCCGGCGGCTCCCATGATCAATCAGCTCCTCCGCTAGCCGTCCCAGTCTTTGTCCCAATTTACCCGTGGAAAACCACGAGAAATAAGGGTGAGTATAAACATACTCGGTAAGAATCCTCAACCGGGTACAATACGATACATCAATCATCCGGCACCCTAGTATACATGCAAACAGCTACCCACACGGATCATAGCTCAACGAGCTTACAAGGCGAGAACTGAATCCTCGTAAGTCTCCTACTTCCACCCTAATGATTGGCTCTCATAACCAATCTCGACATCTCCGAGGGTCTTTCTCCTCGGCCAATTGATCACTCAAAAATCGATCCCAAAGATGTCCGACACCCTCGAGGTCTTTCTCCTCGACCATATGATCGACTCAAAAGCCAATCCCAATGGGTGTCCTCAAGGGCCTCTTACCCTCGCTAACAAATCGACTATCGGAGAGTACCCAAGTCCGGTTCTAAATCGAAGGAACTGATGTACTCACGAACATTAGCCCGGGAGCTCTCCAACCGGGCGACTAACGCGTGTGCGCGCACACCGCATGCTGCTGCAACCGGCGTAAATGTGGGGGCCTAAGTACAAACTACGCGGGCCAGGTATGCATGCATAAAGACTCGGAAACGGTGTCACTAAACACAGTCGTGCGAGGCCCTCGACACTCATCTGTGCAGCCTGTACCACCGACCTAAAGCTTAGAATCGGCCAAGGCAGGCTTGCACCTTTAGCAGGGTTCCGCTCTAGCAGGCTACAAACTAGGCTTATGCCGATGTGGTAGCTAAATCCACATCGGCTGCCGGGGGGAAGCAATGTACGTTAAGCTTCGCTCTACTCCCGACCGGTGGGGACAAACTACGTTATGTCCGCTCTCAGCCTCTGGATGACGACAAACTCTACTATACTAGCTAAGAGTACAAAATAACTGAGTCCTGGCTAGACATACATATCAACATCGATCACACATAACCTAGCATGATACTACGAACTTAAAGCAGGAATCTCAAGCATGCTGGAAGAACAATCCTAGCATGGCACTAACATGTACAAACAGGCAAACATGCTAGCAAGAATGCAATCACAAGTTGTCCTATCCACTAATCATGTTCATAGAAGTAAACATGCATATAAGGCACAATCAAGAAAGCATCGCAGGTCCACACAACCACTCGGTAAGAAATCCTTACACGAAACAAGCGAAAAATAACTACCATAAGCCAACCAAGCGACTCCCGAGCTTCTAAGTGAACCCGAGCAACCTAAGCATTTAATTAAAATATCCTAATTAAATAACAACAACAATAAACTTAGGGTCCAAAAGAGTGGAGGCTCGGGAATTACCAACCGAGAAGGTACAAGGTCTCGCCACAACAATTTTGGCAAAAGCAGCTCTCGCGCAAGTGGGCGCGGGGCGTACCGGGCGGGCGCGATCAAGGCCATTGGCACGCCGGGCGCGGAGGGGGACCGGCACGCCGCGCGCGAGGGACAGCGCCGACGGTCGGCTGGCGACACGGCCGCTGCGCGCGACGACATCAAGGCGCCGGCGCGCTGGCGCGCAGCAGACGACGAGACGCCGACGCGGCGCGCTGAGCCGGGCGACGCGTCGCTGGCGTCGCGCGTCTGGCGACGGCCGCCGGCCGCGACAGCGTCTGGCCGCTTTGCCGGGCGATAAGGCTGGTGGGGCGGGCGATCGGGTGATTCTTGCCGGCTGCGACAGTGGCGATGGTAGGCGGGGCCGCTGCTGGTGAGTGGCTCGGTGCGGCTCGGTTGGGTTTCTTGGTGAGGTCGGCAAGGAGAGAGAGAGAGAGAGAGAGAGAGAGAGAGAGAGAGAGAGAGAGAGAGAGAGAGAGAGGTAAAACAAGGGGAATGAGATTTTCTTGATTTTCTTTCCTTTTCCTAATTTAAATAGGTCTTGGTGACCTAAATCTCTTCCCGGGCTTCCTCCTTCGAGTCCCTACTAAGCAACCTTTTCTCCTTATTAAAAATCATTTAAACCAAGCTCCCAAATCACCATCAAGGGCAAGGGTTCAAATCCCAATGAGAAGCACTTAAATTAACAATAATTTTGTTAATTACCAAATCACCTCAAACTTCCAACCAACTAGCCCGAACTTCTTGGGTCCTGCAACCAACAACAATCAAGCCTCGACAAGGCAGGGGAGTGATCCCGAATCCTCGAAAATCCACAAAACCACGACCGGGGCAAAAATACCAAAATACCCCTAAGGGTTGAAATAGCTCTAACGGCCCATCCGAACATCCGCATAATGTCCCAAAACACTGGAAACCGAAATAGAAAATCAAGCGCTTACAATACTCCCTCCTTTTAAGACTTTCGTCCTCGAAAGTCCTAAGACGAAAAACAACTCTAGGAAATCTCCACCGATCCTTAACCAACCAAACTCCCTGGTCAAGACAACACTAAATCTTCTTCAAATCTAAACCCCTTGGGTTCCCAAAGGCTCAAAGCCACAAGCCATCCATGCGCCACAACAAGACTGGGCATACACCGAACTCCGAAGAAATAGATGTGATAGTGCTAACGGTAATACACATCCTCAAACTCGCACTAGATCTCAAACGGTCTTAAAATCTTAGGGCTCACTTAACCTCGCTAGCCCAACTCGGAACGCCTCTCTCTCGGCGCTACTCTCCATAAACTCGTGGACGGGTCACAAGCTCTAAAACTCTACGCCACGCTCCACAGAACTTCTCTGAATGCTCATAGTCATTATCAAACAACCTCGACCCTTCACCATGCTGACCAAACAACTAAACCTCCTGTGTTTCGAAACTAAACGGCCTACTCTTACTTCAAAGAGATCTGCGAACCCCAATGGTTGCCTATAATCCTTAACGAAATCCAAATCGAACCACCAACAATGGTGACGATCGCAAGGCAAACTCCTCCAACTAGCATGCGTCCACAACACTTAAGCAACCATCTTACGAGAAATCAAGCACCAAAGCCAAGGGGCACTTTTCTGGTTCACCAAACGGCTACCACCAACACACCACCACCAAACTTCACTACGGCCACGCTTAGAAGACAAGGTCCGGCACGTGCTCCACTCGGCCAAACTAACAAACCGGAGCCCCTCAACGGCCGACAACAAACTTTCCAATGCAATCCGATCAGCCACTAGCCTAAGAGAACATCGCCGACATTAAAAACAAACAACATTCCTCTTACGGAAATCTAGAGCAAAGAAGGAATAAAACATTACGTGGCTACTAGCAACACAATAGCCGGAGGATAACAACTCTAAGGTTTCCAACCAATGCCACGACATCTCTGTGCCAACCCACTCAATCGTGGCTCATTATAACGCCAATCGCGAACGCACATCAACTTGGAACAAAGCCCGAGAAGGCTTGCTCTGCAGAAACTCAACCCAAGCTTATAACGAGCAAGGCTCGCCTCCAAGCCGCCACTCAACTCTTAAGCCCATCTCGTTTGCTCCAAGGACTTCCTCCTTATAGCTTAGACCTAACTCTTCTTCCAATCCGAAACTCCACCCACGAAACATCGCGAGGAATAAGGATAGCGACGACCACAAGCTTGCGGATCCCGAACAACACAAGTCGGCAAGACTACCTCAAAAGTTAAAACTCGAGGCGGCATCCACGGTGCAACTCAACTACCAAAGAACTAAGGGGTTCTACAAACTCCAAAGATCCAACAACCTTCCTGCAACAACTCAAGCCCTTGAACCGCAGGCCTCCGCCCTTCTTGGAACAAACAACTTTCCGCTTGCTAACAAACAAACGCAGGAACACTCTCATTGGCCGACCGCGCGCTACTCGATCAACTACACAACTCGGAGCTAAGTGACTCCTCCTCAACAGAACGATTTCCCGAGCCAGCGAACTTCCGGGACGAACGAACTTCACACACGCCACGCCTTGCTCAAACCCAAGGGCAACAACAACCAACTCTCTCGGAAGCAACATCCGAGGATCCTCAATCGCTTGAACCCCCAACTTGGAACTAGCGATTGCCTACTCAATTGCCGAGGGAGGGGTCAACTCCCAAAATTTCGACTAGGAACAAGTCCTCGTAGCAACGCCCGCTTGCTCGAACCGAGCTAGCTCACGAAACAACATGGGAACCAAACCTTGGTCAACACCAAGCACCACCTCGCTAAGAATTCCTAAAATCAACGTGGAGGTTACCAAGAACAACTCTAGCTTGTTAACCGACAATAAGAATCCAAAGAACTCAACCGAGGAACACCGCTGGGTGCTGACCGAGCTCGGTGAGGCTCTCCACAACTTAGGGTTCCTCCGACGCCCTCCGACACACACGTCGTCAAACGGTCTAACAGACAAATCGGCTACACGAGCACATCTCCTCCAAAGATCTCAACTGTGCTGCCAAAGCTCTTCCTTGCCACATCTCAGTAGCAAGCACGGGCGATGCTCCACACAATCCGGCGCGCCTTACCACACTTGATGCAATGAGCGGCCGCTCGCCGCCTGTGGCGATCTCGAGCTCTAACTCATGGTCACGATCGCGACCCCTAGATCGCCCTGTCGGCGAGTCGCAATCCACTGAAAGGGAACAACCGTAAGACCCAAACTTCCTCTTGCTCAAAGCATCGGCCACATCGTAGCTTCTACCTGTGGTAAGGATCCGAACAACTCTCTTAGCCATGGCGGCCGAAACTCCGCGATTTTACTACCATCGCCTAGATCAATTCCAACCGAACTCTAACCATCGATCAACAAGAAATGCCTCTACCTGTGCAAGGGCCAACTAGCATAACTTGCCTCGCGCAACAACTCAGCTCTGCACAACGCGGTAACCTCTCAACCCAAGTTAGGGCACTTGCCAAGAACTAAAGTCCTAACTTCTCGAATCGAGCACTTTGGTTTCACAACCCGAAACCCCTCGTGGTTTTTGAAAAGTACACCACGGAACGAGCTACACAAAAGTACACCGGCGTGTACAGCTCCAACTTGGTTCCTTAAGATCCAAACCAACAAGTATTCTCACACAAGGCAACTTTTGCCTCCCAATAGAGCCACATCTAGCAAAGGAGCAACAAGAGTTCAACCCACTCGGGGTCAACTCACCACGGAATACCACATTGGTCGACTCACTCTTACAAGAGCATAGCCACACCAAGCTAACTTACCTCATACCAATGGTCCACTAAACGTGCTCCGATCAACCATCCAACTCATGGCTCTAACAGTGGATCAACCACGCATCATCGATGCCAACCCTACTCATATTAGGGTAACTCCAGGGTAGTCGAATCACACTACAATCCAACTGGCTCACAAGCCCACAACATAGGCGTGAGAACTCAGACGCGCTAGCCCTTAACAACCAATAGCATCCTTTGTACCCAACTCTCGGTGACCTTGAAAGGCTCCTACTTATCCCTCGAAAGACCTCAAACTTGTAGTTCTCTGGCTACCACCGAGCTAGATCTCTTATGCAGCCCAAATAGGTGCAATCTCATGAATGGGTACAAGACTAGTGGGGATGCTAAACTCCGGGTGGGTCCTGGAACCACCTGTACGAAAAGTGCCAACTGGCCTGAATCTAGGACTCCTCTCAAAGCTTGGTGCCAACAGGCACTACTTCCTTTACAACACAAACATCCCTTTACAGGCTTTAAGCCCCTCTGAGGGTAGGGAAGGTCACACTCCAGGTGACAAGTCAATGGCACTCAACACAAGAGTCTCAACACTCGAGTAGACTACTCTCTGACATCACGTCTAACAGACAAGCCAAGGCCCACTCCTGCATCCCACTCGATGCTCGACGAATACTCAGGCCAACCCTCGGGTGGCAGCACCTAGCTCCACACCTGGAACATGCTAACAGAAGGTGCTTCTCTCTAATAGCCAGCTGAAAACCACGGACGGATTAAGTCCTGACAAGCAAACTCCACACTACCCCTTGGCTACGAGGGTACTAAAAGAACTGGCTGCAAAACGACTGCAGGCTTGCAGGAGGACAAGATGTCTCTACATCTTCCTCAAAAGCTACTAACTTGGCACCTTGCCAATCGACCGGGTGGCTGGTGGAGACTCTGCTTGTCCGCCTCTCACAGGGGACTTCCACCACCACACTACTGCATCAAACAACACCAGAACGGCACGCCTCGACCTCTGAACATCAGGTCATCGGCCTCTGAACACCAGGTCATCACAACACTTGGATGATAAACTCGATCTTGGCCAACCACCTCGCTGCTAGCGATGGGTCTAAAAACATCCAGCTCTCACAGCTTCCACTTGCCAAACTCGGCACTCGATCAACGCCAACTAACTTATCAAAGATAACTCGCCGATCGAGCCCTCCTGGGAACCTCCGGGGCTACTGGAGCTACAAGGAGGGGTGTCTCCTAAATAAACTCTGCCAGCTGGGCTATCTGTGCCCAAGACTCCTCACTACGCGCTACAAACTGCGCCTGGGTCTCCGCTCTCTGTTAGCTAAAAGACCTGCAATCAACTCCCTCATGGCTGGAGCACACTCTGCTCAAGGAGTCTCACTTTGAGGCAGACTAGCATCTACCCCCTTCTCTTGGCAACTCATCTGCCAGGGCCAAAGGTGGCCTACGGGTCTAGACAACCCTAGACGTGGTCTCATGATCAACATGAACAGTCCAACTCCTCGGTTGGAAATACCAAACGTCCCTGCTCCTCTAAGTGCAATCAACATACTAGCGATCTACACAAAGCATAAAAGCTAGCCCACGCTGGGGCTCTCACTGCCAAACAAGGGTAACACATGTATACTAGATGCGATGTTGTAAAATAAAACCCTTAGCTTAATGAACTCGAGACAAACTGACGACGGCCATGAGTCTTGATGATCATGGGGGCAACAACCTACAAAGCGGTTTAGTCTACTGAGAATCTATGACTCACGTGCTCGATACCAACCGTAAGAACCCGACCCAAAACACGGTCCTAAACCTAGGTTCTCACTCAAAGATGCAAGTTAAATACTTCATCAAGCGGTTTAGTGCTCAAATTAAAAACCTTTCAAAACATTTAAAAGCGGGGACACTTAAAACATAAACAACAACCTTCATTTAAGCAAAGCCAACAAAGTAAAACAAGCTCGGCGCTGTTTATAAAATCATACAATACAATTTAAACAACTTTTAAAAAACGTCCCCTAGGACTCTGTCCGTCTACATGCCGAACAAATTATGCAAACAATAAAAGAGAGTCTTTGGCGGCTCCCATGATCAATCGAGATCCTCCGCTTAGCCGTCCTGCCGTCCCAAGTTACTTGGTGGAAAACCACAGAAATAAGGGTGAGTATAAACATACTCGGTAAGAATCCCCAACCGGGTACAATACGATACATCAATCATCCGCACCCTAGTATACATGCAAACGATTTACCAACATGCATCATAGCTCAACGAGCTTATAAGGCGAGAATCTGGAATCCTCGAAAGTCTCCTACTTCGGCTAATGATTGGCTCTCATAACCAATCCCGGGACATCTCCGAGGGTCTTTCTCCCTCGGCCAATTGATCAGCTCAAAAACCGATCCCAAAGATGTCCGACACCCTCGAGGGTCTTTCTCCCTCGACCATATGATCAGCTCAAAAGCCAATCCCAATGGGTGTCCTCAAGGGCCTCTTACCCTCGCTAACAAATCTGGACTATCGGGAGAGTACCCGAAGTCTGGCTCTAAACTGGAAGGAACTGATGTACTCACCTTTGGCAGGGTTCCGCTCCAGCAGGCTAAAAACTAGGCTTATGTCGATGTGGTAACTAAATCCACATCGGCTGCCGGGGGGAAGCAATGTAGGTTATGCTTCGCTCTACTCTCGACCGGTGGGGACAAAGTACGTTATGTCCGCTCTCAGCCTCTAGATGATGACAAACTCTACTATACTAGCTAAGAGTACAAAATAACTGATTCCTGGCTAGACTTACATATCAACATCGATCACACATAACCTAGCATGATACTACGAACTTAAAGCAGGAATTTCACGCATGCTGGAAGAACAATCCTAGCATGGCACTAACATGGACAAACAGGCAAACATGCTAGCAAGAATGCAATCACAAGCTGTCCTATCCACTAATCATGTTCATAGAAGTAAACATGCATATAAGGCACAATCAAGAAAGCATCGCAGGGTCCACACAACCACGGTAAGAAATCCTTACCTGGAAACCAGTAGAAAATAACTACCATAAGCCAACCAAGCGACTCCCGAGCTTCTAAGTGAACTCGAGCAACCTAAGCATTTAATAAAAATATCCTAATTAAATAACAACAGCCAATAAACTTAGGGTCCAAAAGAGTGGAGGCTCGGGAATTACCAACCGAGAAGGTACAAGGTCTCGGCCACAACAATTTTGGCAAAACAGCAGGCTCTCGGCGGTGGGCAGCGGGACGTGCACCGGGCGAGCAGATGGCGCTGGCTGGCACGCTGGCGCGGCAAGGGACCGACGCTGGCGCGGCAGGGGACAGGCGCGCGGACGGGCGCCGCCAAGCGACATGGTCGTCGGCGCGCGACGGACGCAGCTGGCGCTACTGGCGAGCGTATAGACGGAGACGCCCGACGCGGGCGCGCTGGCGCTGGCGACGGTCGTGGCGACGCTTACACTCTTGGCGCGTCGCGTCTGGCTACGGGCTGCCGGCTGCGACAGGCGTCTAGGCTGCTCGGCTGGGCGACAAGGCTGATGGCTGGGCGACAGGGCTGATGGCGGCGGTGGTGGCTCTTCACAAATGATGGCTCGGGGTGGCTCGGTGCGGCTCGGTTGTGTTTCTTGGTGAGGTCGGCAAGGAGAGAGAGAGAGAAAGAGAAAGAGAGAGAGAGAGAGAGGTAAAACAAGGGGAATGAGATTTTCTTGATTTTCTTTCCTTTTCCTAATTTAAATAGGTCTTGGTGACCTAAATCTCTTCCCTGGGCTTCCTCCTTCGAGTCCTGGCTGAAGCAACCTTTTCTCCTTATTAAAACTCATTTAAACCAAGCTCCCAAGTCACCATCAAGGGCAAGGGTTCAAATCCCAATGGAAGCACTTAAATTAACAATAATTTTGTTAATTACCAAATCACCTCCAAACTTCCAACCAACTAGCCCGAACTTCCGCTAAAGCAGCACCCCTTACCCGTCTGACCAAGAAGGGCGTTGACTTTGTTTGGGATGCTAGATGTGAGGAAAGTTTTGCCCAGCTTAAGCTCAGTTTGACGACAGCGCCAGTGTTGGCAGTTCCTGAAGGAACAGGAGGTTTCGTGGTTTATAGTGATGCTTCCAAGTACAGTTTAGGCTGTGTATTGATGTAGCATGGGAAGGTGATAGCTTACGCTTCCCGGAAGTTGAAGCATTATGAGAAGAATTATCCAACTCATGATATGGAGTTGGCTGCAGTTGTTTTTGGCCTAAAGATATAGAGGCACTACTTGTATGGTGAAAGGATTCAATTGTTCACGGACCACCAGAGCCTTAAGTATTTCTTCACTCAGAAGGAGTTGAACATGAGGCAGAGAAGGTGGCTCGAGTTGGTAAAGGACAACGACTGTGAGATCTTGTATCATCCCGGAAAGGCCAACGTTGTGCTGATGCACTGAGTAGGAAAACGTCGCATTCCGCAGCTTTGCTGAGCTCCCAGGTTGAATTGCAGAAAGGGTTTGAGCGAACCGGTATCGCAGTTATGTTGGGAGAGGTTACCCCAAGGGTAGCCCAGTTAACAGTTCAGCCGTCGCTTAAGCAGAGGATCATCGACAGCTAGCTGAGTGATCCCAAGTTAAAGAGATTGCTCGAGAGAGTTGAGGTTGATGGCGATTTTGACTTTGTCGTAGCACCAGACGGAGGCTTGAGATACAAAGGTCGGTTGTGCATCCTGGACGACGCAGGGATTCGAGCCGAGTTTCTCACCGAGGCTTTTATTTCCCCATTCACTTGGCACCCAAGAGGTACCAAGATGTATCAGGATCTCAAGCAGACGTTTTGGTGGATGGGTATGAAGCGGGACATAACTGAGTTTGTTAGCCGGTGTCTCACTTGTCAGCAAGTGAAGGCTCCGAGACAGAAGCCGACAGAATTATTGCAGCCGTTGAGTGTTCCACAGTGGAAGTGGGAAGAGATTTTGATGGATTACAACTCTGGGTTGCCGAGGCACCGAGAGGGTTTACTCAGATCTGGGTAGTAGTGGACCGGCTGACTAAGAGTGCACACTTTATTCCCGGCACGATTAGCTATACCGTGGAACAGTGGGCACAGTTATTTTTGGAGCAGATTGTTCGGTACCATGGGGTGCCAGCGAAGATAGTGTTAGATCGGGATTCTCGGTTCACATCTCACTTTTAGAGAGCGCTTCAGAAGGGTTTGGGAACCGAGTGCAGTTTCAGCACTGCCTTCCACCCTCAAACCGATGGTCAGACCGAGAGGGTGAATCAGATTCTTGAAGATATGTTGAGAGCCTGTGTTTTAGACTTTCCAGGTAGTTGGGACCAGTACCTGTATTTGATGGAGTTCGCATACAATAACAGCTATCAGTCGACAATTCATATGGCTCCATTCGAGGCATTATATGGTAAGCCATGTAGATCCCCAGTGTTCTGGGAGGAGGTTGGTGATAGACAGGTTCTGGGACCCGAGTTGCTTCAGATGACGAACGACGCAGTGTAGAAGATCAGGGCTCGCATGTTGACAGGTCAGAGTAGGAAGAAAAGTTACGCCTATGTAAGGCTTATAGATTTGGAATTCGAGGTGGGTCAACATGGTTTTTCTGAAGGTAGCACCAATGCGTGGTGTGTTAAGGTTTGGGAAGCGAGGCAAATTGAGCCCCAGGTTTGTAGGGCCTTTTGAGATCCTGGAGCGGATCGGAGCAGTGGCCTATCGGTTAGCTTTGCCCCCGTCTTTTGCAACTGTGCATAACGTGTTCCACGTTTCGATGTTGAGGCACTACGTGGCAGATTCGTCTCATGTGATAGAGCATGAGCTCTTAGAGTTAAGTAAAGATTTATCCTTCGAGGAGAAGCCTGTGCAGATTTTGGCTCGTGAGCGCAAGGTTTTGCGCAACCGGGAGATAAGCTTAGTGAAGGTTCTGTGGAGACATCAGAAGGCAGAGGAAGTGACGTGGGAGCTAGAGGATGAGATGAGGACTCATTACCCGGAGCTGTTTCAGTCTTAGGACTTTCGGGGACGAAAGTCTTAAAAGGAGGGAGTATTGTAACGACCCAGTTTTCCGTTCCGGTTTCCCAGGTACTTTCGGTTCAGTATTGGGGCAATCGGTTGGGCCGTTAGGCCTTTTTAACCCTTAGGGGTATTTTGGTCTTTTTGCTCCCCGGTCAGGGTTTGTGGAATTTCAGGATTCCAGGGTCATCCCTGCCTTTGTCGAGGCTTGATTGTTGTTGGTTGCAAGACCCAAGAAGTATGGGCTAGTTTTTTGGAAGTTTGGAAGTGGTTTGGTTATTGGCAAAATTATTGTTAATTTAGATGCTTCCAATGGGATTTGAACCCTTGCTCTAAATGATGATTTGGGAGTTTGACTTAAATGAGTTTTAATAAAAAGAAAAGATTGTTTCAGCCAGGACTCGAAGGAGGAAGCCTTGGGAAGGGATTTAGGTCACCAAGGCCTATTTAAATTAGGAAAAGGAAGGAAAAATCAAGAAAATCATTCCCCTTGTTTTGCCCACACGCCTCCTTCACTCTATCAAACCCTAGCACCGAGCCCAAAAAACCTAGCCAAGCCACCACACCGAACCGCCCTACATAGCCTAGCCGCACCGAGCCACCAACCCCAGCGCCGCACCAGCAGCCTTGCGTCGCCCAGTTCTGCACCGCCCAGCCCCTTCTTCGCCTAGCCGTCGCATGCCCGCAACAGGACCATCGCCTGCATCGCGACACCACCAGCAGCCCAGACGCCTAGCCCGCGCACCGTTTCTGCAGCCTAGAAGCCTCACCGCGTGCCATTCCAGCGCGTCTGCAGGCCTTGCCGCGCGCCAACCCAGCTCGTCTGCACGCCCCAACGCCCAACTCCGGCTCGTGCGTTCCCTGCCGCGCCAGCGCGCCCAGCCGCACGTTCCGCCTGCCGTTGCTTCAGAGAGCCTGCCTTGCGGTGAGGGTTGGGTCGCGACCTCTTGTCTTCTCGGTTGGTAATTCCCGAGTCTTTTCTCTTTTAGGCCCTAAGTTGTTGGCTACTGTTTGTTTAATTAGGATGTTTTTATTGAATGCTTAGGTTGCTCGGGTTTGCTTAGAAGCTCGAGAGTCGCTTATTGATTCGTGGTAGTTATTTTTCTACTTGTTTCCAGGTAAGGATTTCTTACCGTGGTTGTGTGGACCTTGCGATGCTTTCTTGATTGTGACTTGTATGCATGTTTACTTTTATGAGCATATTAGTGGATAGGACAGCTTGTGTTTGAATTCCTGCTAGCATGTTTGCCTGTTTGTACATGTTAGTGCCATGCTAGGTGTGTTCTTCCAGCATGCTTATGATTCCTGCTTCAAGTTCATAGTATCATGCTAGGTTAAGTGTGATTGATGTTGATATGTATGTTTAGTCAGGAATCAGTTCTTTTGTACTCGTAGTTAGACTTATAGGGTTTGTCATCATCTAGAGGCTGAGAGTGGACATAACGTACTTTGTCCCCACCGGTCGGGAGTTAGAGCGAAGCATAACGTACCTTGCTTCCCCCCGGCAGCCGATGTGGATTAGCTACCACATCGGCATAAGCCTAGTTTGTAGCCTGTTAGAGCAGAACCCTGCCAACTGTGCAAGCCTGCCTTGGCCGGTCTTTAGCTTCAAGTCGGTGGTACAGGCTGCACGGATGAGTGTCGAGGGACTCGCACTACTGTGTTCAGTGACACCGCTTCCGAGTCTTTAGGCATGCGTACCTGGCCAGCATAGTTTGTACCTAGGCCCCCACATTTACGCCGGTTGCAGCAGCATGCGGTGTGCGTGCACACGAGTTAGTCGCCGGTTTGGAGAGCTCCCCCGGGCTAATGTTCGTGAGTACACCAGTTCCTTCCAATTAGAGCTAGACTTCGGGTACTCTCCTGATAGTCCAGATTTGTTAGCAAGGGTAAGAGACCCTTGATGACACCCGTTGGGATTGGTTTTTTGAGCCGATCATATGGTCGAGGGAGAAAAACCCTCGAGGGTGTCGGACATATTTTGGGATCGGTTTTTTAGCTGATCAATTGGCCGAGGGAGAAAGACCCTCGGAGATGTCCCAGGATTGGTTATGAGAACCAATCATTAGGACGAAAGTAGGAGACTTCCGAGGACTTCGGATATTGCCTTGTAAGCTCGTTGAGCAAAAGATCCGTGTTGATATCTGTTTGCATGTGTACTAGGTTGCTAGATTATTGATTGCATCGTATCGTACCCAGGTCGGGGATTCTTTGTAACGACCCAGTTTTCTTTTCCGGCTTCCCTGGTGTTTCTGGCTCAATATTCGGTTATTCGGTTGGGCCGTTAGAGCTATTTTAACCCTTAGGGGTATTTTGGGCTTTTGCTCCCTGGGCAGGATTTGTAGATTTTCAGGATTCAAGGGTCACTCCTGCCTTTGTCAAGGCTTGATTGTGGTTGGTTGCAAGACCCAAGATGTTTGGGCTAGTCGTTTTGAAGTTTGGAAGTGGTTTGGGTTTTGGCAAAATTATTGTTATTAATGTGCTTCCTTTGGGATTTTAACCCTTGCCCTTAATGTTGATTTGATAGTTTGTAGAAAATGAGTTTTATTATTGGAAAAGATTGCTTCAGCCGGGTCTCGAAGGAGGAGGCCGTGGGAAGAGATTTTAGGTCTCCAAGGCCTATTTAAAATAGGAAAAGGAAGGAAAAATAAGGAAAATCCCATTTTCCCCCTTGTTTTCTCTCACTCATCTCTCTCTTTCTCTCTCCCTCTCACCAAACCCGAGCCCCAACCCAAACCCTAGCCGCACCAGCTCGCCCAACCCAGCCCCAGCTTCCTCGACGCACCCCACCGAACCTCAGCCCTAGCGCTGCCGCCGCGCGCTTTTCCCCATGCACCAGCGCCTCGGTAGCCAAGATTTCTGTCGCCGTCCGCGCGCCTCGGCGCTGCGCGCCAGCCGCCGTGTCTCTGCTCGCGATCGCACGCTGCGCTGCGCCTCCTCAGCGCGCGCGTCCTCGCAAGGCCGCCAGCCGCGCCAAGCTGCCTCCTCCTGCCGAAGCGACCGCCTTCTTTGTGAGGAGGGATGGGCCGAGCCTTGTGTCTTCTCGGATGGTAATTCCCGAGTCTTTTCTCCCTTGGGCCCAAAGATGTTGGTTGTTGTTTATTTTATTAGGTTGTTTTTATTAAATGCTTAGGTTGCTCGGGTTCTCTTAGAAGCTCGAGGGTCGCTTAGTTGATTTGTGATAGTTATTTCTACTTGTTTCCAGGTAAGGATTTCTTACCGTGGTTGTGTGGACCCTGCGATATTATCATGATGTGCCTTGTATGCTTGTTGACTATTATGAGCATGATAGTGATAGGGCAGCTATGATTGATCTCTTGCTAGCATGTTTGTCTGATTGTACATGTTAGTGCCATGCTAGGTTTGTTCTTCCAGCATGCTAATGATTCCTGTTTTAAGTTCGCAGTTGTAACGGCCCAGTTTCCTATTCCAGTTTTCCATGTGCTTTCAGTTAAAGATTCGGTTGTTCGGTTGGGCCGTTCGAGCTATTTTAACCCTTAGGGGTATTTTGGTCTTTTGCTCCTCGGGCAGGATTTGTGGATTTTCAGGATTCTAGGGTCACTCCTACCTTTGTCGAGGCTTGTTTGTTGTTGGTTGCAAGACCCAAGATGTTTGGGCTAGTCGTTTGGAAGTTTGGAAGTGGTTTGGGTTTTGGCAAAATTATTGTTAAGTTAATGTGCTTCCTTTGGGATTTGAGCCTTTGCCCTAAATGTTGATTTGGGAGTTTGATTTAAATGATTTTATTATTGGAAAAGATTGCTTCAGCCGGGTCTCGAAGGAGGAAGCCGTGGGAAGGGATTTTAGGTCATCAAGACCTATTTAAAATAGGATAAGGATGGAAAAATAAGAAAAATCCCATTTTCCCCCTTGTTTTGTCTCTCTCATCTCTCTCTCTCTCTCCCTCTCACCAAACCCGAGCCCCAACCCAAGCCCTAGTCGGACCAGATCGCCTGACCCAGCGCTATCTCGCTCCGCATCAGGTCGCCCAACCCAGCCCCGCAATGTGCTGCGCCGTCCCGCTCCGCACTTGATCGCCCGAAACAGCGCCGTCCCGCTCCGCATCAGGTCGCCCAACCCAGCCCCACACTGTGCCGAGCCGCGCCGCACCACTCCTAGCCTCAGCGCCCGCGCCAGCGCGCCTGTGTCTCTGTCGCATCTGCACGCCTGAGCCCAGCACCCAGCTCCCGCGCGCGCGTCCCCTCCTGCGCCAGCGCCCTGAGCCTGTTTCCTTGCTGCCGATAGCCTGCCTTGTTGTGATGGATGGTCCGAGCCTTGTGGCTTCTCGGATGGTAATTCCCGAGTCTTTTCTCCCTTGGGCCTGAAGATGTTGGCTGCTAATTATTTGATTAGGTTGTTTTTTTTAAATGCTTAGGTTGATCGGGTTCTCTTAGAAGCTCGAGGGTCGCTTGATGGATTTGTGATAGTTATTTCTGCTTGTTTCCAGGTAAGGATTTCTTACCGTGGTTGTGTGGACCCTGCGATATTATCATGATGTGCCTTGTATGCTTGTTGACTGTTATGAGCATGATAGTGATAGGGCAGCTATGATTGATCTCTTGCTAGCATGCTTATGATTCCTGTTTTAAGTTCGTAGTATCATGCTAGGTTAAGTGTGATTGATGTGGATTATGTCTGTTAGTCAGGAATCATTTACTCTATACTCTTAGCTAGTATAGTAGGGTTTGTCATCATCCAGAGGCTGAGAGCGGACATAACGTACTTGTCCTCACCGGTCGGGAGTAGAGCGAAGCATAACGAACCTTGCTTCCCCCCCGGCAGCCGATGTGGGTTTAGCTGTGTAACGGCCCAGGTTTTCATCCCGGTCTTCGAGGTATGCCCTGGGGGTATTTTGGTAATTTGGTCGGGCCGTCAGGGCCGTTTATGTCTTTTTCCAGTTGCTAAAATTATTGGATGGTTTTATGAAGGTTTTTTAGGCTTTGTGGTTTGGTTTGAGCATGGGTAGATGCAAAAGTAAAAATAAAGGAATTTGTGTTGCAGCTGGGATTCGAACCCGGGTCTCCAGGAAAGCCTGTGAGGATGCGTGCCAGTTGAGCTATGGAGAGCTCTTGTTACTCTTTCCGCGTCATATCTTAGTTACCCTTGGATCTTTGGAGTTTTGTGATTTTGGTTAAATGAAAAGAAATTAGGTTTATTCCATCTTCTTCTCCAAATCACCTCTTGGCCGCACAAGCTTTCCCCTCCCAAGCTCCAAGCCGATTTTCATCCCCTTTGCGGCCCGTGGTTCGATCGTCTTTCCGGGTAAGTTTCTTCGTCTCTTCGTCTTCTCCGATTTGAGTTCTTGCTGGCCGAATGAAAATAGAAGAGTGTGGTTGTGTGTGTATGTTTGTTTGCAGCCTGCCGAGAGGAGCCCCAGCCAGCAGCCCCACCGTCGCAGCCCCCCAGCCGACCAGATCGCACCAGCAGCAAGCCCAGATCGCCCGGAGTCGCCCAGCTCCATCGCCCTGCGGGCCATCGAGCGACTGTCGCTCAAAGGCCGAGCGAGACGCTTTCAGACGGCCTATGCAGCGGCCAAGACCTTCGAGATAAATTCGCTGCGCGGCCAGCGACGCGCCAGAGCAGCCCGCGCGGCCAGATCTCGCCAGCGGATCGCCTGCCGAGCCTGCAGCGGCGAGATCGCGCGTCGAGGCGCTCGTCGGCCCAGCGCGCCCGTCGTCGCAGCCAGCGCCGCGCGCGTGTCCGTCCGCTTCCGCTTTGTCGCGCCGTCGCGCAGCTGCGGCCCGGCCGGCCGTCGCGCGCGCGTGCGCCAGCTCTGCCGCCCATCTGCGCTGCTCGGCGCCAGCGCCCGACCCTGCCCGCCGCAGCGCCCATCAGCGCCCGCAGCCAGCGCCCTCGCCATCTTTGTCTGCCCGTCCGCGTGTCACTGCGCGCGCCGCGTGAGTTGCTCCTTTGAGCCAAGCCTTGTTTATTTTTATGTTTAGGCCTATGGATTGTGATTATTATTGTGTTTGTTAGGTTCTCGTTAGATAGCTCGGGATCGATCGCGACTTAGGATTTTTGTGTGTAGTTGCCTCCCGGCCGTAAGGATTTCTTACCGGAGTTGTGTGGACCTGCGATGTTCTATGTGATTGTTGTTTGTATGTTTGTTTGTGATTATCGGCATGTATAGTTTAGGTGCTCTGTTCGAATTCTGACTAGCATGACTTCGTATGTTGTTCTCTCATGTTAGCCCATGCTAGGTTGTTCCGTTCTAGCATGCTCATGTCTGTTCTTGCTTTGTAGTACCATGCTAGGTTCGTTGTATCTCATTGAGCACGTTTTGGATTGTATTGGATTGTATGTTATTGATATGATAGATTAAAGTGTGGGTAGGTAGCATCATCCGGGCCCGATGCATAAAGTATCTTGCATCCATGGCGGGGGCGTCGAGACGCTTCTCCGTCCCTCGACCCCGTTAGGGTTTAGCTAACCCGACCGGTAGGCCCCGCAATCTTGGGTGAGGGTGGCGGTGTTAAATGCCCCAACGGTCGGGATGATGACTTGGCATTGCCTCGTCCTCGACGATCGGCACGTCCTCGGCGTGTTCGGCCGTAGCCCTTGATTGCCACTGTTAGGGCAAGGACCGCTTCTGGTGTAAGCCTACCACGACCGGTTCCTTAGCCTCAAAGTGCGGTGGTTCAGTGACATAGTTCACGTGTCCGTGTCTCACACCCCTATGTCGCGTGACACCGATCCGGAGATTTAGTTAGGCGTGGTGATCGGACATGGGCGGCTTGCCACTGGACCCGGCACTTCCCATAGTTCTGCGATAGCACGCGGTGCATGCTTACGCTCATTACAACGCCCGACCGGAGAGCTCCTCGGGATCTTGAGCTAGTGCACCTTTCGTATCGACGATGAGACGGTGAGGCCGAGACTTGGTTCTCGTTTAGGGCGTATTGTGTGGTGTGGATTATTCCGGACTAAGACCCTGAGTTGGCATCCGAGGTCCAAGTGTGGACTTAAGCTATGTGCTCTATTCTGTGTTTATATTCATAGCTTGCATACACTCATCTAGATGACCATGTGCATCGTATTGTACCCCGGTTGGGGATTCTTCTTGAGTAATTCGTTACTCACCCTTACTTATCTTTCAGTAACCATGGCGCGAGGCGGGATGGCTGAAGGAGGAGCTATGATCATGGGAACTTCTTTGTCGTCTCTCGACTTTTTATTTCTATGACTCTTGTCTTTTATTTTCCCCATGCATGTAGCAGACACACGAGCCCTAGGATGTTTTCTCAATGTTTTTATGGATTCCTTTCTTGAATTTGAGGATGTTTCAAATGTTTTAATAAATCTCTGATCAGAGTGTACGTTTTGGAAATGTATTTGCCTTGAAACAGGTGCTTGGAGACAGGGACAGGTTTCAGCAAACTATATTGATTTCTGATTGAACCTTGATTGTTTTGTTTTAACTGGGAATCTGAAAACTTATTTGCATATTGTCCTTTCCTTTGAATGCATGCATTGGGGTAAAGGCCTATTTAGAGCCCTTTTTAGGTCGGGTCTTTCTGATTGGTATCGAGCTCGAGTCATAGACTTTGTAGACTGACCTTTTGTTGTAGGTCGTCTTTCCCATGATCACCGGCACTCCGACAGTCATCAGGTACGCCTAAGTTTTCTGTTGTTTAGAAAAGGGTTAAGAATTTACAATACCTTTCATCTAGTGTATGCCTTGTGTAGTGTTGTGTAGCGGAGACGAGCAGGTTCTGACTCGTTGTTGGTTTGGGCTTAGTGAGCCATCATGCCAACTTTCATGCGATCGCGGCGATTTGTTTAGCGGCTTGTTGAGGTATCCAGATAGATTCGGATGCCCCCGGGACGTCGTTCGAGGGAGGCGAGCTTAGACTCGCTGGCCATTTGTGGCCCAGTTGCTGCTTTTCCCCTAGTGAGAGGGTGGAGGTGCTTCGTGCAGATCGCCAGTATGTTGATCGCACCCAGAGGAGCAGGACGTTTGGCATGACCGACCGAGGAGTTGGACCGATCGTGTTGATGTTGAGGCCGCGTCCAGGGTTGTTAGGCCCGCATGCCAGATTTGGCCCCGGCAGTTGAGTTGCCTAGAGGAGGGGGTAGAGGCTAGCAGCGCCTCAGAGTGAGTCTCCTTGAGCAGAGTGTGCTCCACCATGAGAGATTTGATGGCGTGTCTTTAGCTATCGAGAGCGGAGACCAGTGCGCGCTTTGTAGCGCGTAGTGAGGAGTCCCGGGCACACAGATAGCCCAAATGTCGAGTTTGTTTCACATTTTTCCCCAGTAGCTCTTGTAGCCCCTGAGGTTCCCTGGAGGGCATGATCAGCAGTTTATTCGGATGAGTTTGTTGGCGTTGATGGAGACGCCCGGTTTGGCAAATGGATGCCTGTAGAGCTCTATGTTTTAGTAAGTCCCACTGTTAGTAGTAAAGTAGTTGGCCAGTTTGAGTTTAGCATCCGCGTGTGGGATGCCCCATTGCTCGCAGGCCGAGGTGTGTCGTTCTGTCTTTGCTTGGTTCATCGATGGTGGTGGAAGTCCCTTGTGAGAGGTGGACTAGCGAGTCTCCACCACGCCCGATTGTTTGGCAAGTTGCCGTGTTAGTGGCTTGAGGCGGATGAAGGGTCATCTTTGCCCCCTTGCGAGCCCTGTTGTTGTTTAACACCCACTTCCTCGGATGTGGATTTGGTAGTAGTAGCACTTGAGGTGCATTGGTTGGTGTGCCACTTTGGCACTAAGTCCGGTTCGAGCTTGAGTTTGGCTTGGGCATAGCGGATGGTTCTATGCCGTTCGGAGTTCAGCGTACTCCTTTAGCCTTGGATCTGTTTATGGCAGTTGCACCCGTTTAGGTCGTGCCAGAGGGCTAGTTCAGTGGTAGTCGATGGACTACAAGTGAAAGGATGCTCGAGAGGAGCCGGAGCCTCTTCCCAGTGTTTCTGGAGGTTGAGTAAGTCAGCAGGTTGCCGGTTGGTAAATGTTGGTGAGCGTGAGTCTCGCGCTAGTGTTAAGGCCAAGAGATTTTCCTTGTGGTTGGTAGTGCGGTCAACTACCTTCGAGTGCCTAAATCTGAGGAGAGTTGAGCATTGTAGATGCGAGTTTGGTCCAGCTGAGGGACCATGAGTTGGATGCTTATCGATGAGCCGGATGCCTATGAGGCGAGTTGGATGCTTTTGAGGCGAGATGAGCTGATGCCTTGCGAGAGGTTTTGGATGCCTTGGGGGTAAGCACCCTTGGTAGAGGCTTGGTATAAAGTAAGTTTGGTTTGGCATGATTATGCTTTGGTAGAGCAAGGTTGCCTCAGCTTCGAGTATCGTGTGGAGATGGGACTTTTGGTGTTCCTTGGATTGTTTGTATCGCTGCCAGGAGTTATCGTTGCTTTGTGGAAAAGCGCTTGTTAGTCTTGGATCTCTAAAGGAAGGTTGGGAGTTGTGCACACAAGTGTGTTTCGTGTAGTTCGTTCTAGTGGCGAGAGTTCCAGAACCATGTAGGGTTTGCATTGGAGAACTGGTGCTCAGTTCCTGGAGAAGTTGGACTCCAGGTGGATGTTGTAAGGCTTTAGTTGAGGTTGTAAGGATACCGTGCTCGTAGTTGGGTTGTTGCTTAGGCAAGTTTGTTAAGTTGAACCTAAGCTTGGTGGGTGGAACCTCTTGTGGCTCTTGGTTGGAGTTCAGATGGTACTGAACAAATGGTGGTTGTAGTGAAGCCGCGTAGTTCCTGTTCGTAGTTGCTAAGAGTGTTGCTCGAAATCCTTACCCTGGGTGGAAGCTACGTTGTGGCTGATGCTTTGAGTAGGAGGATGACACATTCTGAAGCGTTTCTGGTCTTTTTGGTTTCGAGGTTCGGAGCAGGCCAGCGTGGTTGTGATGCTGGGAAAAGGAGTTGTTTGTTCAGGTAGTTGGTTGTTAGACCGTTAGACGACAGTGTGTGTCGAGGGTTGTCGAAGAACCCTAGTTGTGGAGAGCCTCACCAGAGCTCAGTCAGACCCAGGTAGTGAGTTTAGTTGGCAAGCCAGAGTCGAGTAGTTTGTAGCCTCGGGTGAGTTCTTTGGCGATTTTGGTAGGCTAGCAAGCCGAGTTTGTTTGGAGTAGAGTCCGGATTTGGTTCCGGTGTGGTGGCAAGTTGGTGCTTGATGTTGGCCAAGGTGTGGTTTCCGAGTTGCCAAGGAGTTAGCCTTGTTCGTGGGTAAGTGGTGTGCCCCAGAGGATGTCTCTCCTGCTCCCGAGTTTGAGAGTGCCCTTATTTGTTGTTTGGGGGTGAGTCTTCTCTTGCTCGTGGTTGGCGGTCTAGTCTGTGGTGGACCCCTTGTGGTTGCCTCTCGGGAGAGTTGGATGTTGTGCTTAGTGAGCAAGACAATGAGCAGCTTGTGAAGCTCTCATCCTTCCGATGTCTGCTTGTAAGGACCTGCTTTCTCCTTGGGAGTTGTCGGGTTATTCCTTGGTCTTGGAATTGGTGGTAGTGGTGCTAGTAGGAGGAAAAGTTTGTTGGTGCTTGGAAGCGCTTGTTTGTCTAGCTAAGCGGACTCGTGAGTGGTGTTCGGAAGTTGCGTAAGGGTTGTTCTGCCTCCTATGAGTGTTTGGCCTAGTTGGTTAAGGTTTTGAGTGTTGGCTTGGAAGTCATTGCACCTTTGTAGTTGAAGGCCCCTTTGTTTCATTGTGGATGAGGTTGCACCTTTGTGGTCGGGATTAGGGATCCTTGTCGCTAGTGTAGCTTGCACTCTGCCAGCCATTGTTGGTATTCTTGTTCTTGGTAGTTGGTGTTGACCAGGTAGTGGAGTTCCGTTTATTAAGTTTCGGTGGGAAGATGCATTAAGCCTAAGCTTGAGGGTTAAGCCTGTATGTGTTATCGTTTGGACTTGTGAGATGTGTTTCATAATTGAGGCGAGCTTTGTTCCGTTGTTTGCATGAAGGTAAGTTTAGTGGATGGAGCCCTCTGGGGCCTGGTTGTTTGCAAGTTGTCTTGCCCAGCTAGTGATTTGAGTCGAGCTAGAGATGAGTGGATTGGCATAGCTATGCAGTTGTAGTTGTTTGAGCTTCCGAGGCCGTAGCACTCAAGTTGTTGGATTGTAAGTTTTCCGTGTGGGAGCTGTCAGTTAGTTGAGGTTGTTGTGTGAGATTAGATTCTTGGAGGATTGGTTTCAGTAGTGAGAGCTCGCACCTCGTTTCGTGTGCAGATGCCATTTCTATGGAGTAGAGGCATGTTAGTTTCAGGCTGGAGTTGTTGTCACCAGGGTGTGGCAACGAAGGTTTGTTCTAGGCAGTGCGTTGATGCACCGTGGTTCTGGAGAGCGTTGTTAAGAGGCTTATGAGCCGAGTGCAGTTTCTGTAGAGTTTTGACCCTCTGACCGATGGTCTTTTGGGAAGAGTGAGCCAGATCCTTCGGAGCTTGTTGCGAGTTGGTGTTTCCGTGATTAGGCAGCGGGAGACCAGTGTGGCTTTAGGAGGTTGCCTTGGGTTGCAGTTCTCAGCGGTCAGTTCTTGTGGTTCCATTGAGGCATTGTATGGTAAGTGTTGCAGGTCTCTAGTGCTGTGAGAAAAGGTTGGTGGCCGTCAGTGTTGTTTTGGGTCCTGTGTTGCTGCAGCTTGACCGGAGGTGTTGTGCGGGAGGTTGAGCTCGTTTGTGGTTAGCTCAGCAGGGCATGAAAGTTTCGCCGATGTTCGGCGTTGAGTTTTAGAGTTTGAGGTTGGACAATGCGTCTTGGTTAAGGTTGTGCGGTTGTGAGTTGTGTTGAGGTTTGGTAAGCGGGAGAAGTGGAGTCTCTGTTGTTGGACCATTTGAGATTCTCGAGAGGATTGGCAGAGTTGCATATTGGTTAGCTTTTTCTGTCATTGTCAGCCGGGTGCAGTGTTCTCATGTATCGGTGTGAGGCAGTATGTGTCGGACCCATCGCTCAGTGTGGACTTTGAGCCTTTGCAGCCGATTGAGGATTTGAGCTTCGAGAGGAAGCCTGTGAGTATTCTGGTCCTTGAGACGAAGACGTTGCATAATCGTGAGATCCGTTTGGTAAAAGTTCAGTGGAGGAGTTTGAGTTCAGAGGAGGCCGCTTGCGGCGGGAAGACGGGATGAGATTGCGCAGATCTGTCTTTGCTTTCAGCTTTAAGGACTTTCGAGGACGAAAGTCATAAAAGGAGGAATATTGTAACGGCCCGTGTTTTCATCCCGGTCTTGAGGTATGCCCCGGGTATATTTTGGTAATTTGGTCGGGCCGTCAGGGCCGTTTATGTCTTTTTCCAGTTGCTAAAATTATTGGATGGTTTTATGAAGGTTTTTTAGGCTTTGTGGTTTGGTTTGAGCATGGGTAGATGCAAAAGTAAAAATAAAGGAATTTGTGTTGCAGCTGGGATTCGAACCCGGGTCTCCAGGAAAGCCTGTGAGGATGCGTGCCAGTTGAGCTATGGAGAGCTCTTGTTACTCTTTCCGCGTCATATCTTAGTTACCCTTGGATCTTTGGAGTTTTGTGATTTTGGTTAAATGAAAAGAAATTAGGTTTATTCCATCTTCTTCTCCAAATCACCTCTTGGCCGCACAAGCTTTCCCCTCCCAAGCTCCAAGCCGATTTTCATCCCCTTTGCAGCCCCGTGGTTCGATCGTCTTTCCGGGTAAGTTTCTTCGTCTCTTCGTCTTCTCCGATTTGAGTTCTTGCTGGCCGAATGAAAATAGAAGAGTGTGGTTGTGTGTGTATGTTTGTTTGCGGCTGCTGAGAGAGCCCCACCCAAGAAATTTCCCCACCGTCGCAGCCCCACCCGACCAGATCGCACCAAAGAAGAAGCCCAGATCGCCGAGTCGCCCACTCCATCGCCCTGCGGTGCCATCGAGCGACTGTCGCTCGGCGCCAGCGAGCGCTTTCGACGCGGCCCACGCGCGCCCAGCCTCCTCAGAGACGCCAGACACTGCCGCAGCCAAAGACGCCAGAGCAGCCTACGCCGCGGCCAGATCGCCCAGCCAGATGCGCCTGCCGAGCCCTGCGCAGGCGAGAATCGCGCGTCAAACGCTCGTCGGCCAGCGCGCCCGTCGTCGCGGCCAGCGCCACGGCGTGTCCGTCCGCTTCCGCTTATCGCGCCGTGCGCTGCGCCCGCCGGCCGTCCGTCAGCGCGCGTGCGCCCAGCTCTGCCGCCCATCTGCGCTGTCTCGCGCCAGCGCCCGACCCCTGCCGCCCATCAGCGCCCATCAGCGCCCAGCAGCAGCCTCGCCATGCTGTCTGCCCGTCCGCGTGTCAGCCGCGCCGCGTGAGTTGCTCCCGAGCCAAGCCTTGTTTATTTTTATGTTTAGGCCTATGGATTGTGATTATTATTGTGTTTGTTAGGTTCTCGTTAGATAGCTCGGGATCGATCGCAGCTTAGGATTTTTGTGTGTAGTTGCCTCCCGGCCAGGTAAGGATTTCTTACCGGAGTTGTGTGGACCCTGCGATGTTCTATGTGATTGTTGTTTGTATGTTTGTTTGTGATTATCAGCATGTATAGTTTAGGTGCTCTGTTCTGAATTCCTGACTAGCATGACTTCGTATGTTGTTCTCTCATGTTAGCCCATGCTAGGTTGTTCCGTTCTAGCATGCTCATGTCTGTTCTTGCTTTGTAGTACCATGCTAGGTTCGTTGTATCTGTTGAGCACGTTTTGGATTGTATTGGATTGTATGTTATTGATATGATAGATTAAAGTGTGGGTAGGTAGCATCATCCGGGCCTGATGCATAAAGTATCTTGCATCCATGGCAGGGACGTCGAGACAGTTCTCCGTCCCTGGACCCCGTTAGGGTTTAGCTAACCCGACCGGTGGCCCGCAATCTTGGGTGAGGGTGGCGATCAAGAAATGCCCCAACGGTCGGGATGATGACTTGGCATTGCCTCGTCCCGACGATCGGCACGTCCTCGGCGTGTTCGGCCGTAGCCCTTGATTGCCACTGTTAGGGCAAGGACCGCTTCTGGTGTAAGCCTACCACGACCGGTTCCTTAGCCTCGGTGCGGTGGTTCAGTGACATAGTTCACGTGTCGAGTGTCTCACACCCCTATGTCGGTGACACCGATCCGAGATTTAGTTAGGCGTGGTGACTGGACATGGGCGGCTTTGCCACTGGACCCGGCACCCCCATAGTCTGCGAGTGAGCACGCGCATGCATGCTTACGCTCATTACAGCGCCGGCCGGAGAGCTCCTCGGGATCTTGAGCTAGTGCACCTTTCGTATCGACGGCGATGAAGCAGTGAGGCCGAGACTTGGTTCTCGTTTAGGGCGTATTGTGTGGTGTGGATTATTCCGGACTAAGACCACGAGTTGGCATCCGAGGTCCAAGTGTGGACTTAAGCTATGTGCTCTATTCGTGTTTATATTCATAGCTTGCATACACTCATCTAGATGACCATGTGCATCGTATTGTACCCCGGTTGGGGATTCTTACTGAGTAATTCGTTACTCACCCTTACTTATCTTTCAGGTAACCATGGCGCGAGGCGGGATGGTGAAGGAGGAGCTATGATCATGGGAACTTGTCGTCGTCGTCTCGACTTTTTATTTCTATGACTCTTGTCTTTTATTTTCCCTGAATGCATGTGGCAAGCACGAGCCCTAGGATGTTTTCTGAATGTTTTTATGGATTCCCGCTTTCTTCGAATTTGAGGATGTTTCAAATGTTTTAATAAATCTCTGATCAGAGTGTACGTTTTGGAAATGTATTTGCCTTGAAACAGGTGCTTGGAGACAGGGACAGGTTTCAGCAAACTATATTGATTTCTGATTGAACCTTGATTGTTTTGTTTTAACTGGAAATCTGAAAACTTATTTGCATATTGTCCTTTCCTTTGAATGCATGCATTGGGGTAAAGGCCTATTTAGAGCCCTTTTGGGTCGGGTCTTTACAAGCTGCCACATTGGCATAAGCCTAGTTTGTAGCCTGCTAGAGCGGAACCCTACCAACAGTGCAAGCCTGCCTTGGCCGGTTCTTAGCTTCAGGTCGGTGGTACAGGCTGCACAGATGAGTGCCGAGGGCATCGCACTACTGTGATAAGTGACACCGCTTCCGAGTCTTTAGGCATGTGTACCTGGCTCGCGTAGTTTGTACTTAGGCCCCCACATTTACGCCGGTTGCAGCAGCATGCGGTGTGCGCGCACACGCGTTAGTCGCCGGTTCGGAGAGCTCCCCCGGGCTAATATTGTGAGTACACCAGTTCCTTCCAGTTTAGAGCCAGACTTCGGGTACTCTCCCGATAGTCCAGATTTATTAGCGAGGGTAAGAGACCTTTGAGGACACCCATTGGGATTGGTTTTTGAGCTGATCATATGGTCGAGGGAGAAAGACCCTCGAGGGTGTCAGACATCTATTGGGATCGGCTTTTGAGCTGATCATTTGGCTGAGGGAGAAAGACCCTCAAGGATGTCTCAGGATAGTTATTTCTGCTTGTTTCCAGGTAAGGATTTCTTACCGTGGTTGTGTGGACCCTGCGATATTATCATGATGTGCCTTGTATGCTTGTTGACTGTTATGAGCATGATAGTGATAGGACAGCTATGATTGATCTCTTGCTAGCATGTTTATGATTCTTGTTTTAAGTTCGTAGTATCATGCTAGGTTAAGTGTGATTGATGTGGATTATGTATGTTAGTCAGGAATCATTTACTCTGTACTCTTAGCTAGTATAGTAGGGTTTGTCATCATCCAGAGGCTGAGAGCGGATATAATGTACTTGTCCCCACCGGTCGGGAGTAGAGCGAAGCATAACGTACCTTGCTTCCCCCCCCCCCCCCGGCAGCCGATGTGGATTTAGCTGCCACATCGGCATAAGCCTAGTTTGTAGCCTAAGTTTACTGTTTTAAAGAAAGGGGGTAAGAATTTACAATACTTTTCATCTAGTGTATGCCTTGTGAGAGTTGTGGAGCGGAGACGAGCAGGTTCTGACTCGTTGTTGGTTTGGGCTTAGAGAGCCATCATGCCAACTTTTCGGCAGTGCGAGCATGATTTAGCAGCTTGTTGAGGTATCTAGATAGATTCAGATGCCCTGGGACGTCGTCCCCGAGGGAGGCAGAGCTTAGACTCCCATTGGCCATTTGTGGCCCAGTTGTTGCTTTTCCCCTAGTGAGAGGGTGGAGGTGCTTTGTGCAGATCGCCAGTATGTTGATCGCACCCAGAGGAGCAAGACGCTTGGCATGTCCGACCGAGGAGTTGGACTGATCGTGTTGATGTTGAGGCCGCGTCCAGGGTCGTTTAGACCCGTTGGCCAGAGTTGGCCCTGGCAGTTGAGTTGCCTAGAGGAGGGAGTAGAGGCTAGCACGCCTCAGAGTGAGACTCCTTGAGCAGAGTGTGCTCCAGCCATGAGAGATTGGATGGCAGGTCTTTAGCTATCAGAGAGCGGAGACCCAGGCGCAGTTTGTAGCGCGTAGTGAGGAGTCTCGGGCACTGATAGCCCAGCTGGCAGAGTTTGTTTCAACATTTCCCCACAGTAGCTCTTGTAGCCCCGGAGGTTCCCGGGAAGGCATGATTAGCAGGTTTATTCAGATGAGATTGTTGGTGATGATGGAGCCGCCCAGTTTGGCAAGTGGATGCCTGTAAAGCTCGATGTTTTAGAAAGTCCTGCTGCTAGTAGTAAAGCAGTTGGCTAGGTTTGAGTTTAGCATCCATGTGTTGGGATGCCCTGCTGTTCAGAGGCCGAGGTGTGCCGCCTCTGTGTCTTTGTTTGTACACAGCAGCTTGGTGGTGGAAGTCCCTTGAGAGAGGTGGACTAGCAGAGTCTCCACCAGTCGCCCGATCGATTGGCAAGTTGCCGTGTTAGTGGCTTGAGGCTGATGTAGAGACATCTTTGCCCCCTTGCGAGCCTGCTGTTGTTTAGCAGCCCAGATTCCTCAGATGTTTGGTAGAGTTGGTCACTCTTCCTTGGTGAGCTCCTAGAGTGGAGCTAGCTGCTGCTTGTTGAGAGATCCGGCCAGAGTTTTGTTGAGCATCCTGTGGAGATGCTAGTGTAGACCGTGAGCCTTTGGTTTGATGAGATGCCATAGGCATGGCTGTTTGAGTTGAGCCCTTGTATGCCTAGCTAGAGTTGTTGTCACTTGAGGTAGTGACCTTGCTGGCCCCATCTGTAGTAAGATGTGGATTTGTTAGTAGTAGCACTTGAGGTGCATTGGTTGGTGTGCCACTTTGGCACTAAGTCTGGTTCAGGCTTGAGTTTGGCTTGGGCATAGCAGATGGTTCTATGCCGTTCGGAGTTCAGCGCACTCCTTTAGCCTTGGATCCGTTTATGGCAGTTGCACCTGTTTAGGTCTTGTCAGAGGGCTAGTTCAGTGGTAGTCGATGGACTAGAAGTGAAAGGATGCTCGAGAGGAGCCAGAGCCTCTTCCCAGTGTTTCTGGAGGTTGAGTAAGTCAGCAGGTTGTCGGTTGGCAAGTGTTGGTGCGCGTGAGTCTCGCGCTAGTGTTAAGGCCAAGAATTCCTTTGTGGTTGGTAGTGCGGTCAACTACCTTCGAGGGCCTTAATCTGAGGAGAGTTGAGCATCGTAGATGCGGGTTTGGTCCAGCAGAGGGACCATGAGTTGGATGCTCATGAGATGAGCTGGATGCCTATGAGGCGAGTTGGATGCCATGAGGCGAGTTGGATGCCTTTGAGGCGAGATGAGCTGATGCCTTGCGAGAGGATTTGGATGCCTTATGGGTAAGCACCCTTGGTAGAGGCTTGGTATAAAGTAAGTTCGGTGTGGCATGGTTATGCCTTGGTAGAGCAAGGTTGCCTCAGCTTTTAGCATCGTGTGGAGAAGGAACTTTTGGTGTTCCTTCGGTTGGAGTTCAGTTGGAAACTGAACAAGTGCGGTGGTAGCAAAGCCGCGCAGTTTCTGATCGCCTTGGCTAAGAGAGTTGTTTGGATCCTTTCCTTGGGTAGAAGCCTTGTTGAGGCTGATGTTTGAGTAGGAGGACGACACATTCGGTAGCGTTTCGGGTCTTCTTGGTTCCCAAGGAGTTGGAGTTGGCCAGCATGGTTGAGATGCTGGAGAGAGTTGTGCCTGCTCGAGCAGCTTGGTCATTAGCTCATTAGTCGACCGTGTGTGTCGGAGGGTGATCGGAGGATCCCTAGGTTGTGGAGAGCCTCTCCAGAGCTCAGTCAGGCCCAGCTAGTGAGTTTTAGTTGGCAAGCTGGAGCCGTGTGGTCTGTAGCCTCGGTTGAGTTGCTGGCAGTCTTGGTTGACTAGCAAGCTAGTGTTTGTTTGGAGCAGAGTCCGGATTGGTTCCGGTGCGGTGGCAAGTTGATGCTTGGTGTTGACCAAGGTGTGGTTTGGAGCTGCTAGAGATTAGTTTTGCTCGTGGGGCGAGTGGTTAGTGCCCTGTTGGTGGCTTTCTTGTTTCCAGGATGTTGAGTTGCCCCGTTTGGCATTTGGAGGTTCAGTCTGAGATGGACCCCTGTTGTTGCCCCGTGAGATTTAGATGTTGTTGCTCTAGTGGAGCAAGACAGTGAGCGTATGTGGAGCTCTCTGTCCTTACGTTGTCTGCTTGTAAGAGCCGTTTCCTTCTAGAAGTTGTCAGATTTCTCCCGTAGCCATGAGTTGATGGTAGAGGTGCTAGCTTGAAGGAAAAGTTTGTTGGCTGCTTGGAAGCAGTTGTTTGTCCAGTTAGGTGGACTCTTGGATGGTGTTCTAGAGGCTGCAGTAAGGGTTGTTTTGCCTCTTGTGAGTGTTGGGACAAGGTTTGGTCCTCTTGTTGTTTCGAGAGCTAGTTCGATTCTTGCTGGAGGGCGTTGCCCTGAGGTCTTGTTCCTAGTCAGGAAGTTTTGGGAGTTGACCCCTCCCTCGGCGGTTGAGTAAGTGTTGTTAGTTCCTGATTTTTTATCCGATCGATTGAGTTTCCCCTTGCATGTTGCTTCCAAGAGAGTTGGTTGCTGTTGCCTTGGGTTTGAGCAAGTCAGCAAGCGTGTGTGAGTTTGCTGCCCTTCTGGAGTTTGCTTGCTGGGAAAGTGGTTTCCCGTTTAGCAGGAGTCAGCTTAGCTCCTGAGTTGTGTAGTGGATCAGAGTGGCGCAGTGGTTAGCAATGAAAACTGTTGTTTATGTTTTAAGGGTTCCCCCTTCTCATATGTTTTGAATGGTTTTTAAATATGAGCACTAAATCGCTTGTTATCATATTTAACTTGCATGCTGAGTGAGAACCCCGGTTTAGGACCATGTTTTGGGTCGGGTTCGTCACAGTTGGTATCAGAGTACAGAGTCATAGATTCTGTAGACTAACCTACTTTGTAGGTTGTTTGCTCCCATGATCATCAGCACTCCACGGCCGCCAGGTTTGTCTGAGTTCAATTAATCTAAGGGGTAAGAATTTACAATACTTTTCCTCTAGCTTTTATGCCTTGTGTAGAGTTGTGGAGCGGAGACGAGCAGGTTCTGACTCGTTGTTGGTTTGGGCTTAGAGAGCCATCATGCCAACTTTCCCGCAGTGTGAGCAGCTTGTTGAGCAGTGAGAGCCCCAGTGTGGGCCAGCATTTATGCTTTGTGCAGATCGCCAGTGTGTCGATCGCACCTAGAGGGAGGCAGAGCTTAGACTCCCGTAGGCCATTTGTGACCCAGTTGTTGGTTCTCCCCTAGTGAGAGGGTGGAGGTGCTCGTGCAGATCGCCAGTGTGTTGATCGCACTCTGAAGAGCAGGACGCTTGGCATGTTCGACCGAGGAGTTGGACCGTTTGTATTGATGTTGAGGCCGCGTCCAGGGTTGTTTAGCCCGTTGGCCAGAGTTGGCCCTGGCAGTTGAGTTGCCAAGTGGAGGGGTAGAGGTTAGCACGCCTCAGAGTGAGACTCCTTGAGCAGAGTGTGCTCCAGCCATGAGAGATTTGATGGCAGGTCTTTAGCTATGAGAGAGCGGAGACCCAGGCACAGTTTGTAGCACGTAGTGAGGAGTCCCAGGCACAGATAGCCCAGCTGACAGAGTATTTCAGCAGTTTCCCCCCAGTAGCTCTTGTAGCCCCAGAGGTTCTCGGTAGGGCATGATCAGCAGGTTTTTGGAGTCGAGTTTGTTGGCGTTGATGGAGCCGCCCAGTTTGGCAAGTGGATGCCTGTAGAGCTCGCTGTTTTTGGAAAGTCCTACTGCTAGTAGTAAAGCAGTTGGCCAGGTTTGAGTTTAGCATCCGTGTGTTGGGATGCCCTGCTGTTTAGAGGCCGAGTTGTGCCGTTCCTGTGCTGTTTGGTACAGCAGTTGATGGTGGTAGTCCCTTGAGAGAGGTGGACTAGTAGAGTCTCCACCAGTCGCCCGATTGATTGGCAAGTTGCCGTGTTTGTGGCTTGAGGCAGATGTAGAGACATCTTTGCCCCCCTTGCAAGCCTCTTTGTCGTTGTCAGCCAGTTCTTTTAGTGCCCTCGTAGCCAGGGTGCAGTTTGGAGTTTGCTTGCCAGGGTTTTATCCGTTTGTGGATTTCAGCGGGCTAGTAGAGTGGAGCAGTCTTTTTATTTGGATGTTCCTAGTGAGGAACTAGTTGTTGCCACCCGAGGAGTTGGCCTGAGCTTTTGTTGAGCATCGAGTGGGATGCAGGAGTAGGCCTTGACATGTCTGTTGGTCGAGATGCCAGAGATTAGGCTGCTCGAGTGTTTGGACTCTTGTGTTGAGTGCCATTGCCCCGTCACTTGAAGTGTGACCTTTCCTCAGAGGGGCATAAAGCTCGTTGTAGGCTGATTTGTGTTGTAAAGGATGTTGTGCCTGTTGGCACCAGGCTTTGAGAGGAGGCCTAGATTGAGGCCAGTTGGCACTTTGGTGCAGGTGGTTCCGTGGCCGCCCAGAGTACAGCATCCCCGCTAGTCTTGTACCCATTTCTTGAGGTTGCACCTGTTTGGGTTGCATAAGAGATCTAGCTCGGTGGTAGTCAGAGGACTACAATTATGAGTTTTTCGAGGGAAAGTAGGAGCTTTCCAGTGTCGCCGAGAGTTGGGTGCAAAGGATGCTGTAGGCTGTTAAGAGCTAGCGCGTTCGAGTTCTCGCGCCTGTGTTGTGAGCTTGTGAGCCAGTTTGGTGGTATCATGTTTCGGCTACCCTTTGAGTTACCCTAGTATGGGTAGTGTTGGCATCGAGGATGCGTGATGGATCCAGTGTAGAGCCATGAGTTGGATGGCTGATCGGAGCGCGTTTAGTGAGCATTGGCTTGAGGTATGTCAGCTTGGTTGGATATGCTCTTGTAGAGTGAGTTGGCCAATGTTGCTTTCCGTGGTGAGTCGACCCCGAGTGGGTTTGGACTCTTGTTGCTCCCTGGTTAGTTGTGGCTCTGTTTGGAGGCAAGTGTTGCCCTGTGTGAGAGCCTTGTTGGCATTGGATCTAGTTGGAGCTGTACACCCCGGTGTACTTTTGTGTAGCTCGTTCCGTGGTTTAAGTTTGGAGAACCACCAAGGGTTCGTGTTGAGGAGCCAGTGCTCAGTCTTGGAGTTGTCAAGGCTTTGGTTCTTGGCAAGTGCCCTAGCTTTGGTTGTAAGAATGCCGTGCTCGTAGCCGGGTTGTTGTTTGAGCAAGTTTTGCTTGTTGGTCCTTAGCCTGGTCAGAGTTCAGTTGGATCTGAACAAGAGCGGTGGTAGCAGCCGCGTAGTTTCTGATCGTTATGGCTAAGTGAGAGCTGTTCGGATCCTTGCCTTGGGCAGAAGGTTTGTTGAGGCTGATGCTTGAGTAGGAGGATGACGCATTCTGTAGCGTATCCGGTCCTCTTGGTTTTCAGAGTTGGAGTTTGCCAGCTTAGTTGAGATGCTGGAGAGGATTGTGCCCGTGTAGCCGGTTGTCTTTTAGATTGTTTGACGACCATGTGTGTCGGAGGGTGATCGGAGGATCCCTAGTTTGTGGAGAGCCTCTCCAGAGCTCAGTTAGACCCAGACAGTGTTCCTTGGGTGAGTTGCTTGCAGACTTGGTAGTCTAGCAAGCTAGTGCTTGTTTGGAGCAGAGTCCGGATTGGTTCCGGTTTGGAGGCTAGTTTGGAGCTTGGTGTTGACCAAGATTTGGTTCTCTTGATGTTTCAAGAGCTAGCTCGGTTCGAGCCAGAGGGCGTTGCCCTGAGGACTTGTTTTTAGTCAGGAGGTTTTGGGAGTTGACCCCTCCCTCGGCAGTTGAGTAAGTTCTGCTAGTTCAGGATTGGTGGTCCAATCGGTTGAGGGTTTCCCTTGGGTGTGCTACCAAGAGAGTTGGTTGTTGTTGCCGTTGGGTTTGAGCTAGTCAGTGAGCTTGTGTGATGTTCGCTGCCCTTCAGAGGTTGCTTGCTGGGAAATCGTTCCCGTTGAGGAGTCAGCGTAACTCCTGAGTTGTGTAGTTGATCAGAGTAGCGCAGTGGTTAGCCCAGCGAGAGGGTCCCTGCATGGTGTTGTTTGGCAAGCAAAAGTTGTTTGTACCCGCAAGAGCAGAGGCCAGCCAGTTTAAGAGTTGAGTTTTTGCTGGTAAGTTGTTGGTTCTTTGGGGATTGAAGTTTTTCTCCCCCTAGTTTCTATGGGGTTGAGTTGCACCATGGATGCCAGCCTCGAGTGTTATCTTTGGAGATAGCCTCGTCAGTTTGTATTCCTTGCGATGTTTCGAGTGTGGAGTTTCTAGTCGCAAGATGAGTTAGGCCTTGGCTAAAGGGAGGAAGTCCTTTGAGTAGCCAGTTGGACTTAAGAGTTGAGTGGTAGCTTGGAGGCGAGCTTTGCTCGCGATGAGTTTGAGTTGAGTTCTGTTGAGCAAGCCTTTCTCAGGCTTTGCTTCTAGTTGTTGTGCTTTCGCAGTTGGCGATTAGCGCAGCCTCAGTTGAGTGAGTTGGCACAGTGGTGCCGTGGCTCTGGTTGGTTAGCCTTTGGGCTGTTCTCCTCAAGCTGTTGTGTTGCTAGTGGCTGCGTGATGGTTTGTTCCTTGCAGCCCGAGATTTTCCATGAGAGGAGCGTTGGTTGCTTCCTTGCCTGGCAAAGTTCTCTTTGGCCAGTTGCTAGTAGATTTGCATGGAAAAGTTTGTGTTCTGCCGTTGAGAGGATCCTGTTTGTTGGCTAGGCCGAGTGGAGCCTGTGCCTGGTTTTGGCCATTTAGGGTTGGTCGTAGCTGAAGTTTCAGCTTGTGCTTGTTGGGAAAAGTTTGCCTTTTGGATCAATCGCCAGTTAGTGGTTCGATTGTTGTTCGTTAAGGCTGTAGGCAAGCTTTGTGGTTTGCTGGTCTCTTGTGAAGCAAGAGTAGGCCGTTTGGTTTCTGGAACCTGAGAGGTTCAGTTGTTTGGCCAGCATGGTGTAGAGTTGAGGCTGTTTGATAACAGCTGTGGGCATTTAGAAAAGTTACGCCAGTGCGTGGCGTTGAGTTTTGGAGTTTGTGCCCAGTCTGCGAGATTGCTTAGAGTAACACCCTAGAGAGGTGTTCAGTGTTGGATTAGCAGGGTTTTGATTGAGCCCCTGGTTTGTAGGGCCTTCTGAGATCCTTGAGCGGATCGGAGCAGTGGCCTTTCGGTTAGCCTTGCCCAGTCTTTGTTGAGATAGTCTGTGGTAGACTGGATAGCTTTGTGGCTTTGAGCCTTTGAGAACCCAAGAGGGTTTGGTTCTCGAAGAAGGGCTAGTGTTGTTTTAGCTGAGAAGCTCAGTTGGCTAGGAATTAGTGGAGATTTCCTAGAGCCGTTTCGTCTTAGGACTTTCGAGGACGAAAGTCTTATAAGGAGGAGGAGTATTATGTAACGCCTGTGTTTCATCACGGTTCTCGAGGAGCTTCAGGTTCATATTCAGTGGTTCGGTTGGGCCGTTAGAGCTGTTTTGACCCTTAGGGGTATTTTGGTCTTTTTGCTCCCCGGGCAGGATTTGTGGCTTTTCAGGGCTTCGAGGCAGCTCCTGCCTTTGTTGAGGCTTGTTTGTTGTGGGCTGCGAGTCCCGAGATGTTTGGGCTTTTCGTTTGGGAGTTCGGTTGTGATTTGGGTTTTGGGCAAAGTGATGGTTATTTGGGTGTATCCTTTGGGATTCGAGCCCGGGCCTTCAGTGTTGATTTGTGAGGTTGATTTCAGTGAGATTTGTTGATTGGAAATGGTTGCTTAAGTCGGGTCTTGAAGGAGGAAGCCGGGAAATGGGATTTAAGGATTTTAAGGATTTTTGGAAAATTGGAAAATGGATAAGTTTGGATAAAATTTGGATAAGGATAAAATAAGATTTAAAATCCCATTTTTCCTTTTATTTCCCTTTTTTCCCAAAAATCCCCAAAATCCCCATTTTTCACTTTTTTCCCCTTTCTCTCTCCTCCAGCCCGACCCTAGCCCCAAATTTCAACCCCAAAGACTTACTCGCCCCCAGCCGCCTACCGCTCGCCACGCCCGAGCGGCCCGAGCCCACCAAGACAAGATGTCGTGCTGCCGCGCCGCCGCGTTTTGCCCAGCTCGCCCGAGCCGATCGCGTCAGATAGCAACTCCTGAGCCGCCCGACCGTGTCGCCCTCGCCCAGGCCCCGCGTCGCCCAGTCCGCGTCGCCCGCGATCAGCGCCGAGTCCGTGCGCCACAACTAGCTAGTCGTCGCGTGCCGGCCGAGTGTCCTCAGAGCTCGTGTCGCTCGCGCCCGAGCGCCTGTAGCTTCGTCGCCGCCGCGCGCGCGCCTTTTTCCTGTCTGCCGAGCCTCGCGCGCGCCGCCACCTGACCACTTGCTCTCCGCGCCCGCGCGCGCCTCGCCTACTCTCCGCCCGCCCGCTCCTCCTTCCTGCGCCCCAATTTCACCCTTGCGCCTGCGCCCGCTTTGCCTTGTTGTGTCTTTGGTTGGCCCGAGCCTTGTGGTTTCTCGGATGGTATTTCTCGAGTCTTTTCTTCGTTGGGCCCGGATTTATTGGCTGCTGGTTATGGATTTATTGGGCTGTTTATGTATTTGATTTGGGTGCTTTGTTTGATGTTCAGGCTGTTCGGGATCGATTAGAGGATCAAGGATTCGCTCGTAGATTTATTATAATTATTGTTTTTCTGCTTGTTCCAGGTAAGGATTTCTTACCGTGGTTGTGTGGACCCTGCGATATATCTCGATATGCCTTGCTTGTTTGCTTGCTGTTATGAGCATGTTAGAGATAGAGTAGTTGATTGATTTCTTGCTAGCATGTTTGCCTGATTTTACATGTTAGTGCCATGCTAGGTTTGTTCTCACAAAGATGCTTATGATTCCCGCTTAAGTTGTAGTATCATGCTAGGTAATGTGATTATTGTCGGTCATTGCTTGCTAGCCAGGAATCATTGATTTTGCTCTGTACTCTTAGATAGAGTTGTAGGGTTTGCATCATCCAGAGGCTGAGCGGACATAACGTACTTTGTCCCCACTGATCGGGAGTAGTGTGTGAAGCATAATGTATCTTGCTTCCCCCCCGGTCGCTAAGGTGGATTTAGCTCAGGTCGGGAGTAAAGTGTGCGCAAAGATAACGTATCTTGCTACCCCTCCCCGACCCGCCAGGCCAGTGGACTTAGCTACCCACTTCGGCAATAGCCTAGTTTGTAGCTTTGCTAGAGCGGAACCACGCCAACGGTGTAAGCCTACCTTGGCGTGTTCTTAGCTTCAGTCGGTGGATCAGCCGCATAGATGAGCGTCGAGGGCCTCGCGCTCATCGTGATCGATGACACCGCTTCCGAGTCATAGGCATGTGCACCGCCCGCGTAGTTTGCCCTTAGGCCCCGCATTTACGCCGGTTGCGGAGGAGCATGCGGTGTGCGCGCACGCGCAGCGTTAGTTGCCGGCCTCGAGAGCTCCCGGGCTAAGGTCGTGAGTACACCATTCCTTCCGTTAGAGCTCGACTTCGGTACTCTCCGTAAGTCGATTTAGTGCAAGGGCAAGGAGGCCTTTGAGGACATTTTAGGGATCGATGTATTCCCCGAGTGACGATACCTCGGCGATGTCCCAGTGATTGGTCGATGTATCCAATCCCGATTAAGCGGAAGTAAGAGACTTCTCGATGCCTCCGCATCTTGTTTTATGAGCTCGTTGAGCTATGATCCGTGTTGATAGTCGCTTTGCTTGCATGTTGAGGTGCTAGATGACTGATGTATCGTATTGTACCCCGGTTGGGGATTCTTATTGAGTATCTTTATACTCACCCTTATTTATCTTTCAGGTAACGTGGGACAACACCAGGAGGGCTAGCGGAGGGAGCTGATTGATCATGGTGAGCCGCCGGCACTCTGTCATTTATTATTGCATTGCTATTCAGCATGTAGATGGACAGGAGTCCTAGGGGAACATTGTTTAAAACGTTGTTAAAATTGTATTGTATATTTTTATAAATACTGGCCAGGTTGTTTTACCTCGTTGGATTCTTTAAATGAAAACTGTTGTTTATGTTTTAAGGGTTCCCCCTTCTCATATGTTTTGAATGGTTTTTAAATATGAGCACTAAACCGCTTGTTATCATATTTAACTTGCATGCTGAGTGAGAACCCCGGTTTAGGACCATGTTTTGGGTTGGGTTCGTCACACCTAGTCTCTGTGGTGGTTGAGTTGCTCCCTGGAGGTCAGCCTCGATTGTTAGCTTTCGAGGTAGTCTTGCGGATTCGTGTGGCTCAGGATCCGTAAGCTTTGAGGTTGTCGTTATCCGTTTTCCTCGTGAGGTTTCGGGAGTGGAGCTTCTGGTTGGAAGCTGAGTTAGGCTTAAGCTTAAAGAAGAAGTCCTTTGAGTAGCCAGTTGGATTTTTAGAGTTGAGTAGTAGCTTGGAGGCGAGCGTTGCTCGTTATAAGTTTGGGTTGAGTTCTGCTGAGCAAGCCCTTCTCGGGCTTTGCTCCTAGTTGTTGTGCGTTCGCAGTTGGCGTAGTAGAGCCGTTTGAGTGAGTTGGCACAGAGGTGTCGTGGCTTTGGTTGGTAAAGCCGTTGAGCTGTTTTCCTCAAGATGTTGTGCCGCAGAGAGCTGCGTGATGGTTTAGTCCTTGCAGCCGGAGTTTTCCTTGAGAGGAATGTTGGTGCCCCTTGCTTCGTTAAGGCTGTAGGCAAGGTTTGAGGTTCGTTGGTCTCTGTGAAGTAAGAGTAGGCCGTTTGGTTTCTGGAACCTGGGAGGTTCAGTTGTTTGGCCAGTTTGTTGTTGGGTTGAGGCTGTTTGTTAACAGCTGTGAGCTCCTAGAGAAGTTTTGCCAGAGCGTGGTGTAGAGTTTTGGAGCTTGTGCCCAGTCTGCGAGTTTGTTGAGAGTAACACCGTAGAGAGGTGTTCAGTGTTGGATTAGCAGGGCTTTAGTTTAAGCCCCAGGTTTGTAGGGCCTTTTGAGATCCTTGAGCGGATCGGAGCAGTGGCCTTTCGGTTAGCTTTGCCCCGTTGGTGGCAGATTGGTTGGCATTGTGGCTTTGAGCCTTTGAGAACCCAAGAGGGTTTGGTTCTCGAGGAAGGGCTAGTGTTGTCTTCGCTGAGAAGTTCAGTTGGCTGGATCAGTGGAGTTTTCCTGGAGCTGTTTCGTCTTAGGACTTTCGAGGACGAAAGTCTTAAAAGGAGGGAGTATTGTAACAACCCAGTTTCCTATTCCATTTTTCGAGGTGCCTTCGGGTCAAGATTCGGTTGTTTGGTTGGGTTTTAGAGTCGTTTGGACCCTTGGGGGTATTTTGGTCTTTTGGCTCCCAGCAGATTTGTGGTTTTCGGGGCTTCGAGGAAGCTCCCGCTTTGTCGAGGCTTGTTTGTTGTTGGTCATGAGTCCCGTGGTGTTTGGGCTAGTCGGTTGGATGCTCGGTTGTGGTTTGGGCTTTGGCAAAGTGATGGTTGGTTGTGTGCTTCCTTTGGGATTCGAGCCCGGGCCCTTATTGTTGGTTTGGGAGTTGGATTTAAGTGAGTTTTATTTATTGGAAAAGATTGCTTCAGTCGGGCCTCGGAGGAGGAAGCCGGGAAATGGGATTTTAAGGTTTTTAAATGGATAAGGATGGATTTTGGATAAAAATCCCATTTATTCCCTTTTTCCCATTTTTCTTTTATTTTTCCTTTTATTTTCTAAATTCCCATTTTTCTTTTATTTATTTTTTTTCCCAAATCTCTTTTCTCTCTCTCTCTCTCTCTCTCTCTCCCCGAGCCCCGGCCCCGAAGCGGCCCCCTTGGCTCGCCCGACCCACTGAGCGGCCACGCGCGCGCTCGCCTGCCCGAGTCATGCCATCGCCAGCCCCAGCTCGCCCGAGCGTCGCATAGCCCTCGTGCGCCCTCGCCCATGCCGTCGCGTCGCCAGCCCGAGCTCGCCCTGCCCTAGTCCGTGTCGCCCAGCTGCGCACTTTGCCGAGCCTCGCACAGTGCCGCGTCGAGTCGCCCAGCTCGTGTCGCCTGAGCCTCGCACAGTGTCGCCAGGTCGCGTCCGCGCCCGTGTCGCCCGAGCTCGCCCGTCGCGTCGTGTCGCTCGCGCCCGTGCGCCGTCTTTGTGCCGAGCCGTGCGCCTGCAGCCGTCCGTCATAGCGACCTAGCGCTGTGCCCGGTAGCGACCACAGCGAGCCCTCGCTGCCCAGCGCGCCCGGCCAATTTCTTTGTTTGGTCGCCTAGCCCGTGCAACCGGCTCGTTCGCGTGTCAGCCGCGCCTCGTGAGTTGCTCCCGAGCCGAGCCTTGTTTATTTTATTATTATTTAGGCCTATTGTGTGATTATTGATGTGTTTGTTTGGCTCGCTATAGGTTGCTCGGTTTCGATCGCAGTTATTTTTATTGTGTGTTGTTGCCTTCCGACCAGGTAAGGATTTCTTACCGGAGTTGTGTGGGCCCTGCGATATTTTCATGATATGCCTTGCTTGTTTGCTGACTGTTATGAGCATGATAGTAATAGATCAGCTTTGATTGATTTCTGCTAGCATGTTTGCTTGATTTTACATGTTAGTGCCATGCTAGGTTTGTTCTGCCAGCATGCTTATGATTCCTGCTTAAGCTCGTAGTATCATGCTAGGTAATTGTGATTGATGTCGGTCATTGTTTGCTAGCCAGGAATCATTGCTTTTTGCTCTGTACTCTTAGATAGAGTTGTAGGGTTTGTCATCATCCAGAGGCTGAGAGCGGACATAACGTATCTTGTCCCCACCAGTCGGGAGTAAAGCGAAGCATTGCTTCAGGGGTTGAGAGCGGACATAACGTACTTTGTCTCCAGTGGTCGGATATTGAGCAAAGCATAACATACCTTGCTTTTTCTCCCCCCTCCCGGCAGCCAATGAGACTTAGCTACCTCATTGGCGTATGCCTAGTTTGTAGCCTGCTAGAACGGAACCCTGCCAACGGTGTAAGCCTGCCTTGGCCGGTTCTTAGCTTCAGGTCGGTGGATCAAGCTGCACAGATGAGCGCCGAGGGCCTCGCGCTACTATGATCAGTGACACCGCTTCCGAGTCATAGGCATGTGCACCTGGCCCGCGTAGTTTGCCCTTAGGCCCCCACATTTACGCCGGTTGTAGAGAGCATGCGGTGTGCGCGCACACGCATTAGTTGCCAGTTCGGAGAGCTCCTCCGGGCTAATGTCGTGAGTACACCATTCTTTTCGTTAGAGCCTGACTTCGGGTACTCTCCCGTAAGTCCAGTTTAGTGCAAGGGCAAGGAGGCCCTTGAGGACATTCTAGGGATCAGTGTATTCCCCGAGTGACAGATACCCCGGGGATGTCCCCCGAGATTGGTCAACATATCCAATCCGTGTTAGGCGGAAGAAAGAGACTTCGATGACTCCAGATCTTGTTTTATGAGCTCGTTGAGCCATGATCTGTGTTGGTAGCTGTTTGCTTGCATGCTTTGGTACTAGATGACTGATTATATCGTATTGTACCCCGGTTGGGGATTCTTACTGAGTAATTCTTTACTCACCCTTATTATGTGGTTTTTCCACAGGTAGCCATGGTGCGAGACAGGATGGCTGGAGGAGGAGCTGTGATCATGGAAACCCGTTGTTCAACTCTGAGTCTTATGTTTATGTTATGATTTAAATGTTCTCTGAATGCATGTAGTTGGGCACGGAGACCTAGGGTGTTTTCTGAATGTATTTCCGGATTCTAGCATTGTTGTAAAGTTTGTATGTTTTAAATGAATCTCTGATCAGAGTAAGTTTTGTAAATGTATTTGACTTGGAACAGGTGCTTGGAAACAGGGACAGGTTCCATGAATTGATGTTGATTTTAAATGGATGTTTTATGTTTTAGTTTTACCTAGAATCCGAACACCATCTTGCGAATTTTCTGTAGATTTGAATGCATGCATTGAGGTAACGGCCTAGTTAGAACCCGTTTCGGGTCAGGTCGTTACACTTTGAGCCTTTGGGAACCCAAGAGGGTTTAGTTTTCGAAGAAGGGCTAGTGTTGTCTTATCCGAGAAGTTCAATTGGATAGGATTCTGTGGAGATTTCCTAGAGCTGTTTCGTCTTAGGTCTTTCGGGGACGAAAGTCTTAAAAGGAGGGAGTATTGTAACGGCCCAGTTTTCTATTCCGGTTTTCCAGGTGCTTTCGGTTCAAGATTCGGTTGTTCGGTTGGGCCGTTAGAGCTATTTTAACCCTTAAGGGTATTTTGGTCTTTTGCTCCCCGGGCAGGATTTGTGGATTTTCAGGATTCCAAGGTCACTCCTGCCTTTGTCGAGGCTTTTTTGTTGTTGGTTGCAAGACCCAAGATGTTTGGGCTAGTCGTTTGGAAGTTTGGAAGTGGTTTGGGTTTTGGCAAAATTATTGTTAAGTTAATGTGCTTCCTTTGGGATTTGAGCCCTTGCCTTAAATGTTGATTTGGGAGTTTGATTTAAATGAGTTTTATTATTGGAAAAGATTGCTTCAGCCGGGTCTCGAAGGAGGAAGCCGTGGGAAGGGATTTTAGGTCATCAAGACCTATTTAAAATAGGATAAGGATGAAAAAATAAGGAAAATCCCATTTTCCCCCTTGTTTTGTCTCTCTCATCTCTCTCTCTCTCTCCCTCTCACCAAACCCGAGCCCCAACCCAAACCCTAGCCGGACCAGATCGCCTGACCCAGCGTTGTCCCGCCCCGCATCAGGTCGCCCAACCCAGCCCCGCAATGTGCCGCGCCGTCCCGCTCCGCACCAGATCGCCCGACCCAGCGCCGTCCCGCTCCGCATCAGGTCACCCATCCTAGCCCCCCATTGTGCCGAGCCGCGCCGCACCACTCCTAGCCTCAGCGCCCGCGCCAGAGCGCCTGTGTCTCTGTCGCTCGTGACGCTCGAGCCCAGCGCCCGCCTCCCGCGGCGTCCTGCCGCGCGCGCCGCGCGGCCGAGCTCGCTTCGCTTGCGACCGACACCGCCTTTGCCGTGATGGATGGGCCGAGCCTTGTGGCTTCTCGGATGGTAATTCCCGAGTCTTTTCTCCCTTGGGCCCTAAGATGTTGGCTACTGTTTATTTGATTAGGTTGTTTTTTATTAAATGCTTAGGTTTCTCGGGTTCTCTTAGAAGCTCGAGGGTCGCTTGGTTGATTTGTGATAGTTATTTCTGCTTGTTTCCAGGTAAGGATTTCTTACCGTGATTGTGTGGACCCTGCAATATTATCATGATGTGCCTTGTATGCTTGTTGACTGATATGAGCATGATAGTGATAGGGCAGCTATGATTGATCTCTTGCTAGCATGCTTATGATTCCTGTTTTAAGTTCGTAGTATCATGCTAGGTTAAGTGTGATTGATGTGGATTATGTGTGTTAGTCAGGAATCATTTACTCTGTACTCTTAGCTAGTATAGTAGGGTTTGTCATCATCCAGAGGCTGAGAGCAGACATAACGTACTTGTCCTCACCGGTCGGGAGTAGAGCGAAGCATAACGTACCTTGCTTCCCCCCCGGCAGCCGATGTGGATTTAGCTGCCACATCGGTATAAGCCTAGTTTGTAGCCTGCTAGAGCGGAACCCTACCAACAGTGCAAGCCTGCCTTGGCCGGTTCTTAGCTTCAGGTCGGTGGTACAGGCTGCACAGATGAGTGCCGAGGGCATCGCACTACTGTGATCAGTGACACCGCTTCCGAGTCTTTACGCATGTGTACCTGGCTCGCGTAGTTTGTACTTAGGCCCCCACATTTACGCCGGTTGCAGCAGCATGCGGTGTGCGCGCACACGCGTTAGTCGCCGGTTTGGAGAGCTCCCCTGGGCTAATGTTCGTGAGTACACCAATTCCTTCCAGTTTAGAGCCAGACTTCGGGTACTCTCCCGATAGTCCAGATTTATTAGCGAGGGGTAAGAGACCTTTGAGGACACCCATTGGGATTGGTTTTTGAGCTGATCATATGGTCGAGGGAGAAAGACCCTCGAGGGTGTCAGACATCTATTGGGATCGGTTTTTGAGCTGATCATTTGGCTGAGGGAGAAAGACCCTCAAGGATGTCTCAGGATTGGTTATGAGAACCAATCAATAGGCCGGAAGTAGGAAACTTCCGAGGATTCCGAATTTTGCCTGGTAAGCTCGTTGAGCTATGATCTGTGTTGGTAACTGTTTGCATGTATACTAGGGTGCTAGATGACTGATGTATCGTATTGTACCCCGGTTGGGGATTCTTACTGAGTATGTTTATACTCACCCTTATTTCTGTGGTTTTTCCACTAGGTAACTTGGGATAGCACCGGGATGGCTAGCGGAGGGAGCTGATTGATCATGGGAGCTACATGCACTCTGTTATTTGTTATTTGCATTATTTATTCAGCATGTAGATGGACGGGAGTCCTAGGGGAACGTTATTGAAAGTGATTTAAACTGTTTTGATAGTTTTTATAAATACTGGTCAGGCTTGTTTTTACTTTGTTGGTTTTGCTTAATGAGAATTGCTAGTTATGCCTTAAGTGTTCCCCGTTCACAAATGTTTTGAAAAGTTTTAAAATATGTAACGGCCCCGTTTTCCTTCCTGGTTAATAACAAAATTAATTGGAAAATTAATTGAATCTTTTGGGATTTGAACCTTACCCTAAATGGTGAATTTGGAGTTTTAAGAAAAGAGTCTTAATTAAAAAGAAAAAGAAAAGAAGGTTGCTTTAGCCGGGACCCGCAAGAGAAAAGCCTTGGGAAAGGAATTTAGGTCTCCTAACCTATTTAAAAATAAGGAAAAGAAGGAAAAATCAAGAAACCCCTAATTTTCCCCTCTTAGCCGCATTTTCTCTCTCTCTCTCTCTCTCTCTCTCTCTCTCTCTCTCTCTCTCCTAAAACCCTAGCCGAGCAACCCTAGCCTCACCATCGAACCACCCCCGAGCCACCCAGCCCTAGCCGCACGCACCACCCCTGCCCGCACAGCCCCTGCATCGCTCGCCCTGCGCGCTGCACTGCACCACGAGCCTCGCCCCCTGCCTTGCCCCCACCCGACGCTCGCAGCACTCAAAGAAATTTCCACCGCCGCACCCCCATCGCCGCCGACGCGCCGCGCGTGGCGCCAAAGACCGCCGCGGCGACGCTCGCCAGGTCGTCGCGCAAAGGCCGCAACGCAGCCTCGCGACGCGCCGCCCGCCGCCGCCCCGCCACTCCAGCCGACCCCGCCACGCGCCCACTCCACTCCGCGACCCCTACGCGCGCGCCAACCAATGAGCGCTTCGCTGCGCGCGCGCCTTGCAAACAAGACACGCTGCGTGCCTGCCTGCGCGTCCGCCTCGACGTGTCGCGCGCCAGCCAGCAGCGCCCGGCGCCAGCCAGCACCACCAAAGAGCGCCCCAAGCCACCCTCCTTGCTGCGAGGCCCGTGTCTTCTCGGTGGTAATTCCCGAACCAATCCCTTTGTGTTTCCTAAGCTTCGTCAGTGTATGTATTTACTTAGGATGCTTTATTTATGCCTAGGTTGCTCGAGTTCGTATTAAGCTCGAGGGTCTTTTTGGTTGTGATAGCTACTCTCCACTTGTTTCGGTGTAAGGACTTCCTACCGTGGTTGTGTGGACCTGCTATGCTTTCTTAATTGTGCCTTGTATGCTTGTTTACCTTTATGAGCATGTTAGTGGATAGGATAGCTAGTGATTAAATTCTTGCTAGCATGTTTTGCCTTTTTGTACATGTTAGTGCCATGCTAGGTTTGTTCTTCCAAAGATGCTTGAGATTCCCGCTTTAAGCTCGTAGTATCATGCTAGGCTATGTATGATGATGTCTTTGTGAATATTAGCCAGAATCACGTACTTGGTAGTCTAAGCTAGTATAATAGGGTTTGTCATCATCTAGAGGTGAGAGCGGACATAACGTACCTTGTCCCCACCGGTCGGGAGTAGAGCGAAGCATAACGTACATTGCTTCCCCGACACCGATGTGGATGTAGCTACCACATCGGCATAAGCCTAGTTTGTAGCTCGCTAGAGCGGAACCCCGCCAACGGTGCAAGCTGCCTTGGCGGTTCTTAGCTTCCAGTCGGTGGTACAGTGCCATGATGAGTGCCGAGGGCCTCGCACCATCGTGATCGCGACACCGCTTTCCGAGTCTTAGGCATGCGTGCAGCCCACGTAGTTTGCCCTTAGGCCCCGCATTTACGCCGGTTGCGAGAAGAGCATGCGGTGTGCGCGCGCTGCACACGTTAGTAGCCGCCTCGAGAGCTCCCGGGCTAATGTTCGTGAGTACACCGCCTCCTTCCCGTTTAGAGCCGGACTTGGGTACTCTCCGATAGTCCAGTTATAAGCGAGGGTAAGAGGCCCTTGAGGACACCCATTGGGATTGACTTTAGAGTTAATCAATTGGTCGAGGAGAAAGACCCTCGAGGGTGTCGGACATCTTGGGATCGGTTTTTGAGCTGATCAATTGGCCAAGGGAGAAAGACCCTTGGAGATGTCCCGGGATTGGTTTGAGAGCCAATCATTAGGCCTAAGTAGGAGACTTCCGAGGATTCCTGATTTGCCTTGTGAGCTCGTTGAGCTAAGATCCGTGTTGATATTTGTGGCATGTGTACTAGGTTGCTAGATGATAGATTGCATCGTATCGTACCCGGCCTCGGGGTTCTTCTTGAGTATGTTTATACTCACCCTTATCGTGGTTTCTTCCACAGTAACTAGGGACAAAGACCGAGGTGGCTAGCGGAGAGAGCTGGGAGATCATGGATGCTTCGACACTCTGTCGTGTCTTATTTTACTGCTTTTTGGATTTCACATGTAGTTGGACTTAGGTCCGTAGGGGAAAACTATGATTTGAACTATTTTATGTTTTTAAGGAAAAATCTTGATCGATCCACCATGCTTTTAATTTGAATGGTTCGTTTTTGCCTAATGAATGTTTACTTTGTTTTGACTGCTTTCCCGCTCATGTGTTTGAAAAGCTTTTAATCCGACCAATTTGCCGGTCCTTTTATGTTTTAAATTTGCATCTTTGAGTAAAGACCTAGATTTAGTTCCATTTTCGGGTTGGGTCTTTACAGGTTGGTATCGTGAGCACGAGTCATAGATTCTCGAGACTAACCTGTTTGTAGGTTGTGTTCCCATGATCTCCAAAGCCTCCAAGGCCGCGAGGTTTTGTCTAAGTTCAATAAGCTAAGGGTTTTGTTTACGATACTATATGCGGTACACATGTGTTATCTTTGTTGGCGAGAGAAAGTCCGAGCGTGGACTAACCCGTTGTGGTTTCCGTGTAGATCGCCAAGATGCCGATTACACGCAGTGGAGCAGTCCGTCTGCAGGCGCAAATAGAGATGCCGCAGAGCCGCCGAGTATATATCGAGCTCGTAGGCGCCCGTGGCACCAGAGGGTTAACTTGCCCAGAGAAGGGGCGGAGGCCGCTATGCCTCAAGGTGCAGCTCTCCGTGGAGATATTTCGCTATGAGAGACATGATGATGGGCCTAATGGCCGAGCAGAGAGATGAGACTCAGCGCGCAGCTAGCGCGTAGAGAGAGGAGTCTAGGGCACGATAGCCCAATTGACACAGCTCATGCAAAGAGCACCCCAGCAGCTCCAAAGAGCCGGTAGCTCTGTGTAGCTCAACCGGAGGGGCGGGTCATCGGGACCAGTCGGACTCACTTGATAGTGCGAGAGGAGCCGCCGAGTTTGGCAAGTGGTTGAAAGATTTCACCAAGTGGAAGCCAAGAGAATTTGATGCTTGAGAGAACCCACTTGTGGCGATCGGGTGGTTGGCAAGAATGGAGTACATCTTTAGAGTTATGGGATGCCCAGGATGTACAGAGGCCAAGATGTGCGGCCCATGTTCTCTCGACACACTGTGAGTGGTGGTGGGAGTCCACAGATAGAGCTAGACCACTGGGTCTTCTCCACCACACAGGAGTTCTTTAGAACGAAGTTCGAGCTAAGTATGTTAATGACGAGGCTCGGCGGGAGATGGCAGAGGCCTTCTCAAATCAAACAGGATCGAGATAGTATTGCGCCTATGAGAAGAAGTTCTCTCGAGTATAGCTATTTCGCACCGAGAGCTCATTGCCACCGAGGAGCTCAAGACTAAGAAGTTCATTTGTGGGGTCGAGAAGGAGGTTGCTCGGATGTTCGAGCACTCGCTCTCCCGAGAGTTATGATCGAGCAAAGAGAGTTGGCCACGATTTATAACCCGAAGTATCCGCCATCAGGATTCTGTTGCACCACCGCTCGGACAGTTCACCCTACCAGCGATTCGGCGTAAGAGGAAGTCCGGGACTTCTAGTGGTTTTCGCTCAATCGGTCGCCAGACTCGCCGCGGGGGCGATCTAGTGGTCGAGATCGGCGCCGACCTCAAGGTAGAGCCCGAGATCGCCAAGAGGCGGGCGGGCCGAGCAACTCACTCATTGCAACAAGTGCGAAAGGCACATAGCATCGCCCCGTGCTTGCTACGGATGTGGCAAGGAGGGCATTTGGCCGATTCTGCACTCGTCGATTTAGCAAAGGCCGGACTCGCCAACAAAGCAGGCGGGTGTTTGCCACTACTCGCCAGAGGCGAGCGTCTCGATGATGCAGATTCTAGTATGCTTTGCTTGTCTTACAAAGACTATGCATTTGTATTGTTTGATTCGGTTCGACCCATTCCTTTGTTTCTCGATGCATTCGTTAGACAAGCTTGTGTGGAGCTCGAACCTCTAGGGTTTGAGTGTGTGTTGCCACTCCTTCGGGTGTGAGTATGTTAGCTAGCGTGAGAGTTAAGCATGGCGGATCTGAGATATCGATGAGATTTTAGAGGCTACCCTCATAGTCTTTGTCTATGAGCGGTTTCGATGTGATCATTGGCATGGATTGGTTGGCGAGAACCATGCATTGATAGACCGCCACGAAAGAAGTGGTGTTTAGGCCGCCTCGAGGCCGAGCTTCAAGTTTCGCGGTGTCTAGGGCGGAACTTGCCCGCCATTGATCTCAAAGAAGAAAGCCCATAGATTGTTGGCTCGAGGAGCTTCGGGCTTCTTGGCAAAGCCGTCGAGAGATAGTAGTATCTGCGTTGGATCGCTGACATGGTCCCCGTGGTGCAAGAGTTTGCGATGTTTTCCACTGAAGAGTTGTCGGGTTTACCCCGGCGGGAGTTGGACTTCACCATTGAGCCGGAGCCGTGGGACTCTTCCCATTTCCAAAGCCCCGTGATCGTATGGCGCCACCGTGAGTTGAGAGAACTCAAAGTGCGATTGCAAGAGATGCTTTGGATCGAGGTTTCATCCGTCCGAGTGTGTCCCCGTGGGGAGCACACATTCGCTTTGTTAAGAAGAAGGATGGATCCATGCGCTTGTGTATAGACTATAAAGAATCGAATAAAGTCACGGTGAAGAATAAGTATCCCCGCCACGTATAGATGATCTCGCTCGATCACCTTCAGGAGCCTCGATATTTTCTAAGATTGATTTGAGGTCGTGGTACCATCGGTTGAGGATTCGAGATGCGAGATATCCCGAAGACCGCGTTGGATCGAGGTATGGTCATTATGAGTTCGTGGTCATGTCTTTCGGACTCACGAACGCCCCATGCGTTTATGGACATGATGGACAGAGTGTTCAAGGCATTCTTGGATAACTTTGTCATCGTATTCATAGACGACATTTTGATTTATTCGGGACAAAGGAGGACCATGCTTCGCATTTTAGGCAAGTTTTGATAAGATTGCGTGAGAACCAAATTGTTCGCAAAGTTCTCTAAGTGTGAATTTTGGCTAGAGAGAGTAGCCTTCCTTGGACATATCGTGTCGGCAGATGGTATAGCGGTGGACCCCGCAAAGATAGAGGCGATTAGCTCATGGGCGGACCGACGACGGTCGCCGAGATCTGCAGCTTTTTGGGTCCGGCAGTTATTACCGGCGTTTCGTGAAAGACTTTTCCGCTAAGGCAAAGACACCTAACCCGTCGACCAAGAAGGGTGTTGACTTTGTTTGGGATGCTAGATGTGAGGAAAGTTTTGCCCACTTTTAAGCTCACTTGACGGCACAAGACTGTGTTGGCGATTCGGGAGGGAATAGGAGGTTTCGTAGTTTATAGTGATGCTTCCAAGTATGGTTTAGGTTTTGTGTATTGATGCGGGCATGGGGAAGGTGATAGCTTATGCTTCCCAGCAGCTTAAAGCCTTATGAGAAGAACTATCCAACTCATGATATGGAGTTGGTCTGCGATTGTTTTTGCTCTAAAGATTTGGAGGCATTACTTATATGGTGAGAGGATTCAGCTTGTTCACGGATCACCGAGCCTCAAATATTTCTTCACTCGTAGGAGTTGAACATGAGGCGAGGAGGTGGCTCGAGTTAGTAAAGGACTACGATCGTGAGATTTTGTATCATCCCTAAAAAGCCAATGTTGTGGCCGATGCGCTGAGTAGGAAGACGTCGCATTCAGCGACTTTGCTGAGCTCCCAAGTTCAATTGCGGAAAGAGTTTGAGCGAACCGGATATTGCGGTTTGTTGGGAGAGGTTACCGCCAGTGGTAACCAGCCTATCGATTCGGCCGTCGCTTAGCGAGAGGATCATCGGCAATCGGTAGTGATCCCAAGTTGAGAGATTGCTCGAGAGGGTTGAGGCTGATGGCGATTTCGACTTTGTTGTGGCACCGCACGGAGGCTTAAGGTGCAGAGAGAGGTCGGTTGTGCGTCCCCGGATGACGCAGAGGTTCGAGCAGAGTTGCTCGCCGAGGCACATAGTTCCCATTCACTTGGCACCCAGGAGGTACCAAGATGTACCAGATCTCAAGCGGACGTTTTGGTGGATGGGCATGAAGCGAGATATAGCGGAGTTTGTTAGCGGTGTCTCACTTGTCAACAAGTGAAGGCCCCAGACGAAAAACCCGCGGGTTTCTTCGCACTTAAGTGTTCCACGGTGGAAGTGGGACGAGATTTCGATGGATTTTATCTGCAGGTTGCCGAGGACACCGAGAGGGTTTACGCAGATCGGGTAATAGTGGACCGGCTGACCAAGAGTGCACACTTTATTCCCGGGAAGATTAGTTATCCCGTGGAACAAGTGGGCCTGATTGTTCCTTGAGCGATTGTGCGGTACCACGGGGTACCCGCAAAGATAGTATCGATCGGGATTCTCGGTTCACATCTCGCTTCGAGAGCGCTCCGAGAAGGGTTTGGGAATCGAGTGCGGCTTTCAAGATCGCCTTCCACCCTCAAACCGATGGTCGACCGAGAGGGTGAATCAGATTCGAAGACATGATGAGAGCACGTGTCTTGGACTTTCCAGCGCTTGGGACCGATGACTGTGACTTGATGGAGTTCGCTTACAACAACAAATATCGGCGCGACTATTCGATGGCCCCATTCGAGGCGTTGTATGGTAGTGCTGCAGATCCCCGTGTTTCGGGGAGGAGGTTGGGGATAGGCGTGTTCTGGGACCCGAGTTCACTCGCAGATGACGAACGACGCGGTCACGAGAAGATAAGGGCTCGCATGTTGACAAAGCACAAAGTAGGCGGAGAAAGTTTACGCCGATGTGAGGCGTAGAGATTTGGAGTTTGAGGTGGGTCAACATGTTTTCCGAAAGTAGCACCTATGCGTGGGGTGTTAAGGTTTGGAAAGCGAGGCAAAAGTGAGCCCAGTGTTTGTAGGGCCTTTTGAGATCCTTGAGCGGATCGGAGCAAAGTGGCCTATCGGTTAGCTTTACCCCGTCTTTGTCGGTGCATAATGTTTTCCACGTTTCGATGTTGAGAAAGTACGTGGCAGATCCTTCACATGTGCTAGAGCATGAGCCCTTAGAGTTGAGTAAAGATTTATCCTTCGAGGATAAGCCCGTGCAGATTTTGGCTTATGAGCGCAAGGTATTGCGCAACCGAGAGATAAGTTTAGTAAAGGTTCTTTGGAGGCATCAGAGGCCAGAGGAAGCGACGTGGGAGCTAGAAGATGAGATGAGGACTCATTTCCCGGAGTTGTTCCAGTCTTAGGACTTTCGGGGACGAAAGTCTTTTAAGGGGGGAGTATTGTAACGGCCCCGTTTTCCTTCCTGGTTAATAACAAAATTAATTGGAAAATTAATTGAATCTTTTGGGATTTGAACCTTACCCTAAATGGTGAATTTGGAGTTTTAAGAAAAGAGTCTTAATTAAAAAGAAAAAGAAAAGAAGGTTGCTTTAGCCGGGACCCGCAAGAGAAAAGCCTTGGGAAAGGAATTTAGGTCTCCTAACCTATTTAAAAAAAAGGAAAAGAAGGAAAAATCAAGAAACCCCTAATTTTCCCCTCTTAGCCGCATTTTCTCTCTCTCTCTCTCTCTCTCTCTCTCTCTCTCTCTCCTAAAACCCTAGCCGAGCAACCCTAGCCTCACCATCGAACCACCCCCGAGCCACCCAGCCCTAGCCGCACGCACCACCTGCCCGCGCACAGCCACATCGCTCGCCACACTGCGCGCACGCACGGACCTGAGCCCCACCCCACTTCCGCCCTGCCCGCGCGCTGCGACTGCCAGAACCAGCACCGTCGCACCCCATCGCCGCCGACGCGCGCGTCGCGGTAGCCGCCAGCCGCGCCCGACGTCGCTCGTGGTCGCCACAATGCCGCAACGCAGCCTCGCGCGCCGCCGCGCCGCGACGCTTCGCCACTCCAGCGCGCACCCTGCGCCGCGCGCCCACTCCAAATGCGACCCCTCGCCGCGCGCCAACCCAATGAGCCGCTTCGCTCGCGCGTCGCCTTGCAGCACACACACGCGCTACGCCTCAAGGCGTCCGCCCGACGTGTCGCGCACGCGCCCGCGCCAGCCAGCGCCACCAAATGCACCAAAGCCATGCCGCCAAGCCACCTTCCTTGCTGCGAGGCCCGTGTCTTCTCGGTGGTAATTCCCGAACCAATCCCTTTGTGTTTCCTAAGCTTCAGGCTGCTGTATGTATTTACTTAGGATGCTTTATTTATGCCTAGGTTGCTCGAGTTCGTATTATTAAGCTCGAGGGTCTTTTTGGTTGTGATAGCTACTCTCCACTTGTTTCCGGTAAGGACTTCCTACCGTGGTTGTGTGGACCTGCTATGCTTTCTTAATTGTGCCTTGTATGCTTGTTTACCTTTATGAGCATGTTAGTGGATAGGATAGCTAGTGATTAAATTCTTGCTAGCATGTTTTGCCTTTTTGTACATGTTAGTGCCATGCTAGGTTTGTTCTTCCAAAGATGCTTGAGATTCCCTTTTAAGCTCGTAGTATCATGCTAGGCTATGTATGACAGATGTCTTTGTGAATATTAGCCAGAATCACGTGCTTGGTAGTCTAAGCTAGTATAATAGGGTTTGTCATCATCTAGAGGTGAGAGCGGACATAACGTACCTTGTCCCCACCGGTCGGGAGTAGAGCGAAGCATAACGTACATTGCTTCCCCGACACCGATGTGGATGTAGCTACCACATCGGCATAAGCCTAGTTTGTAGCTCCGCTAGGCGGAACCCCGCCAGCGGTGCAAGCTGCCTTGGCGGGTTCTTAGCTTCAGTCGTCGGTGGTACAGCCGCACAGATGAGTCGCCGAGGGCCTCGCACTCTTCGTGATCGGTGACACCGTTTCCGAGTCTTAGGCATGCGTGCACGGCCCGCGTGGTTTGCCCTTAGGCCCCTGCATTTACGCCGGTTGCGAGAAGAGCATGCGGTGTCTTGGCGCACACACGCGTTAGTAGCCGGCTCGAGAGCTCCCGGGCTAATGTTCGTGAGTACACCGCCTTCTTCCGTTTAGAGCGGACTTCGGGTACTCTCCGATAGTCCAGTTATATAGCGAGGGTAAGAGGCCCTTGAGGACACCCATTGGGATTGACTTTAGAGTTAATCAATTGGTCGAGGGAGAAAGACCCTCGAGGGTGTCGGACATCTTGGGATCGGTTTTTGAGTGATCAATTGGCCAAGGGAGAAAGACCCTTGGAGATGTCCCGGATTGGTTTGAGAGCCAATCATTAGGCCTAAGTAGGAGACTTCCGAGGATTCCGGATTTGCCTTGTGAGCTCGTTGAGCTAAGATCCGTGTTGATATTTGTGGCATGTGTACTAGGTTGCTAGATGATAGATTGCATCGTATCGCACTCCTGCCGCATCGGGGGTTCTTCTTGAGTATGTTTATACTCACCCTTATCGTGGTTTCTTCCACGGGTAACTTGGGACAAAGACCGAGGTGGCTAGCGGAGAGAGCCGGGAGATCATGGATGCTTCTTGACACTCTGTCGTGTCTTATTTTCTTGCTTTTGGATTTCACATGTAGTTGGACTTAGGTCCGTAGGGAAAACTATGATTTGAACTATTTTATGTTTTTAAGGAAAGTCTTGATCGATCATTTGTTTTAATTTGAATGGTTCGTTTTTGCCTAATGAATGTTTACTTTGTTTTGACTGCTTTCCCGCTCATGTGTTTGAAAAGCTTTTAATCCGACCACAATTTGGGTCCTTTTATGTTTTAAATTTGCATGCTTTGAGTAAAGACCTAGATTTAGTTCCATTTTCGGGTTGGGTCTTTACAAAATATGAGCACTAAACTGCTTGTTGACATATTTAACTTGCATGCTGAGTGAGAACCTAGGTTTAGGTCCGTATTTCGGGTTGGGTTTTTTACAATTGGTATCAGAGCACAGAGTCATAGATTCTGTAGACTAACCTGCTTTGTAGGTTGTTGTTCCCATGATCATCAGCACTCCACGGCCGTCAGGTTTGTCTGAGTTCATTAAGCTAAGGGTTTTATTTTTCAATACTGCATCTAGTATACATGTGTTACCCTTGTTGGGCAGTGAGAGCCCTAGCGTGGGCTAGCTTTTATGCTTTGTGTAGATCGCCAGTATGTTGATTGCACATAGAGGAGCAGGGAAGTTTGGTATGTGCAACCGAGGAGTTGGACTGATCGTGTCGATGTTGAGACCACTTCCAGGGTTGTCTAGACCCGTAGGCCAGTTTTGGCCCTGACAGTTAAGTTGCCAAGTGAAGGGGGTAGAGGCTAGCACGCCTCAGAGTGTGACTCCTTGAGCAGAGTGTGCTCCAGCCATGAGAGAATTGATGGCAGGTCTTTTAGCTATCAGAGAGCGGAGTGAGGAGTCTCGGCCACAGATTGCCCAGCTAATGGACTTTATTTAGAAGATACCCCCAGTAGCTCTTGTAGCCCCGGAGGTTCCCGAAAGGGCAGGATCAGCAGGTTTATGCCGATGAGTTTTTTGCCGTTGATGGAGCCGCAGAGTTTGGTGGAAGCCTGTAGAGCTTGGCGTTTTAGAAAGACCTACTGCTAGCAGCGAAGTGGTTGGCCAGGATTGAGTTTATCATCCGTGTGTTCGGATGTCGTGATGTTCAGAGGTCGAGGCGTGCCGTTCCTGTGCTGTTTGATACAGCAGTTTGGTGGTGGAAGTCCCTTGAGAGAGGTAGACCAGCAGTGTAAAGACCCGACCCAAAAAGGGCTCTAAATAGGCCTTTACCCCAATGCATGCATTCAAAGTAAAGGACAATATGCAAATAATTTTCGGATTCCCAATTAAAACAAAACAATCAAGGTTCAATCAGAAATAAAGATAGTTTGTTGAAACCTGTCCCTGTCTCCAAGCACCCGTTTCAAGGCAAATACATTTCCAAAACGTACACTCTGATCAGAGATTTCTTAAAACATTTGAAACATCCTCAAATTCAATAAAGCAGGAATCCACGAAAACATTCAGAAAACATCCTAGGGCTCTGTGCCCGACTACATGCATTCAGGGGAAAATAAAAGACAAGAGTCATGGAAATAAAAAGTCAGAGACGACAGCAGGTTCCCATGATCACAAATTTCTCCTTCACCCATCCTGTCTCGCACCTTGGTTACCTGTGGAAAACCACAAAATAAGGGTGAGTAACGAATTACTCAAGAAGAATCCCCAACCGGGTACAATACGCTATACATGATCATCTAGAAGAATGTATGCAAGCTATGAATATAAACACGAGAATAGAGCACATAGCTTAAGTCCACACTTGGACCTCGGATGCCAACTCGGGGTCTTAGTCCGGAGATAAATCCACCACACAATACGCCCTATACGAGAAACAAGTCCCGCCTCGGCTGCTCTCACTCGTCGATACGAAAAGGTGCACTAGCTCAAGATCCCAAGGAGCTCTCCGGTCGGCGTGCAGAATGAGCGTAAGCGCGCACCGCATGCTACTACAAACTCGGGGTGCCGGGTCTAGTGGCAAGCCGCCTGTGTTCGATCCACCATGCCTAACTAAATCTCTAGATCGGTGTCACCGACATAGGGTGTGAGACACGACACGTGAACTATGTCGGCTGTACCACCGCACCTAAGGCTAAGGAACCGGCGTGGTAGGCTTACACCAGAAGCGGTCCTTGCCCTAACAGTGGCAATCAAGGGCTACGGCCAACACACGCCGAGGACGTGCCGATCGCCGGGGACGCAGGCAATGCCAAGTCATCATCCCGACCGTTGGGGCATTTAACGATCGCCACCCTCACCCAAGATTGCGGGGCGGCCGTTAGGGTTAGCTAAACCCTAACGGGATCGAGGACGGAGTACCATCTCGCACGTCCCTCGCTCGGGGATGCAAGTTACGTTATGCATCCGGCCCGATGATGCTACCTACCTCGAACTCTAAACCATAGCAATAATAACAATTCATTCAATGCACCCAATACGTGCTCAATGAGATACAAGGAACCTAGCATGATACTACGAAGCAAGAACAGATATCGAACATGCCGAATGGAACAACCTAGCATGGGCTAACATGAGAAACAATACAAGAGTTCATGCCACCAGAATTTGAGCAGAGCACCTAGGGCTAAACATGCTAATAATCATACACAGCATACAAAACAACAATCACAAATATACCGCAGGGCCCACAACTCCGGTAAAGAAATCCTTACTTTGGTCCGGGAGGCTTCTACACACAAATCCTAAGTGCGAACAATCCCGAGCTAGCGGCGGGAACCTAGCAAACCAATAATAATCAAGCATCTAAAACGTCTAAAAAACAATAGAACAAAGAAGCTCGGCTCAGGGCACTCACGTAGCACGGCGACACAAACTTGGAGTTCTTGGCAGGTCGCACGGCAGGGTGGGCGCCCGCCGCTACCGCACGGCGCGCCGGCGCGGCTGCGCACGCACGACGACGACGGACTCGGCGAGCGAGCGGCGGCACGGCGCACGGGCGCGACGGGCGCCGGCGTGCGCGGATGCGGCGACGAGCGCGCTAGGCGGGACGACGCGCGCGCGCGACGCTCTGGGCGTCGCGGCGAGCGCCTTTCGGCAAGCGACACGGCGGCGGCGCGCGGCGTCGAGCGTCTCTTCTGCTGCGCGCGATCGGCGTGACGCTGGGGTAGCGATGGCCGAACAGGGCCGGGCCGGTTCTTTGTCTGCGAGATCTCGCGCGACGGGGCTGTGTGGCGGCAAGGGCGATCTGGTGCGACGGCGAGGGGCGATCTGAAATTTCTGCTTTGGCGCGATCCGGCGTCGGCGAGCCGGCTACCGGACGTCGCGACGATGGCTCTTGGCCGGGGGCTTCTCTCGGTGGCCGCAATCAACACAAACACACACAACACTCTTCTATTCACTTGGCCAAACAAAGACACCAAACGGATGAGAAGAAGAAGAGAGAAGATCGATACCTACCCTAATGATGATGAACGATCCAAGGGAGCCGCAAGGATGAAGAATTCGGCAAGGCAATGGAGAGAAAAGCTTGGGCGGCCACACACTTTGGAGAAGAAGATGGAACAAACCTAATTTCTATTTCATTTAACCAAATGCACCAAACACCAAAGATCCAAGGTTAACTAAGATGTGATGCAGAAAGAGCAACAAGAGCACCTAATGGCTCAGTTGGCACACATCCCCACAAGCTTTCCAGAGACCTGGTTCAAACCCCACCACAACACAATTTCCTTTATTTTTACTTTTGCAACAAACCTTGCTCAAACCAAACCACAAATCCTTCCAAAAACCTACATAAATCCATCCAATAATTTTAGTAACTGGAAAAGACACAAACGGCCCTGACGGCCCGACCAAATTACCAAATTACCCCTAGGGCATACCTGGAAGACCGGGATGAAAAACCTGGGTCGTTACAATATTCCCTCCTTTTTATGACTTTCGTCCTCGAAAGTTCTTAAGACTGAAACAACACAGGATACTGCAATCTCATCCCGTCTTCCCCGCTCACAAGCGGCCTCCTCTGAACTCTGACTCCTCCACTGAACTTTTACCAAACGGATCCCACGATTATGCAACGTCTTCGTCTCAAAGACCAGAATGCTCACAGGCTTCCCCTCGAAGCTCAAATCCTCAATCAGCTGCAAAGGCCCAAAGTCCCCAATGAGCGATGGGTCCGACACATACTGCCTCACACCGATACATGAGAACACTGCACACGGCTGACAATGACAGAAAGAGCTAACCAATATGCAACTCTGCCAATCCTTTCGAGAATCTCAAATGGTCCAACCACAGGACGCTCCACTTCTCCCGCTTACCAAACCTCAACACAACTCACAACGGCACAACTTTAAAACTACGCATTGTCCAACCTCAAACTCTAAAACTCGACGCCGAACATCGGCATAACTTTTCTGCCTACTCTGAGCTAACAACACTAGCTCTAAACTCCTGCACATCACCTCTGGTCAAATGCAGCAACTCAGGACCCAAAACAAAATTGATGGCCACCAACCTTTTCCCGAACACCGGAATCCTGCGGTATTTACCTTGCAATGCCTCAATGGAACCACAAGAATCGATCACCGAGAACCGCAACCAAAGGCAACCTCATAAAACCACTCTAGTCTTCCGCCGCCTAATCACGGAAACACCAACTCGCAACAAGCTCCAAAGGTTCTCGGATCACTCCTCCCAAAAGACCATCGGTCGAGGGGTGAAAACACTACAGAATCGCACACCCTACTCATAAGCCTCTTAACAACGCTCTCCGCAACCACGGTTCATCACGCACTACCTAGAAAAATCTTTGTTGCCACACTGGATCCAACAACTCCACTGGAAACCGACATGCCACTACTCCACGAATGACATCTCCACTGGCGAGGCGCGAGTTCTAGCTACGAAACCACCCACCAAAAATCCGAACTCACAAAACAACCTCGACAAACCGCCAGCTTCCACACGAACTCCTTCAAACCAACAACTTGAGTGCTACGATCTCGAAAGCCCAAACAACTACAAACTACATAGCTATGCCAATCCACTCAACTCTAGCTTGGCTCAAATCACTGGCTGGACAAGTCAGCCTGCCAACAACCGGCCCTAAAGGGCTCCCTCCACCAAGCCTACCTCCATGCAAGCAACGGAACGAAGCTTGCCTCAAATATGAAGCACATCTCACAAGTCCAAACGATAACACATACAGGCTTAACCCTCTAGCTTAGGCTTATTGCACCTTCCCACCGAAACTTCATAAACGGAACTCCACTACTCGGTTAACACCAACTACCAGGAACCAGATTACCAATAATGGTTGGCAGAGCACAAACCACACTAACCAGCAAGGATCCCTCAAAAGGTCAAGACCCTAATCCAACCACAATGGTGCAACCTCAACCCACAACTGATACAAATGAGTTCTTCAACTACAAAGGTGCAACAACTTCCATGCCAGCACACAAAACCTTAACCAACTAGGCCAAACACTCATAGGAGGCAGAACAACCCTTACCGCAACTTCCAGAACACCACTCACGACTCCGCTTAACTTGGACAAACAAGCGCTTCCAAGCGACCAACAAACTTTTCCTTCTACTAGCACCACTACCACTAATTCCAAGACCAAGGAATAACCCGACAACTTCCAAGGAGAAACAGATCCTTACATGCGAACATCCGAAGGACGAGAGCTTCACAACCGCTTCATTGTCTTGCTCAATCTAAGCACAACATCCAACTCTCCCGGAGGCAACAACAAGGGGTCCACCACAGACTGGATCGCCAACCACGGGCAGAGAAGACTCACCCCAAACACCAAATAAGGGCAACTCTCAAACTCTAGAAGCGGGAAAGACGTCCGCCAGGGCAAAACCACTTGCCCCACGAGCAAAGCTAACTTCTAGCAACTCAAAACCACACCTTGGTCAACATCAAGCACCAACTTGCCACCACACCTGGAACCAATCCGGACTCTACTTGAAACAAGCTCGCTTGCTAGCTTACCAAAATCGCCAAAGAACTCACCCAAGCCTACAACCTACTCGACTCGACTCGCCAAACTGAAACTCACTACCTAGGTCCGACCGAGCTCGTGAGGCTCTCCACAACTAGGGTTCTTCACTACCCTCGACACACACCGACGTCAAACGGTCTATCACCCAACCGCTTGAACAAACAACTCCTTTTTCCAAAGATCTCAACCATGCCGGCCTTGCTCCGAACCTCGAAACCAAAAAGACCGAAACGCCTGAATGTGTTATCCTCCTACTCAAGGCATCAGCCACATCGTAGCTTCCACCCGGGTAAGGATTCCGAGCAACACCCTTAGCAACTACGGCCAGAACTACGTGGCTTCACTACAACCACCATTTGTTCAAGTACCATCCGAACTCCAACCATGAACACAAGAGGTTCCACCAACCAAGCTTAGGTTCAACTTACCAAACTTGCCTAAGCAACAACCCGACTACGAGCACGGTATCCTTACAACCTCAACTAAAGCCTTACAACATCCACCTGGAGTCAAACTTCTCCAAGAACTGAGCACCAGTCCTCCAATGCAAACCCTACATGGTTCTCAAAACTATCACCACGAACGAACCACACAAAACACACTTGTGTGAACAACTCTCAACCTTCCTTCAGAGATCCAAGACTAACAGGTGCTGTTCCAAAAGGCAACACTAACTTCTGGCAGAGATACAATCAACCCAAGGAACACCAAAAGTTCCATCTCCACACGATACTCGAAGCAGTGGCAACCTTGCTCTGCTAAAACATAACGATGCCAAACCGAACTTACTTTATACCAAGACTCTACCAAGTGTTCTTTACACATAAGACAACCTGCTCATCTCATAAGGCATCCAACTCATCTCATAAGCACCAAACTCATCTCATAAGCATCCAACTCACGGTCCCTCTCATTGGACCGAACTCGCATCTACAATGCTCACTCAACTCGGTGTTTAGGCACCCGAAGGTAGTGGACCGCACTACCAACCACAAAGATCTCTTGGCCTTAGCACTAGCGTGGGACTCGCACGCACTAACACTTACCAGCCGCCAACCTGCTGACTTACTCAACCCCCAGTAACACTGGGAAGAGGCTCCAGCTCCTCTCGAACATCCTTTCACTTGTAGTCCTCCGACTACCACTGAACTAGCCCTCTTGCACGACCTAAACAAGTGCATTTCCCATAAATGGAATCCAATGGCTAAAGAAGTGTGCTGAACTCCGGACGGTCATAGAACCATCTGCTATACCCATGCCAAACTCAAGCCTGAACCAGACTTAGTGCCAAGGCGGCACACCAACCAATGCACCTCAAGCGCCACTACTACTAAATCCACATCTTACTACAAATGGGGCCAGCAAGGTCACAACCTCAAGTGACAAAAACTATGGCTAGGCATACAAGGGCTCAAAACTCAGACAACCAGACTGTGGCATTTCATCAAACTGAAGGCTCACGGCCCACTCTTGCATCTCCACATGATGCTCAACAAAACTCTAACCGACTCTCTCAACATGCAGCAGCTAGCCCTACTCTAGGGCTCTCCAAAAGAAGAGTGCTCAACTCTACCAAACATCTGAGGAAAACACCAACGGATCCAATCCGGGGAACATCGCTCATCGCACCCTTAACTACGGGGTTCCAGCCATCTGCCGCAAACAACAACACTTTACAGGAGCACAAAGATGCCTCAAAAATCTCCTCGAAGGCTGCCAACTCTGCAGCTACTCACTGGGCAATCAAACAATCTGCTAAGGCTCAAGATCAACACTTGAGCTACCTAGGCTAGTCCACACGGGGACCTGCTCCACAAGCATCCACATAAGCACAGCCATAGCTAACTCCTCTCTTGGAGTGACACTCCAAGGCAAAGCACCTCCACCCTCTCACTAGGGGAAAACCAACAAGCCCCGGGCACAATTGGCCTACGGAGTCCAAGCTCGCCTCTCACGGGGACGATGTCCCGGGGCATCCGAATCTATCTCGATACCTCAACAAGCCACAACAAACATCACACATGCGGGAAGTTGGCATGATGGCGCTCTAAACCCAAACCAACGACGAGTCGTAACTCGCTTCGTCTCCGCTCCACAACACAAAACAAGGCATACACTAGATGAAAGGTATTGTAAATTCTAAACCCTTTTCTAAAAACAGAAAACTTAGGCGTACCTGATGACTGTCGGAGTGCTGGTGATCATGGGAAAGACGATCTACAACAAAAGGTCGATCTACAAAGTCTATGACTCGAGCTCGGATACCAATCAGAAAGACCAGACCCAAAAAGGGTTTCTAAATAGGCCTTTACCCCAATGCATGCATTCAAAGTAAAGGACAATATGCAAATAATTTTTGGATTCCCAATTAAAACAAAACAATCAAGGTTCAATCGAAATAAAGATAGTTTGTCAAACTCATCCCTCGTCTCCAAGCACCTGTTTCAAGGCAAATACATTTCCAAAACGTACACTCTGATTAGAGATTTCTTAAAACATTTGAAACATCCTCAAATTCAATAAAGCAGGAATCCACGAAAACATTCAGAAAACATCCTAGGGCTCTGTGCCCGACTACATGCATTCAGGGGAAAATAAAAGACAAGAGTCATGGAAATAAAAAGTCGAGACGACACACAAGAGTTCCCATGATCACGGCTTCTCCTTCACCATCCTGTCTCGCACCTTGGTTACCTGTGGAAAACCACAAAATAAGGGTGAGTAACGAATTACTCAGTAAGAATCCCCAACCGGGGTACAATACGCTATACATGATCATCTAGAAGAATGTATGCAAGCTATGAATATAAACACATAATAGAGCACATAGCTTAAGTCCACACTTGGACCTCGGATGCCAACTCAGGGTCTTAGTCCGGAGATAAATCCACCACACAATACGCCCTATACGAGAAACAAGTCCCGGCCTCAGCCTGTCTACTGTCGATACGAAAGGTGCACTAGCTCAAGATCCCAAGGAGCTCTCCGGTGGCGCCAGTAATGAGCGTAAGCGCGCACCGCATGCTACTACAAACTCGGGGGTGCCGGTCTAGTGGCAAGTCGCCTGTGTTCATCCACCATGCCTAACTAAATCTCTAGATCGGTGTCACCGACATAGGGTGTGAGACTCGACACGTGAACTATGTCGGCTGTACCACCGCACCGAGGCTAAGGAACCGGGCGTGGTAGGCTTACACCGAGAAGCGGTCCTTGCCTAACAGTGGCAATCAAGGGCTACGGCCGAACACGCCGAGGACGTGCCGATCGCCGGGGACGAGGCAATGCCAAGTCATCATCCCGACCGTTGGGGCATTTAACGATCGCCACCCTCACCCAAGATTGCGGGGCCGGGCCGTTAGGGTTAGCTAAACCCTAACGGGATCGAAGACGAGTACCATCTCGTGCGTCCCCTGCTTGGGATGCAAGTTACGTTATGCATCCGGCCGGATGATGCTACCTACCCGAACTCTAAACCATAGCAATAATAACAATTCATTCAATGCGATCCAATACGTGCTCAATGAGATACAAGGAACCTAGCATGATACTACGAAGCAAGAACAGATATCGAACATGCCGAGAATGGAACAACCTAGCATGGGCTAACATGAGAAACAATACAAGAGTTCATGCCACGAGAATTGAAACGAGCACCTAGGGCTAAACATGCTAATAATCATACAGGCATACAAAACAACAATCACAAATATACCGCAGGCCCACACAACTCGGTAAGAAATCCTTACTTTGGTCGGGAGGCTTCTACACACAAATCCTAAGTCATGAACAATCCCGAGCTAGCGAGCGGGAACCTAGCAAACCAATAATAATCAGCATCTAAAACGTCTAAAAAACAATAGAACAAAGAAGCTCGGCTCGGGCACTCACGCAAAGACGGTGACACGAACTTGGAGTTCTTTGCGCGGTAACTGCAGGCAGGCGCAGGCGCTGCTGGCCGCTACGGCACGGCTGGCGCGCGCTGCGGCGCAGACGGACAGACGGACTCGGCGGCGAAGCGGCACGCAAGACGGGCGCTGCATGCGATCTGGACACGGCGAAGCCGCTTTCAGCAGGGACGCGCGCGCGGGCGAACGTCTGGCGCGTCTTGGGCGAAGCGGCTCGGCAAGCGACACGGCGGCGCGCGCGGGCGTCGCGCGTCGCTTCTGGCCGCGCGATCCGGCGTGCGTGACGTCGGGTGGCGATGGCGAGCAGGCTGGGCCGGGCTTCGGCGTCGTGGCGAGATCTGGGCGCGACAGGGCTTTTTATGGCGGCAAGGGCGATCGTGCGACGCAGGGCGATCTGATCTGGCTGCTGGCGCGCGATCCGGCGTCTTGGTGGCCGGTTGGGCGACGCGGCGATGATGGCTTTGCTGGCCGGGCTTCTCTCGGTGGCCGCAAATCAACACAAACACACACAACACTCTTCTATTCACTTGGCCAAACAAAGACACCAAACGGATGAGAAGAAGAAGAGAAAGATCGATACCTACCCGGAATGATGATGAACGATCCAAGGGAGCCGCAAGGATGAAGAATTCGGCAAGGCAATGGAGAGAAAAGCTTGGGCGGCCACACACTTTGGAGAAGAAGATGGAACAAACCTAATTTCTATTTCATTTAACCAAATGCACCAAAAACCAAAGATCCAAGGTTAACTAAGATGTGATGCAGAAAGAGCAACAAGAGCACCTAATGGCTCAATTGGCACACATCCCCACAAGCTTTCCAGAGACCGGGTTCAAACCCCAAGTGAAGACAATTTCCTTTATTTTTACTTTTGCAACAAACCTTGCTCAAACCAAACCACAAATCCTTCCAAAAACCTACATAAATCCATCCAATAATTTTAGTAACTGGAAAAGACACAAACGGCCCTGACGGCCCGACCAAATTACCAAATTACCCCTAGGGCATACCTGGAAGACCGGGATGAAAAACCTGGGTCGTTACAAGCAGAGTCTCCACCAGTCGCCCGATCGATTGGCAAGTTGCCGTGTTAGTGGCTTGAGGAAGATGTAGAGACATCTTGACCCCTTGCAAGCCTGCTGTCGTTTTACAGCTAGTTCTTTTAGTACCCCCGTAGCCAGGGTGTAGTGTGGAGTTTGCTTGTCATGACTTAATCCGTCCGTTGATTTCAGCAGGCTAGTAGGGTGGAGCACTCTTTTGTTAGCATGTTCCAAATGTGGAACTAGTTGTTGTCACCTGAGGGTTGGCCTGAGTTTTGTTGAGCATCGAGTGGGATGCAAGAGTAGGCCGTGGCATGTCTGTTAGACGAGCTGCCAGAGAGTTGACTACTCGAGTGTTGGGACTCTTCTGCTGAGTGCCATTGGCCCGTCACTTGGAGTGTGAGCTACCCTACACTCAGAGGGCCATAAAGCTCGTATAGGGCTGTTTTGTGTTGTAAAGGATGTAGTGCCTGTTGGCACCAAGCTTTGAGTGGAGGCCTAGATTCAGGCCAGTTGGCACTTTTTGTGCAGGTGGTTCCATGACCCGCCCGGAGTATAGCATCCCCACTTGTAACGGCCCAGATTTTCATCCCGGTCTTCCAGGTATGCCCTAAGAGTATTTTGGTAATTTGGTCGGGCCGTCAGGGCCGTTTATGTTTTTTTCCAGTTGCTAAAATTATTGGTGGGTTTATGTAGGTCTTTGAGGCTTTGTGGATGGGTTTGAGCATGGTTAGATGCAAAAGTAAAAATAGAGAAAATTGTGTTGCAGCTGGGATTCGAACCCGGGTCTCCAGGAAAGCTTGTGGGGATGCATGCCAGTTGAGCTATGGAGAGCTCTTGTTGCTCTTTCCGCATCATATCTTGGTTAGCCTTGGATCTTTGGAGTTTTGGTGCATTTGATTAAAAGAAAAGAAGTGTAGGGTTTTGTCTTCTTCTCCAAATGCAATGTGGCCGCCCAAGCTTGTCTCCCTAGCTCCCCAAGCCGAGTTTCTTCTCCTTAGCAGCTCAGTGGTTCAATCGTCATTCCGGGTAAGTCTTCATCCCCTTCATCTTCTCCATTCCTTGCTGGCCGAGTGTAAAGGAAGAGGTGGTGTGAGTGTGTGTTTTGTTGCAGACCACCCAGCTCGCCCAGATCTGCCCAGCTGTCGAGCCAAACCGCCCAGCACGCCCAGATGGCAGCTAACGCACGCCCAGCCCCGTCGCAGCCGCCCAGATGCCTAGATCGCCCAGCCGAGCTCGCGCCCGCGTGCCCGCTCTGCGTCTACGCTCGTGCGCCCGCGCGCGCCCCGCGTCGCCATCGAGCCCACTTGTCCTCATCGCAGCCCCAGCTCCCGCGCGCCCGTGCTGTGCCGCTCGCCCACGCTCCCGCTTCGTGCCAGCACGCCCATCCGCGCCCCAGCGCCGTACCAGCGTGCAACCCTGCCGCCCAGCAGCAGCCTCGCCGTTCTGTCTGCCCATCCGCGTGTCAGCCGCACCGCGTGAGTTGCTCCCGAGCCGAGCCTTGTTTATTTTATTATATTTAGGCCTATGGATTGTGATTATGATTGTGTTTGTTAGGTTCTCGATAGATAGCTCGGGTTCGATCGTAGCTTAGGATTTTGTGTGTAGTTGCCTCCCAACCAGGTAAGGATTTCTTACCGGTGTTGTGTGGGCCTTGCGATATATTATGTGATGCTGTTTGTATGCTTGTTTGTGTTTATCAGTATGTTTAGTGATAGGTGCTCTGTTCTGAATTCCCGACTAGCATGATTTCTTATGTTGTTCTTCATGTTAGTCCATGCTAGGTTGTTCTGTTCTAGCATGCTCGTTATCTGTTCTTGCTTCGTAGTATCATGCTAGGTTCGTTGTATCTGTTGAGCACGTATTGGATTGTATTAGATTGTTTGCTGTGATATGATAGGTTAGAGTTCAGGTAGATAGCATCATCCGGGCCAGAATGCATAAAGTATCTTGCATCCATGGCAGGGACGTACGAGGTAGTACTCCGTCCCTGGACCCCGTTAGTACTCCGTCCCGTGAGGGTGGCAGACTGTTAAATGCCCCAACGATCGGGATGATGACTTGGCATTGCCTCGTCCCCGACAGCCGGCACGTCCTCAGCGTGTTAGGCAGTAGACCTTGATTGCCACCTGATAGGGCAAGGACGGCTTCCTGGTGTAAGCCTACCACGACCGGTTCTTTAGCCTTAGGTGCGGTGGTTCAGGCTGACATAGTTCACGTGTTCAGGTCTCACACCCTTATATCAGTGACACCGATCTAGAGGTTTAGTTAGGCATGGTGGATCGGACTCGGGCAAATTTGCCACTAGACCCGGCACCCCCGAGTTTGCGGTAGCATGCGCGCAGCGCGCTACGCTCATTACAGCGCCGACCGGAGAGCTCCTCGAGATCTTGAGCTAGTGCACCTTTCGTATCGACAGTAGACAGGCTGAGGCCGAGACTTGTTTCTCGTATAGGGCGTTTTGTGTGGTGGTTATTCCAGACTAAGACCCTGAGATGGCATCCGATGATTATGTGTGGATTTAAGCTATGTGCTCTATTCTGTGTTTATATTCATAGCTTGCATACCTTTCTGCTAGATGACCATGTATATCGTATTGTACCCCGGTTGGGGATTCTTACTGAGTAATTCGTTACTCACCCTTATTTTGTGGTTTTCCACAGGTAACCAAGGTGCGAGACAGGATGGCTGAAGGAGGAGCTGTGATCATGGGAACCTGCTGTCATCTCTGACTTTTTTTTATATTATGTGTAACGGCCCAGTTTTCTATTCCGATTCTCGAAGTGCTTCCGGTTTAGATTCAGTGGTTCGGTTGGGCCGTTAGAGTTGTTTTGACCCTTAGGGGTATTTTGGTCTTTTGGCTCCCCGGGCAGGATTTGTGGATTTTCAAGGCTTCGAGGTAGCTCCTGCCTTTGTCGAGGTTTGTTTGTTGGTGGCTGCGAGTCCCGAGATGTTTGGGCTATTCGTTTGGAGGTTCGGTTGTGATTTGGGTTTTGGGCAAAGTTATGGTTGTTTGGGTGTTTGCTTTGGGATTCGAGCCCGGGTCCTCAGTGTTGATTTGGGAGGTTGATTTAAGTGAGATTTATTCTTTGGAAAGGTTGCTTCAGCTGGGTCTCGAAGGAGGAAGCCAAGAAATGGGATTTTAAGGATTTTAAGGCTTATTTTAAAAATTTGATAAAATGGATAGGTTTGGATATTTTTGGATAAGGATGGAAAAATAATAAAAGAGAAAAAGAAAAGAAAAAAATTCCCATTTTCCCCATTTTTCCTTTTTTCCCCATTTTTCCTTTTTTCCATTTTTCTCCCTCTCTCTCTCCTCCAACCCGAGCCCCCACCTCCCAGCCCGAGCCAGCCCCCCCTAGTCGCCCGACTGCCGCCGCCTACCCCCAAGCCCGAACCAAATTTCGAGCCCAACCGTGCACATTGCCAGCCCGCGTTGCCCAGCCTCGCCCAGGCCGTCCCCGCGTCGCCCAGAATCGCCTAGGCCCCACGTCGCCCAGGTCCGAGCGCCTCGCACTGTGTCGAGCCCGTGCGCCCTGTAGCTCACCGTGCTGAGCCCGTGCGCCCTGTAGCCTTCGCGTCGCGTCTCCCGCTAGCGCGCATCCTCAGAAGCGCCGTGTCGCTTGCGCCGCGCGCCGCCCCCATCTTGGCCGCCGCGCGCGCACGCCGCCGCCACCGAGTTGAGCCTGCGCCCGCGCGCGCCAGCGCGCGCGCTGCGCCCGCCACCTGCTTTTTTGCGCTAGCTGCGCCAGCCGCCTTGTCTTTGCCGTTGGCCCGAGCCTTGTGGTATCTCGGATGGTATTTCCTGAGTCTTTTCTTCGTTGGGCCCTGATTTGTTCGCTGCTGGTTATGGATTTAATTGGGGTGTTTTATGTATTTGATTTGGATGCTTTATTTGATGTTTAGGCTGTTCGGGTTCAATTAGAGGCTTGAGGATCGCTTGGTTGATTTATGATTAATTATTTTCTGCTTGTTCCAGGTAAGGATTTCTTACCGTGGTTGTGTGGACCCTGCGATATATCATGATTGTACCTTGTATGTTTGCAGCTTGTTATGAGCATGATATTGATAGGGCAGCTTTGATTGATCTCTTGCTAGCATGTTTGCCTGATTTTACATGTTAGTGCCATGCTAGGTTTGTTCTTCCAACATGCTTATGATTCCTACTTAAGTTTGTAGTATCATGCTAGGTAAGCGTCTTTGATGTCGGTTATTGCTTGCTAGCCAGGAATCATTTTACTCTGTACTCTTAGATAGAGTTGTAGGGTTTGTCATCATCCAGAGGCTGAGAGCGGACATAACGTACTTTGTCCCCACCGGTCGGGAGTAAACCGAAGCATTGCTTCATGGGTTGAGAGCGGACATAACGTACTTTGTCCCCACAGGTCGGAAATAGAGCAAAGCATAACGTACATTGCTTTTTCTCCCCCGTCCTGGCAGCCAATGAGAATTAGCTACCTCATTGGCGTATGCCTAGTTTGTAGCCTGCTAGAGCGGAACCCTGCCAACGGTGTAAGCCTACCTTGACCGGTTCTTAGCTTGTGTCGGTGGTTCAGCCGCACTGAGATGAGCGCCGAGGGCCTCGCACCACTCGTGATCAATGACACCGCCTCCGAGTCTTAGGCATGCATACCGCCCGCGCGTAGTTTGTCCTTAGGCCCCCACATTTACGCCGATTCAAAGCGGATGCGGTGTGAGCGCACACGCGTTAGTTGCCGGTCGGAGAGCTCCCGGCTAATGTCGTGAGTACACCATTCCTTCCATTAGAGCCAGACTTCGGGTACTCTCCCGTAAGTCCAGATTTGCAGCAAGGGAAAGAGGCCCTTGAGGACATCTTTGGGATCAGTTTTTGAGCTGAACAATCCCTCGAGTGAAAGAGACCTCGATGATGTCCCAGGATTGGTCAGGATAACCAATTATTAGGCCGGAAGTAGGAGACTTCCGATGGCTCCAGATCTTGCATTATGAGCTCGTTGAGCTATGATCTGTGTTGATAGCTGTTTGCTTGTATGTTGAGGTGCTAGATGACTGATGTATCGTATTGTACCCCGGTTGGGGATTCTTACTGAGTATGTTTATACTCACCCTTATTTATCTTTCAGGTAACTTGGGACAACACCAGGAGGGCTAGCGGAGGGAGCTGATTGATCATGGGAGCCGTCGGCACTCTGTCATTTATTATTGCATTGTTTATTCAGCATGTAGATGGACAGAAGTCCTAGGGGAACATTGTTTAAAACGTTGTTTAAATTGTATTGTATATTTTTATAAATACTGGCCAGGTTGTTTTACTTCGTTGGATTGTTTAAATGTAAATTGATGGTTATGTTTTAAGGGTTCCCCCTTCTCATATGTTTTTAAAGGTTTTTAAATATGAGCACTAAACCGCTTGTTATCATATTTAACTTGCATGCTGAGTGAGAACCCCGGTTTAGGGCCGTGTTTCGAGTCGGGTTCGTCACAGTTTGGTATCAGAGCACAGAGTCATAGATTCTGTAGACTAACCGTCTTTATAGGTTGTTGTTCCCATGATCATCAGCACTCCACGGCCGTTAGGTTTGTCTGAGTTCATTAAGCTAAGGGTTAAGAATTTACAATACTTTTCATCTAGCTTTTATGCCTTGTGTAGAGTTGTGGAGCGGAGACGAGCAAGTTCTGACTCGTTGTTGGTTTGGGCTTAGAGCGCCATCATGCCAACTTTCCGCAGTGCGAGCAGTTTGATGAGCAGTGAGAGCCCCAGTGTGGGCCAACTTTTATGCTTTATGCAGATCGCACTCAGAGGGAGGTAGAGTTTAGACTCCCGTAGGCCATTTGTGGCCCAGTTGTTGCTTTTCCCCTAGTGAGAGGGTGGAGGTGCTTTGTGCAGATCGTCAGTATGTTGATCGCACTCAGAGGAGCATGGACGCTTGGCATGTCCGACCGAGGAGTTGGACTGATCATGTTGATGTTGAGGCCGCGTCCAGGGTCGTTTAGACCCGTAGGCCAGATTTGGCCCTGGCAGTTGAGTTGCCTAGAGGAGGGGGTAGAGGCTAGCACGCCTCAGAGTGAGACTCCTTGGGCAGAGTGTGCTCCAAACCATGAGAGATTTGATGGCGGTCTTTAGCTATCGAGAGCGGAGACCCAGCGCAGATTGTAGCGCGTAGTGAGGAGTCCCGGCACAGATAGCCCAAATGACAGAGTTTGTTTCAGCATTTCCCCAGTAGCTCTTGTAGCCCCGGAGGTTCCCGGGAGGGCATGATCAGTAGGTTTTTGCCGTTGAATTTGTTGGCGTTGATGGAGCCGCCCAGTTTGGCAAGTGGAAGCCTGTAGAGCTCGATGTTTAGAAAGTCCTACTGCTAGTAGTAAAGCGGTTGGCCAGGTTTGAGTTTAGCATCCGTGTGTTGGGATGCCCTGCTTCGTCAGGTCGAGATGTGTCGTTCTGTGTTTGTTTGGTACAAAGATTGATGGTGGTAGTCCCTTGAGAGAGGTGGACTAGCAGAGTCTCTACCAGTCGCCCGATTGATTGGCAAGTTGCCTTGTTAGTGGCTTGAGGCAGATGTAGAGACATCTTTGCCTCCCCTTGCAAGCCTGCTGTCGTTTTGCAACCAGTTCTCTTAGTGCCCTCGTAGCCAGGGTGTAGTGTGGAGTTTGATTGTCAGGGTTTGATGCGTTTATGGATTTCAGCAGGCTAGTAGAGTGGAGCACTCTTTTTATTTGGATGTTCCAAGTGTGGAACAAGTTGTTGCCACCTGAGGAGTTGGCCTGAGCTTTTGTTGAGCATCAAGTGGGATGCAGGAGTAGGTCGTGGCATGTCTGTTGGTCGAGCTGCCAGAGAGTAGTCTGCTCGAGTATTGGGACTCTTGTGTTAAGTGCCATTGCCCCGTCACTTGGAGTGTGACCTTCCCTTCCCTTAGAGCGGCATAAAACTCGTTTAAGGCTGATTTGTGTTGTAAAGGATGTGGTGCCTGTTGGCACCAAGCTTTGAGAGGAGGCCTAGATTCAGGCCAGTTGGCACTTTTTGTGCAGGTGGTTCCATGGCCGCCCAGAGTATAGCATCCCCGCTAGTCTTGTACCCATTTCCTGAGGTTGCACCTGTTTGGGTTGCATAAGAGATCTAGCTCAGTGGTAGTCAGAGGACTACAAGTATGAGGTTTTCGAGGGAAAGTAGGAGCTTTTCAGGGTCACCGAGAGTTGGGTACCAAAGGATGTTGTAGGCTGTTAAGAGCTAGCGCGTTCGAGTTCTCGCGCCTGTGTTGTGAGCTTGTGAGCTAGTTTGATGGTAGCATGATTCGGCTACCCTTTGAGTTACCCTAGTATGGGTAGTATTGGCATCGATGGATGCGTGGTTGATCCAGTGTTAGAGCCATGAGTTGGATGGTTGATCGGAGCGCGTTTAGTGGACACATTGGCTTGAGTTATGGCAGCTTGGTATGGATTTTCTCTTGTAGAGTGAGTTGGCCAATGTGGCTTTCCGTGGTGAGTCGACCCCGAGTGGGTTTGGACTCTTTTTGCTCCCTTGCTAGTTGTAACAGCCCAGTTTCCTATTCCAGTTTTCGAGGTGCCTTCGGGTCAAGATTCAGTTGTTTGGTTGGGTTTTAGAGCCGTTTGGCCCCTTGGGGGTATTTTGGTCTTTTGGCTCTCCGGGCAGGATTTGTGGTTTTCAGGGCTTCGAGGTAGCTCCTGCCTTTGTCGAGGCTTGTTTGTTGGTGGCTGCGAGTCCCGTGGTGTTTGGGCTAGTCGGTTGGATGCTCGGTTGTGGTTTGGGCTTTGGCAAAGTGTTGGTTTGTTGCGTGTTTCCTTTGGGTTTCGAGCCCTGCCTTTTAGTGTTGCTTTGGGAGTTGGATTTAAGTGAGTTTGATTTATTGGAAAAGATTGCTTGGTCGGGTCTCGAAGGAGGAAGCCGGAAATGGGATTTTGAGGTTTTAAAGTGGATAAGGATGGAAAATGGATTTAAAAATCCCATTTTTTCCCTTTTTTCCCATTTTCCTTTTTATTTCTCTTTTTCTTTTCTTTTTCCCCAAAATGCATCTTTCTCTCTCCTTCTCTCTCTCTCTCCCCGAGCACCCCACCTAGCCAAACCCTAGCCATGGCTCGCCCAGCCCGGCCCGTGCACGCGACTTGGCTCGCCACGCCTTGACTAGCCCGAGCCAGTGTCGCGAGCCGGCACCGAGCTCGCCAGCGCTCAGCGCTACCGCCTTGCCCGACCCAAGCGTCGCGCGCCCTCGCCAGTGTCGCCGCCCGCCGCGCGCGCTCGCCGCCTCGCTCGTCCATGTCGCCCACCACGCCTTCAGTGCCGAGCGCGCCAAGATCTGCGCGTCAAGCGCCGCCGAGCCTCGCCTAGCTCGATCGCGCGTCATCAGAGCGCGTCGTCGCGCCGCCACGCCTTCGCCTCCTCCTGCTTTGCTTCGCGCTTCGCGTTACAGCGCCTCAGCTGCGCCGAAAGTAGCGCCGCCTTGACCCTTGACCAAAATGCGCCCAGCCAGCGCTGTCTGCGCCAGTTTCTTTGCTGCTAGCCCGTCAAAACCGCCCGTTCGAGTGTCGGTAGTGCCTCGTGAGTTGCTCCCGAGCCGAGCCCTGTTTATTTTAGTGTATTTAGGGCTATTTTATGATTATTGATGTGTTTTTGCTTGGCTCGATATAGGTTGCTCGGGTTCGATCGCGATTAATTTTATTGTGTGTTGTTGCCTTCCGACGGTAAGGATTTCTTCTGAGTTGTGTGGGCCCCTGCGATATTGTCATGATTTTGCCTTGCTTGCTTGTTTGTTGTCATTATGAGCATGATAATAATAGAGCGACTTTGATTGATTTCTGCTAGCATGTTTGCTTGATATTACATGTTAGTGCCATGCTAGGTTTGTTGTAAAGACCCAACCCGAAAATGGGACTAAATCTAGGTCTTTACTCAGCATGCAAATTTAAAACATAAAAGGACCCAAACCGGTGTCGGATTAAAAGCTTTTCAAACACATGAGCGGAAAACAATCAAAACAAAGTAAACATTCATTAGGCAAAACGAACCATTTAAATTAAAACAAAGGATCGATCAAGACTTTCCTTAAAAACATAAAATAGTTCAAATCATAGTTTTCCCTACGGACCTAAGTCCAACTACATCATGTCAAATCCAAAAACAAGAAAATAAGACACGACAGAGTGTCAAGAAAGATCCATGATCTCCCGGCTCTCTCCGCTAGCCACCTCGGTCTTTGTCCCCAAGTTACTGTGGAAGAAACCACGATAAGGGTGAGTATAAACATACTCGGTAAGAACCCCGACCGGGAGTGCGATACGATGCAATCTATCATCTAGCAACCTAGTACACGTGCCACAATTATCAACACGGATCTTAGCTCAACGAGCTCACAAGGCAAATCCGGAATCCTCGGAAGTCTCCTACTTCCGCCTAATGATTGGTTCTCAAACCAATCCCGGGACATCTCCAAGGGTCTTTCTCCCTTGGCCAATTGATCACTCAAAAACCGATCCCAAGATGTCCGACACCCTCGAGGTCTTTCTCCTCGACCAATTGATTAACTCAAAAGTTAATCCCAAAGGTGTCCTCAAGGGTCTCTTACCCTCGCTATAAATCTGACTATCGGAGAGTACCCAAGTCCGGCTCTAAACAAGAAGAAACCGGTGTACTCACGAACATTAGCCCGGGAGCTCTCCGAACCGGCTACTAACGCTGCGTGTCTTGCGCGCACACCGCATGCTCTTCTCGCAACCGGCGTAAATGCGGGGCCTAAGGGCAAACTACGCGGGCAGTGCGCATGCCTAAGACTCGGAACGCGGTGTCACGCGATCACGATGGTGCGAGACCCTCGGCACTCATCTGTGCGGCACTGTACCACCGACTGGAGCTAAGAACCGGCCAAGGTAGGCTTGCACCGTTGGCGGGGTTCCGCTCTAGCAGAGCTACAAACTAGGCTTATGCCAATGAGGTAGCTAATCCTCACCGGTCACGGGGGAAGCAAGGTGCGTTATGCTTCACTCTACTCCCGACCGGTGGGGACAAGGTACGTTATGTCCGCTCTCAGCCTCTAGATGATGACAAACCCTAACATACTAGTTTAGACTACCAAGTACGTGATTCCTGGCTAACATTCACAAAGACATCTATCATACATAGCCTAGCATGATGCTACGTGTTTAAAGCAGGAATTTCAAGCATGCTGGAAGGACAAACCTAGCATGGCACTAACATGTACAACAAGGCAAAACATGCTAGCAAGAATTTAATCATTAGCTATCCTATCCACTAACATGCTCATAAAGGTAAACAAGCATACAAGGCACAATTAAGAAAGCATAGCAGGGTCCACACAACCACGGTAGGAAGTCCTTACCTGGAAACAAGTGGAGAATAGCTATCACCACCAAAAAGACCCTCGAGCTTAATACGAACTCGAGCAACCTAGGCATAATTAAAGCATCCTAAGTAAATACATACAAAGACCGAGAAGCTTAGGAAACACAAAGGGATTGGTTCGGGAATTACCACCGAGAAGACACGGGCCTCGCGACAAGGAGGGTGGCTTGGGCGTTCTTTGGTCGGGTGGGGCAAGCGCTGGCGGCGCGCTGGGCGCCAGCGACACGCTGGCGCGGACGCAAGGTGCCGGGCGTGCGCGGCGCGGCAAAGCGCGCAAAGCGGGCGCAGGCGACGCGCGAGCGCAGCGCCATTGGCCGCGCGCGGCGCGAGGGGTCGCGCTGGAGTGGGCGCGCGGGCGTGGTCGCGCCGAGCGGCGGCGCCGCGGCGCGCGCGCGCGTCTGGCTGCGTTGCGGCACTGCGGCGACCACGAGCGACGTCGGCGGCGGTCTTTGGCGGCCACGAAGCGACGTCGGCGGCGATGGGTGCGACGGTGGGCCTGGTTCGCGGCGGCGTCGGCCGGGCGGGCAGTGGGTCAAGGCGGCGTGGTGCAGTGCGGCGCAGGGGTCATCGCGGCGCAGGGGTGTGCGGCGCGGGTGGTGCGTGCGGCTAGGGTTGGGTGGCTCGGGGGTGGCTCGATGGTGTGGCTAGGGCTGCTCGGCTAGGGTTTTAGGAGAGAGAGAGAGAGAGAGAGAGAGAGAGAGAATGTGGCTCTAAGGGGAAAATTAGGGGTTTCTTGATTTTCCTTCTTTTCCTTATTTTTAAATAGGTTAGGAGACCTAAATTCCTTTCCCAAGGCTTTTCTCTTGCGGGTCCCTAAGTAAGGAATTCTTTTCTCTTTTTCTTTTTAATTAAGACTCTTTTCTTAACACTCCACATTCACCATTTAGGGCAAGGCTCAAATCCCAAAAGATTCAATTAATTTTCCAATTAATTTTGTCATTAACCAGGAAGGAAAACGGGGCCGTTACAATACTCCCCCCTTAAAAGACTTTCGTCCCCGAAAGTCCTAAGACTGGAACAACTCCGGGTAATGAGTCCTCATCTCATCCTCTAGCTCCCACGTCGCTTCCTCTGCCCTCTGATGCCTCCAAAGAACCTTTACTAAACTTATCTCTCGGTTGCGCAATACCTTGCGCTCATAAGCCAAAATTTGCACGGGCTTCTCCTCAAAGGATAAATCTTTACTCAACTCTAGGGGCTCATGCTCTAGCACATGCGAAGGATCTGCCACGTACTTTCTCAACATCGAAACGTGGAACACATTATGCACCGACAAAGACGGGGTAAAGCTAACCGATAGGCCACCGCTCCGATCCGCTCAAGGATCTCAAAAGGCCCTACAAACACAGGGCTCGGCTTGCCTCGCTTTCCAAACCTTAACACCCCACGCATAGGTGCTACTTTCAGGAAAACATGTTGACCCACCTCAAACTCCAAGTCTCTACGCCTCACATCGGCGTAACTTTTCTGCCTACTTTGTGCTGTCAACATGCGAGTCTTTATCTTCTGCACTGCGTCGTTCGTCATCTGAAGTAACTCGGGTCCCGAAACTGCTGCATCACCAACCTCCTCCCGAACACTCGGGATCTGCAGCGCTTACCATACAACGCCTCGAATGGGGCCATCCGAATAGTCGCGATAATCATTGTTGTAAGCGAACTCCATCAAGTACAGTCATCGTCCCAATCGCTGGGAAGTCCAAGACACGGGCTCTCAACATGTCTTCCAGAATCGATTCACCCTCTCGATCGACCATCGGTTTGAGGTGGAAGGCGATCTTGAAATCGCACTCGGTTCCCAAACCCTTCGGAGGGCTCTCCGAAGCGAGATGTGAACCGAGAATCCCGATCCGATACTATCTTTGCGGGTACCCGTGGTACCGCACAATCTGCTCAAGGAACAATCGTGCCCACTGTTCCACGGTATAACTAATCTTCCCGGAATAAAGTGTGCACTCTTGGTCACCCGGTCCACTACTACCCGCACTGAGTGAACCCTCTCGGTGTCCTCGGCAACCCGAGAGATAAAATCCATCGAAATCTCATCCCACTTCCACTGTGGAACACTTAACTACCGCAATAAACTGCGGGTTTTACATGCAGGGGCCTTCACTTGTTGACAAGTGAGACACCGCTAACAAACTCCGCTATGTCTCGCTTCATGCCCATCCACCGAACGTTTGCTTGAGATCCGGTACATCTTGTTACCACACAGGTGCCAAGTGAATGGGGAACTATGTGCCTCGGCGAGCAACTCTGCTCGAACCTCTGCGTCATCCGGGCGCACAATCGACCTCTCGGTACCTCAAGCCTTCGTCCGGTGCCACAACAAAGTCGAAATCGCCATCACCCTTAACCCTCTCGAGCAATCTCCTCAACTTGGGATCACTCGGTGATCGTCGATGATCCTCTCGCTTAAGCGACGGTGAATCGATAGTTGGGCTACCACGGCGGTAACCTCTCCCAACAAGATCGCAATACCGGTTCGCTCAAACTCTTTCCGCAATTCAACTTGGGTGCTCAAAGAAGGCTCTTTGAATGCGACGTCTTCCTACTCAAATAGCATCACCACAACATTGGCTTTTCCGGATGATACAAAATCTCACAATCGTAGTCCTTTACTAACTCGAGCCACCTCCTCTCGCCTCATGTTCAACTCCTTACGAGTGAAGAAATATTTGAGGGCTCGTGATCCGTGAACAATCTGAATCCTCTCACCATATAAGTAATGCCTCCAAATCTTTAGAGCAAAAACAATCTGCAGCCAACTCCATATCATGAGTTGGGTAGTTCTTCTCATAAGGCTTCAATCTGCGGGAAGCATAAGCTATCACCTTCCCATGCCGCATCAACACACACGACCTAAACCATACTTGGAAGCATCACTATAAACTACGAAACCTCCTGTTCCTTCCGGAATCGCCAACACAGTCTTTGTCGTCAAGCCGAGCTTAAGTTGGGCAAAACTTTCCTCACATCTAGCATCCCAAACAAAGTCAACACCCTTCTTGGTCGACGGGTTAGGGGTGCCGCCTTAGCGGAAAAGTCTTTCACGAAACGCCAGTAATAACTGCCGGACCCAAAAGCTGCGAATCTCGCGACCGTCGCCGGTCCCGCCCATGAGCTAATCGCCTCTATCTTTGCGGGGTCTACCGCTATACCATATGCCGACACGATATGTCCAAGGAAGGCTACTCTCTCTAGCCAAAATTCACACTTAGAGAACTTTGCGAACAAATGGTTCTCACGCAATGCTGTCAAAACTTGCCTCAAATGCGAAGCATGGTCCTCCTTTGTCCTGGAATAAATCAAAATGTCGTCTATGAATACGATGACAAAGTTATCCAAGAATGCCTTGAACACTCTGTCCATCATGTCCATAAACGCTGCGGGGGCGTTCGTGAGTCCGAAAGACATGACCACGAACTCATAATGACCATACCTCGATCTGAACGCGGTCTTCGGGATATCTCGCATTTCGAATCCTCACCGATGGTACCTGACCTCAAATCAATCTTAGAAAACACCGAGGCTCCACAAGCCGATCAAACAGATCATCTATACGCGGCAGGGGATACTTATTCTTCACCGTGACTTTATTCAGTTCTCTATAGTCTATACACAAGCGCATGGATCCATCCTTCTTCTTAACGAACAGGACGGGTGCTCCCCACGGGGACACACTCGGACGGATGAAACCTCGATCCAAAGATCTCTTGCAACCGCACTTTGAGTTCTCTCAACTCACCGGGCGCCATACGATACGGGGCTTTGGAAATGGGAAGAGTCCCCGGCTCCACTCAATGGTGAAGTCCAACTCCCGCTTGAGGGTAAACCCGACAACTCTTCAGGAAAAACATCTGCAAACTCTTGCACCACGGGGACCATGTCAACGATCCAACGCATACTACTATCTCCCGACAGCTTTGCCAAGAAGCCCCAAGCTCCTCGAGCCAACAGTCTATGGGCTTTCGCTGCTGAGATCAAAGCGGGCAAGTTCATACACGACACCGCGAAACTTGAAGCTCGGCCTCAGAGGCGGCCTAAACACCACTTCTTTCCGGGCGGCAGGTCTAACAAAGCATGGTTCTCTACCAACCAATCCATGCCAAGGATTACATCGAAACCGCCCATAGACGACACTATGAGGGTAGCCTCTAAAATCTCATCGATATCCGAATGGCCATGCTTAACTCTCTCTGCTAGCTAACATACTCACACCCGAAGGAGTGGCAACACACACTCAAACCCTAGAGGTTCGAGCTCCACACAAGCTTGTCTAACGAATGCATCGAAAACAAAGGAATGGGTCGAACCCGAATCAAACAATACAAATGCATAGTCTTTGTAAGACAAGCAACACTGCAATCGCATCATCGATGACGCTCCGCCTCTGGCGAGTAGTGGCAAACACCCGCCTCTGCTGGTGGGCGGTCCCACTCTTTGCTAAATCGAGTGCGAGAATCGCCAAGTGCCCCTCCTTGCCACATCTGTAGCAAGCACGGGGCGATGCTCCACAGAGACCATAATGTGCCTTTCCGCACTTGTTGCAATGAGCTGTTGCCGCTCGCCCCGCCTGCTTGGCGATCTGGGCTCTACCGAGGTCGGCGCGATCTCGACCACTAGACCGCCCCCTGCGGCGAGTCTGCGACCGATTGGGCGAAACCACTAGAAGTCCTGGACTTCCTCTTCTCGCCTGGAATCATCACTGGGCAGGCCGAATCGACCGAGCCGGCGCAATGCAGAATCGCTGCTGATGGCGGATACTTCGGGTTATAAATCGTGGCCAACTCTATTGCTCGATCATAACTCTCGGGAGCGAGTGCTCGAACATCCCGAGCAACCTCCTTCCTCACCCACAAATGAACTTCTTAGTCTTGAGCTCCTCGGTGGCAATGAGCTCCGGTCAAGAAATAGCTATACTCGAGAGAACTTCTTCTCAGTGGCGACAATACTATCTCGATCCTGTTTGATTTGAGAAGGCCTCTGCCATCTCCCCTTTGAGAGCCTCGTCATTAACATACTTAGCTCAACTTCGTTCTAAAGAACTCCCAGTGGGTGGAGAAGACCCACTGGTCTAGCTCTATCTCAGGACTCCCACCACCACTCACCGTGTGTCGGAGAGAACATGGGCCGCACATCTCGGCCTCTGTACATCTGGGCATCCCATAACTCAAGATGTACTCCATTCTTGCCAACCACCGATCGCCACAAGTGGGTTCTCTGAAGCATCAAATTCCCTTGGCTTCCACTTGGTGAAATCTTTCAACCACTTGCCAAACTCAGCAGCTCCTCTGCACTATCAAGTGGGTCTGATCGTCTCGATGACCACTGCCCCTCGGTTGAGCTACCGAGCTACCGGGAACTACTGGAGTCTGCTGGGGAGCTCGCTGCATGAGCCTGTGTCAATCGGGCTATCTGTGCCCTAGACTCCTCTCTCTGCTTACGCTAGCCTGCTTTGAGTCTCGACTCTCTGCTCGGCCATTAGGCCCATCATCATGTCTCTCATAGCGTAAATATCTCCTCCTGGAGCCGCACCTTGAGGCATAGCGACCTCCGCCCTTTCTCTCCAGGCAAGTTAACCTCTGGTGCCACGGCGCCTACGAGCTCGATATACCACGGCCGCTGCGGCTCTGCGATCTCTATTTGCGCTTCCAGACGGACTGCTCCACTGCTGCGGTAACCGGCATACATCGGGCGATCTACACTTTAAAACCACAACGGGTTAGTCCACGCTCGGACTTTCTCTCGCCAACAAAGATAACACATGTGTACCGCATATAGTATCGTAAACAAAACCCTTAGCTTATTGAACTTAGACAAACTCAGCGGCCTTGGAGTCTTTGGAGATCATGGGAACACAACCTACAAACAGGTTAGTCTACGAGAATCTATGACTCGTGTGCTCGATACCAAATCAGAAAGACCCAACCCGAAAATGGGACTAAATCTAGGTCTTTACTCAGCATGCAAATTTAAAACATAAAAGGACCCAGCCAGGGTCGGATTAAAAGCTTTTCAAACACATGAGCGGGAAAACAATCAAAACAAAGTAAACATTCATTAGGCAAAACGAACCATTTAAATTAAAACAGTGACTGATCAGTACTTTCCTTAAAAACATAAAATAGTTCAAATCATAGTTTTCCCTACGGACCTAAGTCCAACTACATGCTGAAATCCAAAAACAGTAAAATAAGACACGACAGTGTCAAGAAGATCCATGATCTCCCAGCTCTCTCCGCTAGCCACCTCGGTGCTGTCCCAAGTTACCTGTGGAAGAAACCACGATAAGGGTGAGTATAAACATACTCAGTAAGAACCCCCGACCGGGGTACGATACGATGCAATCTATCATCTAGCAACCTAGTACACGTGCCACAATTATCAACACGGATCTTAGCTCAACGAGCTCACAAGGCAAATCCGGAATCCTCGGAAGTCTCCTACTTCCGGCCTAATGATTGGTTCTCAAACCAATCCCGGGACATCTCCAAGGGTCTTTCTCCCTTGGCCAATTGATCAGCTCAAAAACCGATCCCAAGATGTCCGACACCCTCGAGGGTCTTTCTCCCTCGACCAATTGATTAACTCAAAAGTTAATCCCAAAGGGGTGTCCTCAAGGGTCTCTTACCCTCGCTATAAATCTGACTATCGGAGAGTACCCGAAGTCCGCTCTAAACAAGAAGAAACTGGTGTACTCACGAACATTAGCCCGGGAGCTCTCCGAACCGGCTATTAACGCTGGCGTGCGACACCGCATGCTCTTCTGCAACCGCGTAAATGCGGGGCCTAAGGGCAAACTACGCGGGCAGTGCACGCATGCCTAAGACTCGGAAACGGTGTCACCGATCACGAGTGGTCGAGGCCCTCGGCACTCATCTCAGCGGCGACTGTACCACCGACCTGAGCTAAGAACCGGCCAAGGTAGGCTTGCACCGTTGGCAGGGTTCCGCTCTAGCAGGCTACAAACTAGGCTTATGCCAATGAGGTAGCTAATCCTCACTGGCTGCCGGGGGGAAGCAAGGTACGTTATGCTTCACTCTACTCCCGACCGGTGGGGACAAGGTACGTTATGTCCGCTCTCAGCCTCTAGATGATGACAAACCCTAACATACTAGTTTAGACTACCAAGTACGTGATTCCTGGCTAACATTCACAAAGACATCTATCATACATAGCCTAGCATGATGCTACGTGTTTAAAGCAGGAATTTCAAGCATGCTGGAAGGACAAACCTAGCATGGCACTAACATGTACAACAAGGCAAAACATGCTAGCAAGAATTTAATCATTAGCTATCCTATCCACTAACATGCTCATAAAGGTAAACAAGCATACAAGGCACAATTAAGAAAGCATAGCAGGGTCCACACAACCACGGTAGGAAGTCCTTACCTGGAAACAAGTGGAGAATAGCTATCACCACCAAAAAGACCCTCGAGCTTAATACGAACTCGAGCAACCTAGGCATAATTAAAGCATCCTAAGTAAATACATACAGCAGCCAGAAGCTTAGGAAACACAAAGGGATTGGTTCGGGAATTACCACCGAGAAGACACGGGCCTCGGCAGCAAGGAGGGTGGCTTGGGCGTTCTTTGGTGCTGGGGCCAGGCGCTGGCGCTGGCGCCAAGCGCTGGGCGCTGGGCGCTGGCGCTGGCGCTGGCGCTGGCGCGCGACACGCCGGGCGGACGCGCAGGCAGGCGCAGCGCTGGGGTGCGTGTAACCGTGGCGACGCGCGAGCGAAGCGCTCGGCTCATTGGCCGGCGCGCGGCGCAGGGGTCGCGGCTGGAGTGGGCGCGCGGCAGGGTCGCGCTGAGCGGCGGGGCGCGTGCGGCGGCGCGTCGCGGGCTGCGCGCAGGCATTTGTCGCGACCACGAGCGACGTCGGGCGGTCTTTGGCGGCCACGGCGACGTCGGCGGCGATGGGAGTGCGACGGTGGGGGCTGCTGGTTCATGCAGCGCAGCGCGTGGCAAAGGCCGGGCGGGCAGCGGTGGGCGGCGTGGTCTCGTGCGCGCAGGGGTCTGGCAGCAGTGCAGGGGTGTGCGGCGCGGGGGTGGTGCGTGCGGCTAGGGTTGGGTGGCTCGGGGTGGCTCGATGGTGTGGCTAGGGTTTGCTCGGCTAGGGTTTTAGGAGAGAGAGAGAGAGAGAGAGAGAGAGAGAATGTGGCTCTAAGGGGAAAATTAGGGGTTTCTTGATTTTCCTTCTTTTCCTTATTTTTAAATAGGTTAGGAGACCTAAATTCCTTTCCCAAGGCTTTTCTCTTGCGGGTCCCGGCTAAAGGAATTCTTTTCTCTTTTTCTTTTTAATTAAGACTCTTTTCTTAACACTCCACATTCACCATTTAGGGCAAGGCTCAAATCCCAAAAGATTCAATTAATTTTCCAATTAATTTTGTCATTAACCAGGAAGGAAAACGGGGCCGTTACATTTGTTCTGCCAGCATGTTTGTGATTCCTGCTTAAGCTCGTAGTATCATGCTAGGTAGTGTGTTTGATGTCGGTCTTTGCTTGCTAGCCAGGAATCATTGCTTTTTCCCTATACTCTTAGATAGAGTTGTAGGGTTTGTCATCATCCAGAGGCTGAGCGGACATAACGTACTTTGTCCCCACTGATCGGGAGTAGTGTGCGACGCATAACGTATCTTGCTTCCCCCCCCGGTCACTAAGGTGGATTTAGCTCAGGTCGGGAATAAAGTGTGCGCAGCATAACGTATCTTGCTACCCCGCCCGACCAGCCGGTTGTGGAATTAGCTACCCACTTCGGCATAGCCTAGTTTGTAGCCTGCTAGAGCGGAACCCCGCCACGGTGTAAGCTGCCTTGGCCGGTTCTTAGCTTCAGTCGGTGGACCAGCCGCATGATGAGCGCCGAGGGCCTCGCGCCATCGTGATCGGTGACACCGCTTCGAGTCTTAGGCATGCGTGCACTGCCCGCGTAGTTTGCCCTTAGGCCCCCGCATTTACGCCGGTTGCAGAAGAGCATGCGGTGTGCGTGCACACGCGTTAGATGCCGGTTCGGAGAGCTCCTTCCGGGCTAATGTTCGTGAGTACACCATTCCTTCCGTTAGAGCCTGACTTCGGGTACTCTCCCGTAAGTCCAGATTAGCAAGGGTAAGAGGCCCTTGAGGACATCCTTGGGATCGGTTTTGAGTGATCAATTTAGCCGAGGAGAAAGACCTCGAGAGATGTCCCAGATTGGTTAGGATAACCAATCATTAGGCCGGAAGTAGGAGACTTCCGATGATTCCGGAAGTAGGAGACTTCCGATGGCTCCAGATCTTTCTTTGTAAGCTCGTTGAGCTATGATCTGTGTTGGTAGCTGTTTGCTTGCATGCTTTGGTGCTAGATGATTGATTATATCGTATTGTACCCCGGTTGGGGATTCTTACTGAGTAATTCGTTACTCACCCTTACTTATCTTTCAGGAAACCATGGCGCGAGGCAGGATGGCTGGAGGAGGAGCTGTGATCATGGAAAACCCGTTGTTCAACTCTGAGATTTATGTTTATGTTTTTAAATGTCCTCTGAATGCATGTAGTTGGGCACGGAGCCCTAGGTTGTTTTATGAATGTATTTCCGGATTCTAGCATTGTTGTAAATGTTGTAAAGTTGTATGTTTTTAATAAATCTCTGATCAGAGTAAGTTTTGGAAATGTATTTGTCTTGGAACAGGTGCTTGGAAACAGGGACAGGTTTCAAGAATTTTGTATTGACTTTTTAAATGAACTCTTGCCGGTTTTTTTGGTTTTTACTTAGAATCCGAAACAACCCTATTGCAAATTCTAGTGTTGATTTGTATGCATGCATTGAGGTAAGGGCCCATTTAGAGCCCCATTCGGGTCGGGTCCTTACACTAGTAGTGGCTCTGTTGGAGGCAAAAGTTGCCCTGTGTGAGAGTCCTTGTTGGCATTGGATCTAAAGGAATCAAGTTGGAGCTGTACATGCCGGTGTACTTTTGTGTAGCTCGTTCTGTGGTTTATGTTTGGAGAACCACGAAGGGTTCGTGTTGAGAAGCCAGTGCTAAGTCTTTGAGTTGTCAAGGCCTTAGTTCTTGGCAAGTGCCTTAGCTTTGGTTGTAAGGATGTCGTGCTCGTAGCCGGGTTGTTGTTAAGGAAGTTTTGCTAGTTGGGCCTTAGCCTGGTTAGAGTTCAGTTGGAACTGAACAAGAGCGGTGGTAGCAAAGACGCGTAGTTTCTTATCGTTATGGCTAAGAGAGCTGTTCGGATCCTTACCTTGGGCAGAAGGTATGTTGTGATTGATGCTTTGAGTAGGAGGATGACGCATTCTGTAGCGTTTCTGATCCTCTTGGTTTTCAAGTTGGAGTTGGCCAGCGTAGTTGAGATGCTGGAGAGGGTTGTGCCCGTGTAGCCGGTTGTCTGTTAGATCGTTTGATGACCGTGTGTGTCGGAGGGTGATCGGAGGATCCCTAGGTTGTGGAGAGCCTCTCCAGAGCTTAGTCAGACCCAGGCAGTGTTCCTCGGGTGAGTTGCTGGCAGATTTGGTAGACTAGCAAGCTAGTGTTTGTTTGGAGTAGAGTCCGGATTGGTTCCGGTGAGGTGGCTAGTTGGTGCTTGGTGTTGACCAAGATTTGGTTCTCTTGTTGTTTCAGGAGCTAGCTCGGTTCGAGCAAGAGGGTGTTGCCCTGAGGACCTGTTCCTAGTCAGGAAGTTTTGGGAGTTGACCCCTCCCTCGGTGGTTGAGTAAGTTCTGCTAGTTCTGGGTTGGTGGTCCAATCAGTTGAGTTTCCCTTGGGTGTTGCTTCCAAGAGAGTTGGTTGTTGTTGCCCTTGGGTTTGAGCTAGTCAGCGAGCGTGTGTGATGTTCGCTGCCCTTCAGAGTTTGCTTGCTGGGAAATCGTTTCCGTTGAGGAGTCAAAGTAGCTCCTGAGTTGTGTAGTGGATCAGAGTAGCGCAGTGGTTAGCCCAGCGAGAGGGTCCCTGCATTGTGTTGTTAGCAAGCGAAAGTTGTTTGTCCCCGCAAGGGCGGTGGCCAGCCAGTTTTAGAGTTGAGCTTTTGCTGGCAAGTTGTTGGTTCTTTGGGGTTTGAGGAACCCTTAGTTTCCATGGTGGTTGAGTTGCACCATGGATGCCAGCCTCGAGTATTATCTTTGGAGATAGCCTCGTCAGTTCGTATTCCTTGCGATGTTTCGAGTGTGGAGTTTCTAGTCGCAAGATGAGATAGGCCTAGGCTAAAAGGAGGAAGTCCTTTGAGTAGCCAGTTGGACTTAAGAGTTGAGTGGTAGCTTGGAGGCGAGCTTTGCTCGTTATGAGCTTGGTTTGAGTTTTGCTGAGCAAGCCCTTCTCGGGCTTTGCTTCTAGTTGTTGTGCTTTCGCAGTTGGCGTTTAGCGGAGCCACATTTGAGTGAGTTGGCACAGAGGTGTCGTGACATTGGTTGGTTAAGCCCTTGAGTTGCTATTCTCAAGGTGTTGTGTTGCTAGTGGCTGCGTGATGGTTTGGTCCTTGCTACCCGAGATTTCCTTGAGAGGAATGTTGGTTGTTTCCTTGCCTGGCAATGTTCTCTTAGGCCAGTTGCTGGTAGGTTTGCATGGAAAAGTTTGTCTTTTGGATCAATCGCCAGTTGGTGGTTCGATTGTTTTCCGTTAAGGGTGTAGGCAAGCTTTGTGGTTCGCTGGTCTCATGTGAAGTAAGAGTAGGCCGTTTAGTTTCTGGAACCTGAGAGGTTCAGTTGTTTGGCCAGCATGGTGTAGAGTTGAGGCTGTTTGTTAACAGCTGTGAGCATTCTGAGAAGTTACGCCAGTGCGTGGCGTTGAGTTTTTGAGCTTGTGTCCTGTCTGCGAGTTTGCTGAGAGTGTGACGAACCCGACCCAAAACATGGTCCTAAACCGGGGTTCTCACTCAGCATGCAAGTTAAATATGATAACAAGCGGTTTAGTGCTCATATTTAAAAACCTTTCAAAACATATGAGAAGGGGGAACCCTTAAAACATAACCAACAGTTTTCATTTAAACAAACCAACGAAGTAAAACAACCTGGCCAGTATTTATAAAAATATACAATACAATTTAAACAACGTTTTAAACAATGTTCCCCTAGGACTCATGTCCATCTACATGCTGAATAACAATGCAATAATAAATGACAGAGTGCCGGTGGCTCCCTATGATCAATCAACTCCCTCCGCTAGCCATCCTAGTGTTGTCCCAAGTTACCTGAAAGATAAATAAGGGTGAGTATAAACATACTCAGTAAGAATCCCCAACCGGGGTACAATACGATACATTAGTCATCTAGCACCTCAACATGCAAGCAAACAGCTATCAACACAGATCATAGCTCAACGAGCTCATAATACAAGATCTGGAGCCATCGGAAGTCTCTTACTTCCGGCCTAGGGATTCGATACACTGACCAAGCCTGGACATCACCGAGGTATCTGTCACTCGGGGGGAATACACTGATCCCTAGAATGTCCTCAAGGCCCTCCTTGCCCTTGCACTAAACTGGACTTACGGGAGAGTACCCGAAGTCAGGCTCTAACGGAAGGAATGGTGTACTCACGACATTAGCCTGGGGGAGCTCTCCGAACCGGCAACTAACGAGTGTGCGCGCACACTGCATGCTGCTGCAACCGGCGTAAATGTGGGGGCCTAAGGGCAAACTACGTGGGCCAGGTACGCATGCCTATGACTCGGAAGTGGTGTCACTGATCACAGTAGCGCGAGGCCCTCGGCTTTCATCTGTGCAACCTGATCCACCGACCTGAAGCTAAGAACCGACCAAGGTAGGCTTACACCGTTGGCAGGGTTCCGCTCTAGCAGGCTACAAACTAGGCTTATGCCGAAGTGGGTAGCTAAGTCCACAACCGGCGGGTCGGGGGGGGAAGCAAGATACGTTATGCTGCGCACACTTTACTCCCGATCAGTGGGGACAAAGTACGTTATGTCCGCGACCTCGGATGATGACAAACCCTACAACTCTATCTAAGAGTACAGAGCAAAATAAATGATTCCTGGCTAGCAAGCAATGACCGACATAAATCACATTACCTAGCATGATACTACAACTTAAGCAGGAATCATAAGCATGCTGGAAGAACAAACCTAGCATGGCACTAACATGTAAAATCAGCTAAACATGCTAGCAAGAGAGCAAACAAAGTTGCCTATCACTATCATGCTCATAACAGTAAACAATCATACAAGGCATATCGTGATAATATCGCAGGGTCCACACAACCACGGTAAGAAATCCTTACCTGGGACAAGCAGAAAAACAATAATCATAATAAATCAACGAGCGATCCTCAAGCCTCTAATCAAACCCGAACAGCCTAAACATCAAACAAAGCACCCTAATTAATACGATAACCAGCAGCCAACAAATCAGAGCCCAACGAAGAAAAGACTCGGGAAATACCATCCGAGAAGCCATAAGGCTCGGGCTAACCAACACACCACAAGCAGGTTGTTGTCGGCAAGGGTCAATTGGCGGGCGGGCGCAGCACTCTGGCGCTACTGAGGCGCTGGGGGCGCAGAGCTGCGCACGCACACGGTGAGGGCGAGGCTCGGCGCGCAGAGAGTAGCCGGGACTTTGGACTGGCGCGCGCGCGCTTCGGCAAGAGAGAAGCGCGCGCGTGCGTGCGAAAGCGACACGAAGCGCAACAGGGACGCGCGCGCGGGCGACGTGACGCGATGGGCTAAGGGACGCTCGGGATGGCACGGCGAGCTACTGAGGCGCCGCGGGCTCGGCACGATCTGGCGAGGCGGCATGGACCGGGCTAGGCGGCCGGGCGACACGGTCGGTGGCTCGGGAGCTGGCGACGCGATCGGGCGGTCGGGCGGTGGGCGGACACAGACGACGCTTCTAGCACGGCAAGATCTTTGGTGGGCTCGGGCTGGCTCGGGCGTGGGCGAGTTGGGCGAGCTAGGGCTGGGGTTGGGCTGGAGGAGAGAGAAAGAGGAAAAATAAGAGAAAAAGGGAATTTTGGGGATTTTGGGGAAAAAATAAAGGAAAATGGGATTTTAATAAAAAAAAGAAATTTCCTTTATCTTTCTTTTATTTTATCCTTATCCAAAATTCCAACCTTATCCATTTTTCCAATTTCTAAAATAAGCCTTAAAATCCTTAAATCCCATTTCCCGGCTTCCTCCTTCGAGACCCGACTGAAGCAAACTTTTCCAATCAACAAATCTCACTTAAAACAACCTCCCAAATCAACTCTAAGGGCTCGGGCTCGAATCCCAAAGGAAACACCCAAACAACCATCACTTTGCCCAAAACCCAAATCACAACCGAACTCCCAAACGAATAGCCCAAACACCTCGGGACTCGCAGCCACCAACAAACAAGCCTCAACAAAGGCAGGAGCTGCCTTGAAGCTCTAAAAATCCACAAATCCTGCCCGGGGAGCAAAAAGACCAAAATGCCCCTAAGGGTCAAAACAGCTCTAACGGCCCAACCGAACCACTGAATCTGAACCGGAAGCTCCTCGAGAATCGGGATAGAAAACTGGGCCGTTACAGAGAGTAACACCGTAGAGAGGTGTTCCGTGTTGGATTAGCAGCGTTTAGTTTGAGCCGTAGGTTTGTAGGGCCTTTTGAGATCCTTGAGCGGATCGGAGCAGTGATTAGCTTTGCCCCGTCTTTGGCAGCGGTGCATTTTTTTTTTGTGTTCCTCGTTTCGATGTTGAGATAGTTTGTGGCAGACTGGATAGCATTGTGGCTTTGAGCCTTTGAGAACGCAAGAGGGTTTGGTTCTCAAAGAAGGGCTAGTGTTGTTTTAGCCGAGGAGTTCAGTTGGCTAGGAATCAGTGGAGATTTCCTTGAGCTGTTTCGTCTTAGGACTTTCGAGGACGAAAGTCTTAAAAGGAGGGAGTATTGTAACGGCCCAGTTTTCTATTCCAGTTCTCGAGGTGCTTCCGGTTTAGATTCAGCGGTTCGGTTGGGTCGTTAGAGCTGTTTTGACCCTTAGGGGTATTTTGGTCTTTTGGCTCCCCGGGCAGGATTTGTGGATTTTTAGGGCTTCGAGGCAGCTCCTGCCTTTGTCGAGGTTTTTTTGTTGGTGGCTGCGAGTCCCGAGATGTTTGGGCTATTCGTTTGGAGGTTCGGTTGTGATTTAGGTTTTGGGCAAAGTTATGGTTGTTTGGGTGTTTCCTTTGGGATTCGAGCCCGAGCCTTCAGTGTTGATTTGGGAGGTTGATTTAAGTGAGATTTATTCATTGGAAAGGTTGCTTCAGCCGGGTCTCGAAGGAGGAAACCGGGAAATGGGATTTTAAAGATTTTAAGGATTATTTTAAAAATTGGATAAAATGGATAAGTTTGGATATTTTTTGGATAAGGATGGAAAAATAATAAAAGAAAAAAAGAAAAGAAAAAAATTCCCATTTTCCCTTTTTTTCCTTTTTTCCCCATTTTTCCCCAGTTTTCATTTTTTCCATTTTTCTCCCTCTCTCTCTCCTCCAACCCGAGCCCCCACCTCCCGGCCCAGAGCGGCCCCACAGTCGCCCGACTGGCACCAGCTCGCCAAGCGAGCTACCCGAGCCCAGCCACGCCTGGTGCAATCCGTGTTGCCCAGCCTTGCCCAGGCCGTCCCCGCGTCGCCCAGGCCCCGCGTCGCCCAGGTCCGAGCGCCTCGCACTGTGCCGAACCCGTGCGCCCTGTAGCTCGCTGTGCCGAGCCCGTGCGCTCATGCCGCGTTGCGTCGCGCGCCGCCCGCGCGCGCGCGTCTGTGCGCTTCGTGTCGCTCTCGCCGCGCGCCATCCTCTGTCTTAGAGCCGCGCCGCCGCGCCGCGCGCCCACCGAGTCGAGCTGCGCTGCACCCGACAGTTTGCTTTTACGTGCCCACCGCCTGCTGTTGTCTTTGGTTGGCTCGAGCCTTGTGGCTTCTCTGATGGTATTTCGCGAGTCTTTTCTTCGTTGGGCCCTGATTTGTTGGCTGCTGGTTATGGATTTAATTGGGGTGTTTTATGTATTTGATTTGGATGCTTTATTTGATGTTTAGGATGTTTGGGTTCGATTAGAGGCTGGAGGATTGCTTGGTTGATTTATGATTAATTATTTTCTGCTTGTTCCAGGTAAGGATTTCTTACCGTGGTTGTGTGGACCCTGCGATATATCATGATTGTACCTTGTATGTTTGCTGATTGTTATGAGCATGATATTGATAGGGCAGCTTTGATTGATCTCTTGCTAGCATGTTTGCCTGATTTTACATGTTAGTGCCATGCTAGGTTTGTTCTTCCAGCATGCTTATTGTAAGGACCCGACCCAAGAAACGGTCTCTAACCTAGATCCTTACTTAGCATGCATGATTAAGAATGTAAAACGTCATTCAGAGTTCCAAGTTTAGATCTTTGCAGTCAACACATTTAAAACAAAAACCATAATTCAAATAAACAAAAACCAACAAGTAAGTGACTGATCAGTACTTTCTTAAAACGAATCAAAGGGAAACGGTTTGAGAACATAAAATAGTTTTTTAAGTGTTTTCCTAGGGACTCAAGTCCCACTACATGTTAATTCATAAAAACAGTAAAAGAATGTGCAATCTCAGAGTCAGCTATCCATGATCATCTAGCAGCCTCCTCCTAGCCATCCAGCCTCTGTCCCAAGTTACCTGGTGGAAAACCACAGAAAATAAGGGTGAGCAACAAGTTACTCAGTAAGAATCCCCAACCGGGGTACAATACGAAAACATCTCATTTAGCACAAGCACATGCAACCATACAACGACTTAGAGCAAACAGTTGGGTTAGACCATACGCCCCTCCAGGAGCTTGCCTATTCGAAGGCTTACAGCTATAAACTACCCTAGGTTCTACACCTGGATGCCCTTCGGGCCTTACACAACCTAGGACTCAGTGCTGCCCATCGGGGACTTACACACCTAGGATGCTCATCGGGGTCTTACACCTCCAACTCAGTGATGCCCATCGGGGTCTTATACACCTAGGATGCCCATCGGGTCTTACACCTCCAACTCGGTGATGCCCATCGGGTCTTATACACCTAGGATGCCCATCGGGTCTTACACCTCCAACTCGGTGATGCCCGTCGGTCTTATACACCTAGGGTGCCCATCGAGTCTTACACCTCCAACTCGGTGATGCCCATCCAGTCTTATACACCTAGGATGCCCATCGGGTCTTACACCTCCAACTCGGTGATGCCCATCGGGTCTTATACACCTAGGATGCCCATCGAGTCTTACACCTCCAACTCGGTGATGCCCATCGGGGTCTTATACACCTAGGATGCCCATCGGGGTCTTACACCTCCGGATGTCCATCGGGGTCTTACCCGAGCTGGACCACACTAGTTACCCCTACAATCCTCTACACTATACAACATCTGTCTAAACCTAACATGGATCTATGAGCATTCAACGGAGAGCATGGATATGCCAGGATGGAAGAACGAGCATGGAACTAATAGAATATATTTGTTGACGCGCATGGAACGTCAAAACTCAAGAACGTTGACGCGCATGCGTCAACTGGCTAGTTTAGATGACGCTCTAAAAAACGTCAAGGAATCGACTGCCAACTAAAGTCATTATAGTTGACGCTTGTATAAGCGTCATGTAATAGTATAATTGACATGTTCGAAATGTCAAGACTAGAAGTGATTGACACAAAAAAAGCGTCATGTGAGATTTTTGATGACATTGTACACACGTCAACGAATTATTTTGTTGACGGGTCTTAAACGTCAACGATAGTTTCAAAACATCAAGTAAACATATATTTGTTGACGTTTTTTTATGTCAATAAAAGTTATATTTGACAGTTTTTGTACGTTAACTAATATTTTACAAAACGTCATTGTAAATTAAGGTTGACACATATTAAACGTCAAGGAATATACCTCTTCTTTTTTTTTTTTTGGTCCAATTTATCAATTTATTTTGTTCATCCTGTTTAATAACTGCTCATCTGTCAAAATAGGATACTAAATTTCTGTTCATCTTGTCAAATATAGTTGGAGAGAATTCAAATTTTAAAATACAAAATATTTCAACATGAACATAAACATAATATATATTTTCAATAATACTAAGTTCAAAACATGTTATAACATGTTTTGAACTTAGAAATGTCGTTCAAAGTTCTCTTCCTAAATGTATACAAAAAATATATCATATTCCAAAAATATACCCCATCCAAACTATACCCCATCTAAAGTATACCCATTCCAAAAACTAACCCAACTATTTCCAAAACTAATTCTTCCACAAAAAAGAATATGAAGTATATGTTTCTCAAAAGTTGTAGTCTTCCAAAATATATTCATGAGCTACAAACAAAAGATCATTCCAGTATATCAGTATCCAACTCACATGTAGGGCACTAGAAATTCAGCCCATTCCACACGCACTTCATCCAAATCATCCTGTGTGTATGCTTCTCTTTTATCAATCATCACCATTAATTAAGAGTCAAATAATAACTAATTTATGAAAATCAATATAATAAATTTTCAAACTAAACAATAGAATGAAGAACATACTATTTCGGTGATGTTTGTGCTATTTGTTTTGATGATATCTCTCATATTTCTCATGACATAATAGCCACATTCGGTACTCCCCTCTTGTAGTGGACACTATAATTCCAACAAAGAGAAGAAATAAATGAAGTCATAAATCACATAAAGACAGCCCTTTGCTACACAGCCACATAAAGATGTTTCAAGTAGAAAATTTGTATTAAAAAAAGAATGAATCACATGAAGACATTTATTCCCACAGAACAACCAAAATGTAAGGGTATTACTTTCCTTAACAAATTTTGAAGATCCTATTTCCACATAATGATCACATAAAGACATCCATCAATCTCTTATTTCCACAGAATAACCATAAGAAAACAAATAGAAAATGGACATTACTTGCCTTAACATTTTTCCAAGGATTTTTTCGAGCAGATTTCAAGTTTTTATGAGCTTGATACATTGTAAGTGCCCTACATGACAACCAGAGAATACACATATGAGCTTACTCTAAATCGTAAGTACTCGACATTTATTAAATAATGAAAAAAAACTCAGCTTACATATTTATTATAGCTTTGAGATCATCTTTTGAACTAGTTCGCATTGAATCAAGGTAGTAAACCACATCCTTATATGGATGAATAACAACCAAGGACCAATGACCACTAAATGAAAAACACAACTAATTAGAATACTTCACATTGACTATAATAACAAGTAAAAATGAATTATTTCAACTTCACTAACCCGGGATTATAAGGGGCAATGACTAGTTGATTGTCTTTTGCAATCATGAATCTGGAACAAAGATTCCGGGCTCTAACTTCTTGATTGTATTGACCTACCGATATTAGGGATGGATCTACGAAAATATATTTTGTAGCTATATTTGATTCATTACAATAATTGTGCAAGCTCCTACAAGTAAACACAAACGTCCACCAATATAAGTTTGCATTCAAATTTATAGACACTAAAATACGATAAAGTAAAAATTACTTACGCCATGTATGCAACAAGTGATAAAGTCTTGACTTCTTTCATGTCGTACATATAAAAAATATCTCGTCGTAAAACAAAGCTCGTGCGATTGCACCCAAAAAGCCCACTAGGGAGTTTGAAGGAAATCTCACATCCTTGTCCATAGCTCTTTCAAAGAAACTTATGAATAGACGTTAAAGCAACTGGTAACTTGCGCGACGACAGATCAGTAAATCTTCTCTTTTTACTACCCTTCTTCATAGGTTTTTCGTACCATAAGAAAGTTAGAAATTCATTAGATATCAAGAGTTAGAATTTTTATAAAGTTTAAAATTAAAGAACTAACTTCCTTTTATTCTGGTTCTTTACAAAACTCCACCGTCGTGATGATAACATCTTCTTCGATCTTAACTCCTCTCTCCTCTACATTCTTTGAAGGTCTTTTTGAGCAACTTCCTTCTCCTGAAATTGGCGAGAATTGTGACTTGTGCGCATTATCTTCCAATTCTTTCACGCGTCGACGCAACTTCTCGTTCTCATCAATCAGTTCTTTCTCCTTTTCACTTGTCGTTTGTGTACTTCTGGTTTTATTTGCTGTGTGAAAATATGTCGTAGGTGTTATAAAACTCCCTACCCCACGTACACGACCACTGTATTCAGGACAACCCAATGCTTGTGCCAAAACATCATTAGGAGTACAATTTTTGTCGGCGGTTAGGTTTATATTTTCTTGGATTTCATCCTACATAGATAAAAAAAACATCACTTTATAGTAGGAAAAACCTATAATATTGAAACATTAATTTGTATACATGGACATGTAATATTTGATCTTACCATTCTTCTTACTACTTTCTCAGCTTTCCTCGTCCTCAATCTCTCCTTTTTATTGGAATGAGCTATTTTCCACAAATTATGTCGTTGCATTTCAGTATCGCTTGCCCCTTGTTTCTTCTACAGTAATCCAATGAACACAATGCGTTAGATACATAATATGAGAAATTTTAATATTGGTAGGTACATTATATAGCCCATTACCAATTCCTCCTTAATGTTAGCATAACCTTTGCGAGCGATTCGATGATTGTACTTTGCTTTGGCTCGTCGTTCTTGTTGTTTAACTCTCCATTCCTATATTAATGTAATGAGCAATAACATAAAATATAAATAATAATATAGTCATTCTAAGTTTTTCATACCTGAAACTCTTTAGTTAGTCGTGATTTGACAAACTTGGTCCATTCGTTTATGTCGATGAATGCATATACAGTTGGTGGATTCTCTAACAATTGAGGTTCATCCTTAAACGACATTATATGTTTTGAGGTTAGCTTGTTCTTGAATTGACGAAAGGCAGTGCTTGCCGTTCTTAGAATATTCTTTTTTGACCTAATATCAATTTCAAAAGCAGCCTACACATTAAAAGTACATATTTTTTTAATATTTAACACATAACTCATAAATATTTTAGAATGACAATCATGAAAAAGAAAAACATACCTCGACGATATTAAACACCTTTTCTTTCAACTCTTTTGGCACATCCTTCCATTTTTTATAAGTAATGGGGATATGATGATGCACAGTGGTTCCGATAAATGAATGCAGCTTACTTCCATTTTTTCCAATTGGTATTCCATCCTCATTGAAGGTAACAATTCTTTTCCCTCTACTTCTTTTGAGTGTTACATTGTACATAACAGTTGCACCTCGAGTTTTCTTCTTCTTTGTCGATGTTTCACCTAACTCAAGATTAGCATTCTCCTTGGTACATGGAACATCATGTGATCCTACAGATGGGTCTTCATCACTTGATTGCTTCATTGATCCTACATTAATATATATAAACAAACATATCAACAATATGGATAAGATAAAATATTTTAAGTCATAAAGTAACAATTAATTACCGAGCAATAACATCTTATTTATGTATCCAAGTGCCCTCACAGTCAACTCGTACGTATGTTGATGCATTTTCATCCAAATCATTTGTTGATTCGAAATTTGGCATATCTTTCGGCATCCCTTGACAATTTAATATTGTATCTCCAAGGTCATCATCATAATATTGTTCTTCAATGTCTCTTCGTGGTGGAGTAAGCACAATTGACCATTTTACATCACTGGGATCCTCAATGTAAAACACTTGTCTTGCTTGAGTAGCGAGTATAAATGAATCTAGCTTGTGACCTATTCTATTCAAGTAAACTAAAATGAAACCTAGTTCATCTGTTTTTATACCATTGTTGTTCTCAATCCAATCACACTTAAACATAGCAACGTTAAATGTATTATAATTTAGTTCCCAAATTTATTGTATGACTCCATAAAAAGACATGTCTCCAATAATAGGATTTTTATCTTTTGAACTAGAGACTTGCATTGTTTTGGCAACTAAAGTAACACCACTATTTTGTACGCTCCTATTATCGTCACAAGCTTTTGTGTGATAGTGACATTCATTTATTATATAACCATTATATTTAGTCACATACGGATGAGGTCCATGAGCAATCCACCTCAAGTTATCAGAAATCTTAGTATCTCCCATTTCAAGCTCAGCTGCCACCTAACATCATAGTTACTTAACACGGTTAACTTTAAATAACAACTTCATATATTAATTCCATAATACACATTTGGAACATTGCCATTACCGTTTCACGTAACCAAGAAATGAAACCTCGATTATGTTCATCTTGAACCCATTTCTGACTTTTGGGTCTACTAGGTCGTTGGGATTGCAATACGGACATATGTTTCCTTTTGAAGAAAAATAATGTATTATCGTTAGGTTACAGTCGTACATTTTGGTTTAAAATATGGAACTTAGTAAAATAAACTTACTCTATATATGGTTGGACATCAATTGTATTTTCCAAAACATATCGATGAGCTTGATATAGAATTTCTAGTTCAGGTCTGAATAGAACTCCACTCGACAATGACTTGCCAACATTTAAGTCTTATGAATTTTCTCGCAATGTTTGACTACCGAGACCAATTGGAACCACTCCAGATAAAAATTCTGAACAAAACTCAACTGCTTCTTCCAAGATGTAACTTTCAGCAATACACCCTTCCGGACGATGCCTATTTCTTACCGAATTCTTGATAACTTTCATGAATCTTTCAAATGGGTACATCCATCGCAAATATATAGGACCACAAAGTTTTACTTCTCTAACAAGATGTACCGTGAGGTGTATCATAATCGTGAAGAATGAAGGTGGGAAATATTTCTCCAACATACATAGAGTAACCACGATGTCTTCTTGTAACTTTTCTAGCTCTATCACATCGATGACTTTATTACATATAGAATTGAAAAAGAGACACAATCTAGTTATAGCATATCGAACATATTTTGGTAGCACAGATCTTATTGCAACAGGGAGCAGTTGATGTAAAAGCACATGACAATCATGAGATTTTAAACTATTAAGTTTTAAATCATCCATCGACACAATACTTCTAATATTGGAAGAGTAACCCTCAGGGACCTTCACGTTCGACAATGTTCTCAAAATGCAACGTTTTTCTTCCCTAGTAAGTGTATAACAAGCTGGTGGAATGAATATCTTTTTCTCCTCAATAATAGGTGCAAGCTCTGGTCGAATTTCTAAAGCCTCTAAATCACGTCTAGCCTTCAATCCATCTTTACTTTTTCCCGGAATATCCAATAGTGTACCCAATATATTCATACAAACATTTTTCTCAATGTGCATCACATCTAAACAATGTCTAACATGGAGATGCTTCCAATAAGGGAGCTCGAAAAAAATAGACAACCTATTCCAACAACTTTTTGTACTATCTTTTTGAAGTGGCCTCTTTTTATTTTTCTTTCCAAATTTGAATTCCATATTTTTAACTTTTGCAACTACTTCTTCACCAGACAAAGGTTCAGGAATGGTTTCAAGTTCTTTGTGTCCGTTAAATGATTTTTTTGACGTCGAAATATGTGATTACATGGTAAAAAATTTCGATGTCCAAGATATGCAAATTTGTTCCCATGTGACAACCATATAGAAGATGTGTTATCCCCACATATTGGACATGCCTTTTTTCCCTTCACACTACATCCACTAAGGCTTCCATATGCAGGAAAATCGTTAATTGTCAATAATAAAGCAGCCTTTAAGTTGAATAATTCTTCTCGATAAGCATCATAACATTCAATACCATTTTCCCATAACAATTTTAAATCTTCAACTAATGGTACTAAGTATATGGCAATGTCATCCCCTTGTTGCTTTGGACCTGATATCAACATTGATAGCATCATGAACTTTCTTTTCATACATAACCATGGTGGAAGATTATAGATAATTATCACAACAGGCCAACAACTATATTTAGAACTCATAGTACCATGTGGATTTATTCCATCTGCTGACAATGCTAAACGTAGATTCCTATGTTCAGAACCAAACTCTGGCCACTTATCATCTACTAACTTCCAAGCCGGAGAGTCTGTAGGATGACGTAATTTACCATATATGACTCTCTCTTCAGAATGCCATGTCAGGTTCCTAGCATAATCAAGAGTTCTAAACATTTTTTTGAATCGGGGGATAGGTGGGAAATACCATATAACTTTTGCAGGAGTTTTTTTTTGTTTATTCTTTTTATTTGCATCATATTTCCATCTTGATTCACCACATTGAGGACAAATATTTTCATGTATATATTCGTTTCTATACAAACAACAATCATTAGGGCATGCATGAATTTTTTCATAATCCATTCCTAATGCCCCCAAGGTTTTCTTTGCTTCATACATAGATGAAGGAAGCTCATTAGTCATAGGCAGAATTTCTTTAAATGTTTTGAGAAATTCTGAAAAACTAATGTCACTCCATCCAAATCTAACTTTCAAATTATACAATTTCACTAGTGTAGACAACTTAGTGAATTTCTTGCATCCCCTATACAATGGTTTCTCGGCATCGGTAAGCAACTTCTCAAATCCCCTTGGATCTTTTGAATATTCCTCTTGAGCAACTTCAATCATTTCCTTAACACCTCCAACATCATTCTCTTCATACATATCAGTGTCCGACTTAGAATACCGACTATTGAAAGTAGAACTAGGAAGATCTTCGCCATGACAATACCAAACTGTATAACTTTGATCTATGCCATTGACATATAAATGGTCTTTAATAACATTGCGACTATGCTTTTCACAATTACAACATTTCAAACAAGGACAACGAATTGATGTACTATTTGTATTAGAGAATCCATATTCAATAAAATTTTCCACACCCAACTCAAACTCTTTAGATAATCTACTCTTGTTCATCCACGATTTATCCATTATTAGAAAGCTGTTCAAGGAACAATAATTAGTATTAAAGCTATTGGGGTCATTCAACCACTACAAGAAAAGACAATAATTCTCAATTTAAAGGCCAACACAAGAAAATAAAAGAATTGCAGCCTTCATCGTTTTACTCTTCAATATTGATTTGCTCTTAAATTCCCTACGAAGTGTTAAAGTGCTTTCACTACTCTAAAAAAAATTAGAACACTCTTTAAACAAATTATCTAGTCAAAGAGACCAAGTCGTGAAGAATCTAAATTGAACTCTATGAAAAAACAAAAATCAATATTTCACCACCAACCTCTAAAACTAAAATAAGGACAACAAGAAAAAGAATAAAAATAGAGGAGAATTTGGGTGCAGTCCAGGTAGTACCCCCACCATGATATCATTCATGAAACAATTTGGACCACTCGGGTTTCTTTGAGTGACCTAGATTAAATGAACTTACACGGCTGTCCCCACAAAGTTGGATGACATTTCTCACATTTTTTTAAGAATGTTGAAAAAAGAAACCTCATTTTGATTTCCATTTTGCTCACTTGTTTTTTGTAAATGTAACCTTTAAAACCTTGCTTATTACCCAATATTTACTTAATTAGCTGAGTGGGTGAATTTGTCAGCAAAAAGAACACGAAAAAAATAGTTTGTATACCTATATAGTGACTATTAGTTAGTATTTATCTACATTTTCATTTAAAAGATACAATTGTTTTGGCTAGACAATTGGAATGGAAACAGAGCCCTGATCAATTTGACATATCCCCTCATTTACAATATCTCTTTATGCAAGCAGGCTTTAATTACTGATTGTTGGGGTGTGTCACTCATAGATCCTGGAACTTGAAACTTCAAAGAAACTCTTAAGGATGATGAAATTTCAGAGTGGGCAAAATTATCTCATCTTTTGGATAGTACCACTCTAAATGATAGAAAGGATTATTGGAATGAACTCTGGAAACAAGTGGGACTTTCACATCTAAATCTCGATTAAAGCAATTATCCTCATCCCCTTTGGCTGAAAATAGTGAATATTATATCGAAATATGGAAAGCCCAACATCCTAAGAAGGTAAAGTTCTTTTTTCGGAGCTTAGCCATGGAGCTATCAATACTATTGTCACCTATAGATGAAATTGCCGAGAATGGCCTTGGCACCTTACAGTCATGGCTAAAATCTATGTGAAATTATCTACTCTATGTCAAATTATCTACTCTACACTTGTTTCAGGTTTTTTTCTTTCAACTTTTGCCTATTTTTTATATCTCTTTTTCAGCTTGGAATTTCGTCGAACACCTTACAGTCATGGCTAAAATCTACAAATTCCTACAATGTTGATTCACTTTATCCATCTCTTTCAATTAATTTCTCACTACTAAGTTATCAAATGCCTAAAAAATAGTGTAGTCTCCATAATTCAGTACATCAAGTAATTTTGGCATCCAACAAAATGAAATGATATTTGAAGATGGGGGAGGGGTTAATAGAGGAGTAAATTTACCTGGAGAACCAAGAAGATCTGTTGGCGAGCGGAGAAACGATTGGAAGAAGAGAGAGGACGAACGTGTGTGGGAGCTCTGTTGTACGGGAGTGGCAGTGGGCTTGCGCGGCGAGCTCTGTTGCGAGGGAGCTCTGGGCGTGGTCGAGAGGTCTGTGAACGAAAGAGTGGCGCGGCGAGCTTTGGTGCGCAGGAGTGTGCGTGCGAGGGAGTGGCAGTGGCCGTTCGCGACGAGCTCATGGCGAGCGATGGCCGTCGCGCGCGACGAGCTCTGGCCGTGCGCCGGAGTGGCAGTGGTATGTGAACGAAAGAGCGCGGCGGGCGAGAACAAATCCGACTAAGGCGACGGCGTTGAGAGGTCGGTAGGAGAGGAAGGGGTTAGGGTTTGAGGATGGAGGAGAATGGAATATGATTTTCCTTTTACTTTTCTTAATGTCCTAAATGAGTTTTATTTTATTTTTTCCATTTTTTCCCTCATTTAACAAAACAAAAACCAAAACAAAACAAACATTTTCTCCTTCTTTTTTTCCCCCATTTAACAAAACAAAAACCAAATCGTGATTATTAAAACTAGATTTAATAATTTAATTTTTTATAAGTATTCATTGACGTTTATAATTAGTCAACACATGTATCATAATAATTGACATGCTGAATGCGTCAACTAAAAAGAAGCAACAAAATCATCTCCGCATTTTTGTATTAGTTGACGTTTTTGATACTCAATTTGTATTAGTTGACGTTTTTTCCTTATAAACGTCAATTATTAAAAACTATCGAGCGTCAACTATACCATTTTTTGTAGTAGTGATATACAACATAAAGCATGGATATGTCAGGATAGGAGAACCCTAGCATGGAACTAACGGAACGCAAACATAACACGAACATGAATCAAAAGGAAGCATGAAGCCTATCCACTAGAAACTCATACAGTTACAATAATCAATATGCTATCAAGTGTTCGCAGGGTCCACACAACCCCGGGTAAGAAATCCTTACCTGGAAACGAGTGGAAAGTAACTTATCACGAATCTACTAACAACTCTCGAGCTTTTAAGCGAACCCGAGCGACCAACCGAGAAGACACGCGCCTCGGCGCAGCAAGGGCGGGAATGAATGGGCGCTCTTTGGTGCGGCGGGGCGCTGGCGCGCTGGCCGCTGACAGCAATCGCTCGCGCGCGGCAAGATGAGCGACGCTATTTGCGGGGGGCGCGCGGCAAGGCAACGGGACGGCGGGGCAGCGAGCGGGCGACCTGGGCTGCGGAAACGGCGCGCAGACGTGCGGTCTCGCGGGGACAGCTCGCGGGCGAGAGGAGCAATGTGGACGGACGGCTCGGCCGGTGCGCTGGGGCGCGGCGATGGAGACGTGATAAAGACTGGCGCTGCTCGTGAGGAGAAGCGCCGCGACGCGGCGATGGGCGGTGCGGTCGTCGTGCGACCTGGTGCGGCTGTCTGGTGCGGCGGCCTGGGTTGGGCGACCTGGTGCGGCGCGAAGGATGGGCTGGCTGCAAGGCGGCTCGGTGAGGCCTGGGCTGGTGGCTGCGCGCGGCGATGGGCGGCGACGAGGGTGTGGGGAGAGGGTGAGGGTTTGCGAGAGAGGGGCTTTTCCTTTTTTTTTTTTTTCTTTTTCCTTCCTTCCCTAAGTTAAATAGGCTTTGGGAATCTCAAATGCCCTTCCCAAGGCTTCCCCCCTTCGAGCCCTGGCCAACGCATTTATTTTTTCCTTAATTAATTCCAAACTCCCTTCCCTCTTTGAGGCTAAGGATTCCTTTTTTTTTTTAAACTAATTTCCATTTAACTTAAATCCGGGCTGTTACACTTATGATTCCTGCTTAAGTTTGTAGTATCATGCTAGGTAAGCGTCTTTGATGTCTGTTATTGCTTGCTAGCCAGGAATCATTTTACTCTATACTCTTAGATAGAGTTGTAGGGTTTGTCATCATCCAGAGGTTGAGAGCAGACATAACGTACTTTGTCCCCACCGGTCGGGAGTAAAGCGAAGCATTGCTTCAGGGGTTGATAGCGGACATAACGTACTTTGCCCCACTGGTCGGAAATAGAGCAAAGCATAACGTACATTGCTTTTTCTCCCCCCTCCCGACAGCCAATGAGAATTAGTTACCTCATTGGCATATGCCTAGTTTGTAGCCTGCTAGAGCGAAACCCTGCCAACGGTGTAAGCCTACCTTGGCCGGTTCTTAGATTCAGGTCGGTGGCTCAGGCTGCACAGATGAGTGCCGAGGGCCTCGCATTACTGTGATCAGTGACACCGCTTTCGAGTCATAGGCATGCGTACCTGGCCCGCATAGTTTTTCCTTGGGCCCCCACATTTACGCCGGTTGCAGCAGCATGCGGTGTGTGCGCACACGCGTTAGTTGCCGGTTTGGAGAGCTCCCCCGTGCTAATGTCGTGAGTACACCATTCCTTCCAGTTTAGAGCCAGACTTCGGGTACTCTCCCGTAAGTCCAGATTAGTAGCAAGGGCAAAGAGGCCCTTGAGGACATCCTTGGGATCAGTTTTTGAGCTGAACAATCCCCCGAGTGAAAGATACCTCGGTGATGTCCCAGGATTGGTTATGAGAACCAATCATTAGGCCGGAAGTAGGAGACTTCCGATGACTTCAGATCTTGCATTATGAGCTCGTTGAGCTATGATCTGTGTTGATAGCTGTTTGCTTGCATGTTGAGGTGCTAGATGATTGATGTATCGTATTGTACCCCGGTTGGGGATTCTTACTGAGTATGTTTATACTCACCCTTATTTATCTTTCAGGTAACTTGGGACAACAATCAGAAAGGTTTTTAAATATGAGCACTAAACCGCTTGTTATCATATTTAACTTGCATGCTGAGTGAGAACCCCGGTTTAGGGCCGTGTTTCCGGTCGGGTTCGTCACATTATGACTCTTGTCTTTTTATTTCCCCTGAATGCATGTAGTCGGGCACGGAGCCCTAGGATGTTTTCTCAATGTTTTTGTGGATTCTAGCATTGTTGTATCTGAGAAGGTTTTGAATGATTTTAATAAATCTCTGATCAGAGTAAACTTTTGGAAATGTATTTGTCTTGAAACAGGTGCTTGGAGACAGGGACAGGTTTCAGTAAACTGTATTGATTTCTGATTGAATGCTGAATGTTTTAATTTTAATTGGAATCCGAAATCATATTTGTATATTGTCCTTACTTTGAATGCATGCATTGGAGTAAAGGCCCATTTAGAGCCCCTTTTGGGTTGGGTCTTTACATTGGCCATCCATGATCACCCAACAGCCTCCTCCTAGCGATTTAGCCTCTGTCCCAAGTTACTTGGTGGAAAGCCACAAAAAATAAGGGTGAGCAACAAGTCACTCAGTAAGAATCCCCAACGGGGGTACAATATGAAAACATCTCATTTAGCACACCGACATGCAACCATACAACGACTTAGAGCTAAACGGTTGGTTTAGGCTATGTGCTACTTCTAGAGCTAGCCTATTCAAGGGCTTACAACTACAGCCTATCCTAGGTTCTACACTTGGATGCCCATCGGGGTCTTACACAACCTAGGACACAATGACACAATGATGCCCATCGGGGACTTACACATAAGGATGCCCATCGAGGTCTTACTCCTGCTAACTCAGTGATGCCCATCGGGGACTTACACACAAGGATGCCCATCGGGGTCTTACACCTCTAATCAATGATCCCCAACGGGGTCTTACACATACGGATGCCCATCGGGGTCTTACACATCTAGCTATCAATGGTGCCCAACAGGGTCTTACACATCTAGGATGCCCATCGGGGTCTTACTCCAGCTAGGATCACAGAGATGCCCATCGGGGTCTTACACTCTCAAGCAAAGTTATGATGCCCATCGGGGGCTTACACATAAGGAAACAGTGCAGTGCCCATCTAAGACTTACCTACACTGGCACCGCATTGGTGCCCATCGAGGGCTTACCCAAGCGGGACCTAAACTAGATACCCCTACAGTCTTCTACACTACAGATCACCTGCCTATCCCTAGCATGGAACTAACAGAATATAACAGGAACAAGGATATGCCAGGATAAGAAAACCCTAGCATGGAACTAATAAAATAAAACAGGAACAAGGATTTTCCAGGATAAAAAAACCCTAGCATGGAACTAATAAAATGCAACCATAACACATTCTAAAATCAAGAGAAAACATGAATTCTATCCACTAGAACCTCATACAGTTACAAGCTACGACATGCCATCAAGAATTCGTAGGGTCCACACAACCCCGGTAAGAAACCCTTACCTGGAAGCAAGCAGAAATAGTGACCACAACCAACAAGCGACCCTCGAGCTTCTAAGCGAACCCGAGCAACCTAAGCAAGTAATAAAATCATCCTAATTAAACAAACAGCAGCTGATAACCTAAGGTCCAAAAGAGTGGGGGTTCGGGAACTACCAATTTGAGAAGCACTAGGTCTCGGCAAGGAGGGCAAGCAGGTAGGGCGTGCGGAACGACAGGCTGCTGCGCATGCGGTCAAGCGCTGGCGCGGCGCTGGGGCTGCGCTACTAGGCAGCTGGTTCGGCAGGGGGCACAAGGCGCTAGGCAAGGGCATGTGGGTGCAATGGTGAGGCGTGTGGCTGGGCGGACGGGCGCGCAGACGCGGCTGGCGCTGGGGCGCAGGTGTGCAGACGCGAACGGCGCTGGGGCACGGGCATGCAGACGCGGATGGTGCGTTGGGACGGCAAGCGTGCAGACGCGGACGGTGTGCTGGGACGGCGAGCGAGCGAACGGAGCAACGCGGCGCTGGCCGCGCGCGCCGCAGTGCGACGACGACACGCGAGTCTTGGGAGTGCGTTGCGCGACGGCGTGCGGTCGCGAATCGCTATAACTATTAGTTGCGGTGGGGCTGCTTGCGCGGTCTGGGGGCGGCGCGCAAGCGTGTGGCGAGGTAAGGGCTGGGCGACGGCGGCAATGGTGAGAGGGAGAGGGTGGTGTGCGGCAAAGCTAGGGTTCTTGATCCTTTTTTTTTTCTTTTTCTTTTCATTTTCCCTAAGTTAAATAGGCTTTGGGGAATTCCAAAATCCCTTCCTAGGGCTTTCCCTCTTCGAGTCCCAGCAGAAGCAACCTTTTTCTCCTGAATTAACTCATTTAAATCCAAGCCTCCAAATTCCTTAGGTCTAGGGTTCGAATCCCCCAAGGAGCACCTTTTAAAATTCCCATTTTACACTTGACCAATAAACCTCCAGAAACCTTAATAAATCCAACTGCTCCTGGAAACACCTTTAAAAACCTTATTTTACAATTAGCATGAATCCGGGCTGTTACACCAGGTTTTTATCCCGGTCTTCCAGGTATGTCCTAAGGGTATTTTGGTAATTTGGTCTGGCCGTTAGGGTTGTTTCTATCTTTCTCATCTGTTTATATTCTTGGATGTTCAAATATAGGGTTTGGTTTCATTTTGATTGAGTTTGGGTGTTGAGAGTTGCAAAAATAAAAAATAGGAGTTTTGCCAGATTAATAATGCAGCAGCTGGGATTCGAGCTTGGGTGGCTAGGCAGATAGCGGTGTGGTTCTGCCAGTCAAGCTTTAGGTAGATCTTGATACTTATTCCGCAGGTTATCTTGGTTTATCTTGGTTTTCGAGGTTTAAGTGAATTTGATTAAAATATAGATTTTTCTCTTTTTCTCCTCTCCAAATCACTTTGCCGCACCCATCGTCTCGAAACTCTCTTGCAGTGCGATTCCAGCCCGACATCTCCATCGTTTCGTTCGTTCCAGGTAAGCATTCCTCGTTCCTCGATCTCTCCTTCTTGTTGTTGTCGCCGATCCTTTGGCTAAGGGGTTTGTGTTTGTCTTTTTGGTTGCTGGTTGTGTGTTTGTTGCAGCCGAGAGCAACCTTGCTGCCTCACGCCGTTGCCCAGCCTGCAGCGCTGTAACAGCCCAGTTTTCTATTCCATTTTTCGAGGTGCCTTCGGGTCAAGATTCGGTTGTTTGGTTGGGTCTTAGAGCTGTTTTGACCCTTGGGGGTATTTTGGTCTTTTGGCTCCGCGGGCAGGATTTGTGGATTTTCAGGGTTTTGAGGTAGCTCCTGCCTTTGTCGAGGCTTGTTTGTTGTTGGTTGCGAGTCCCGAGGTGTTTGTGCTAGTCGGTTGGAAGCTCGATTGTGGTTTGGGCTTTGGCAAAGTGATGGTTGGTTGAGTGCTTCCTTTGGGATTCGAGCCCGGGCCCTTAGTGTTGATTTGGGAGTTGGATTTTAGTGAGTTTTATTTATTGGAAAGATTGCTTTGGCCGGGTCTCGAAGGAGGAAGCTGGGAAATGGGATTTTAAGGATTTTAAGGGTATTTGAAAATGGATAAGGATGGAAAAAGAGATAAAAATCCCCATTTTCCTTTTGTTTCCCATTTTTCTTTTATTTTTCCCTTTTCTCTCTCTCTCTCTCTCTCTCCTCCAGCCCGAGCTAGCCCAGCCCCTGCTTGCGTCGCCCGAGCCTCACCCAGACCGAGCTCCCTGTCGCGCAGTGTCGCGTCGCTCAGCCTCAAGTCGCCTCACACAGTGTCGCGTCGCCCAACCCCGAGTCGCCCCGCACAGTGCCTCGTTGCTCTTCCCCACGCCAGGCCATCCCGTCCGCGCCCGTGTTGCCCAGATCCGAGCTGCCCTGTGCCGAGTCGCGCATCCTATAGCCTGTCGCGTCGTGTCGCTCGCGCCCGCGTGCCGTCTCTGTGCCGAGCCGCGTCGCGCGCCGTCGCCAATGAGCTCTCGCCATACAAGCGAGCTTCGTCTCACATGAACCAGCGCCAGCCACTTGCGCCCATCTCTGCCAGCCGCCTGCCTCGCCGTCAAATGGCCAGCTCGTTCAGCGTGTCGGCACCGCGCCTCGTGAGTTGCTCCCGAGCTGAGCCCTGTTTATTTTATTATATTTAGGCCTATTTTGTGATTATTGTTGTGTTTGTTTGGCTCGCTTTAGGTTGCTCGGGTTCTATCACAGCTTAGGTTTATTGTGTGTTTTTGCCTTCCGACCAGGTAAGGATTTCTTACCGGAGTTGTGTGGGCCCTGCGATATTTTCATGATATGCCTTGTATGTTTGCTGACTGTTATGAGCATGTTAGAGATAGAGCAGCTTTGATTGTTTTCTTGCTAGCATGTTTGCCTGATTTTACATGTTAGTGCCATGCTAGGTTTGTTCTTCCAGCATGCTTGTGATTCCTCCTTAAGTTCGTAGTATCATGCTAGGTAAATGTGATTGATGTCAGTCATTGTTTGCTAGCCAGGAATCATTTATTTATTACTCTGTACTCTTAGATAGAGTTGTAGGGTTTGTCATCATCCAAAGGCTGAGAGCGGACATAACGTACTTTGTCCCCACTGGTCGTGAGTAAAGTGCGCGCAGCATAATGTATCTTGCTTCCCCCCCCCCCCGATCGCCGAAGTGGAATTAGCTCTGGTCGGGAGTAAAGTGTGCGCAGCATAACGTATATTGCTTCCCCCCCCCCCGACCGCCGATGTGGATTTAGCTACCCACATTGGCATAAGCCTAGTTTGTAGCCTGCTAGAGCGGAACCCTGCCAACGGTGTAAGCCTACCTTGGCCGGTTCTTAGCTTCAGGTCGGTGGTTCAGGCTGCACAGATGAGCGTCGAGGGCCTCGCCCTACTGTGATCAGTGACACCGCTTCCGAGTCTTAGGCATGCGTACCTGGCCCGCGTAGTTTGTCCTTAGGCCCCCACATTTACGCTGCTGCGGCGGATATGCGGTGTGCGCGCACACGCGTTAGTTGCTTAGGTCCGAGAGCTCCCGGGCTAATGTCATGAGTACACCATTCCTTCCAGTTTAGAGCCAGACTTCGGGTACTCTCAAGTAAGTCCAGATTATTAGCAAGGGCAAAGAGGCCCTTGAGGACATCCTTGGGATCAGTTTTTGAGCTGAACAATCCCCCGAGTGAAAGAGACCCCAGTGATGTCTCAGGATTGGTTAGGATAACCAATCGTTAGGCCGGAAGTAGGAGACTTCCGATGATTCCAGATCTTGCCTTGTAAGCTCGTTGAGCTATGATCTGTGTTGGTAGCTGTTTGCTTGCATGCTTGGGTACTAGATGACTGATTATATCGTATTGTACCCCGGTTGGGGATTCTTACTGAGTAATTTGTTACTCACCCTTATTTTTGTGGTTTTTCCACAGGTAACCATGGTGCGAGACAGGATGGCTGGAGGAGGAGCTGTGATCATGGAAAACCCGTTGTTCAACTCTGAGTCTTGTTTATGTTTTATGATTTAAATGTCCTTTGAATGCATGTAGTTGGGCACAGAGCCCTAGGGTGTTTTCTGAATGTATTTACGGATTCTAGCATTGTTGTAACTATTGCAAAGCTTGTATGTTTTAAATAAATCTCTGATCAGAGTGAGTTTTGTAAATGTATTTGTCTTGGAACAGGTGCTTGGAAACAGGGACAGGTTTCAGGAAATTATGTTGACTTTTTAAATGGATGTTTTATGTTTTAGTTTTTACTTAGAATCCGAACACCATCTTGCAAATTTTCTGTAGATCTGTATTCATGCATTGAGGTAACGACCTATTTTAGAACCACTTTCGGGTCGGGTCGTTACAAGCGCCCCACCGCCGTCACGGCCCAAATTAAATCGCCTGCTCGCTCGCTCGCTCGCCAGCAGAGTAGTAGCGCTTACGCCCAGCGCCGATCGCCGCGCGCCACGGCGCTTCACTCGAACGGCCCGTTGCAGCCCTAGCCGAGCAGCTCCTGCCCGTTCGCTCGCCAGCCTGCAGCAGCGCATCGCCCAGCGCTCATCTCAGCCCTTCGCACGCGAGCGCATCGTTCATCGCAGCGCCTTGCCCAGCCTCGCATTGAGCAGCCCCTCTCGCAGCGAGCATAGCCCCAGCTCCCCAGCTGCATGCACGCCGCACACCCAGCGCCCCAGCCGCACGTCTGCGCGCTCCGCCGCATGCCCAGCCGCACATCGTGGCCGAGCTGTGTGCCTTGCAGCCTGTCCGTCCGCGCGCCATCCCCATGCCGTTTGAGTTGCTTCCGACCGAGCCGTGTTCTGTTTGTATTTTATCTAAGGCCTATAGGTTGTGATGTTTGTTGTTTGTTTTTTAGGTTCCCGATAGCTAGCTCGGGTTCGGTTGCAGCTTAGGATCTTCTTGTCTGTTGTTTGCCTTCCGACCCAGGTAAGGATTTCTTACCGGAGTTGTGTGGGCCCTGCGATATTATCTGTGATTGTTGTTTATATGTATGTTTATGTTTATCAGCATGTTAGTGGATAGGTGCTCTGTTCAGAATTTCGACTGGCATGATTCTCGTGTTATTTCTCATGTTCATTCCATGCTAGGTTGTTCTGTTCTGGCATGTTCGTTATCTGTTCTTGCTTAATAGTACCATGCTAGGTTCATTGATTCTGTTGAGCATGTGATAGTATGTTTGCTGTTAGCTGTTTATAGCTTAGAGTTTTGATAGGTAGCATCATCCGGGCTAGGACGCATAACGTAACTTCCATCCGTGGTAGGGACGTGCGAGGCAGTACTGTAAAGACCCGACCCAAATGGGGTCCTAAAATAGGCCTTTACCTCAATGCATGCTTTAAAAACTTAGAAAAAATAATATGCAACGTTGTGTGCCAGATTCTGATTAAAATAAAAAGCAGTAAACATCCTTTCAAAACAACAACAATATGTCCTGGAACCTATCCCTGTTTCCAAGCACCTGTTCCAAGCTAAATACAGTTTAAAACTTACTCTGATCAGAGATTTAATTCACATTCAAATCCAAAAAATGGTTTACATCAGTGTCAGAATCCGGGCAACAACCAGAAAACAACCTAAGGGCTCCGTGCCCAACTACATGCATTCAGAGGACACTTAAAACGTAAAAAACATAAATACAAGACTCAGAGTTTGAAACAACGGGTTTCCATGATCACAGCTCCTCCTTCAGCCATCCTGTCTCGCACCTTGGTTACCTGTGGAAAACCACAAAATAAGGGTGAGTAACGAATTACTCAGTAAGAATCCCTAACCGGGGTACAATACGAAAACATCTCAATTAGCACACCAACATGCAACCATACAATGACTTAGAGCAAAACGGTTGGTTTAGGCTATGTGCTAACACTAGAGCTAGCCTATCAAGGGCTTACAACTACAGCCTATCCTAGGTTCTACACCTGGATGCCCATCGGGGTCTTACACAACCTAGGATACAATGACACAATGATGCCCATCGGGGACTTACACACAAGGATGCCCATCGGGGTCTTACACCTCTAATCAATGATGCCCATCGGGGTCTTACACATACGGATGCCCATCGGGGTCTTACACCTCAATCAATGATGCCCATCGGGGTCTTACACATACGGATGCCCATCGGGGTCTTACACCTCTAGCTATCAATGCTGCCCAACAGGGTCTTACACATCTAGGATGCCCATCGGGGTCTTACTCCAGCTAGAATCACAGAGACGCCAATCGGGGTCTTACACTCTCCAGCAACCTTATGATGCCCATCGGGGGCTTACACATAAGGGAACAGTGCAGTGCCCATCGGGGACTTACCTACACTGGCACCGCATTGGTGCCCATCGGGGACTTACCCAAGCGGGACCTAAACAAGTTTCCCCTACAGTCTTCTACACTATAAATCTCCTGCCTATCCCTAGCATGGAACTAACAGAATATAACAGGACAAGGATATGCCAGAATAGGAAAACCCTAACATGGTACTAATATAATACAACAAGAAACATAGATATGCCAGGATGGGAAAACCCTAGCATGGAACTAACAGAACATAAGCATAACACAAACATGAAATCAAGAGCAGGCATGAATCCTATCCACTAGAAACTCATACAGTTACAAAGATCAACATGCTATCAAGTATTCGCAGGGTCCATACAACCCCGGTAAGAAACCCTTACCTGGTCGTTAGGCAACTACACACAAGAAACCTAAGCTGCGATCGATCCCGAGCTAGCTAATGAGAACCTAACAAGCACAATAATTGTCATAATCCATAGGCCTAAATATAATAAAATAACAGGGCTCAGCTCTGGAGCAACTCACACGGCACGGCTGACGCACGGACGGACAGGCTGCAAGCGCGCGCGGACGGGCTGGCTGGGGGCAGACGCACGAGCTGCTTGCGACGCAGACGCGTTGGAACGGCGACCGGCGCGAGGGCGCTGGGGCTGCGACGCGGACGCGGACGAGCGGGCGCTCTGGCGACGCAGGCGTGCAGGCGCAAGCTCGGCTGGGCGATCTGGGCGTCTGGGCTGCTGCGACGGGGTCTGGTGAGTGCGACGGTAGGGCTGGACGCCGCTTTCATTTCTTGGGCGCGACAAAGGCCGGGATGCGGGCGGCGATGGGTTGGGCTGGCCGGCTACTTCTTTGCTGGGGTGCGCTTGCTCGATTGGTCGCTGCTCGGCTGGCCGGGATGAAGAACGAAGGAGGAGCTGCTTGGGGAGAGAGCTTGGGCGGCTATGGTGATTTGGAGAAGAAAACACGAAAACCCTATTTTCTCATTCTTTTAATCAAATGCACCAAAACCTAAAGGACTCAAGGCTAACTAAGATAAGCCGCGGAAATAGCAACAAGATCACCTGATGGCTCAACTGGCAAGGCCCTACTCTAGCCCACAAGGCCATCTCATAATTTTTAACAACTAGAAAAGACATAAACGACCCTGACGGCCAGACCAAATTACCAAAATACCCCTAGGTCATACCTAGAAGACCGGGATGAAAACCTGGGTCGTTACAAGTACTCCGTCCCTGATCTATCGTTAGGGTTTAGCTAACCTTAACGGTAGCCTAGTGCAATCTTGGGTGAGGGTGGTAGACAGTTAAATGTCGCATCGGTCGCGGGAATGACGAGGCATTGCCTTGTCCCAGGCAGTCGACACGACCTCAACGTGTCGGTAGTAGCCCTTGATTGCCACCTGATATGGCAATGGCCGGTTTCTTAGCCTCAGGTGCGGTGGTACATGCTGACATAGTCATAGTGTCCTGGTCTCACACCACTTTGTTTAGTGACACAGATCCAGAGATTCTTTTAGGCATGTGTACTGGACCAGGGCAGCATGCTCTAGACCCAGCACCTCCCTGGTTTGAAGTAGCATACGATGCGAGCACACGCTCATTACAACGCCGATTGGAGAGCTCCTCGGGATCTTGAGTTCAGTGCACCTTTCGTATCGATAGTAGTAGGAAAGCTGAGGCCAAGATTAGTTTCTCGTAGAGTATCGAGATGCGTTGTAGTTTTCCGGAGTAAGATCGTAAGATGGCATCCGTGGTATTTATGTATGGATTAAAGTGATATGCTCTCTTCTATGTTGTATTCATAGCTTGCATACTTTCTGCTAGATGACCAGTTGTATCGTATTGTACCCTGATTGGGGATTCTTACTGAGTAATTCGTTACTTACCCTTATTTTGTGGTTTTCCACAGGTAATCAAGGCACGAGACAGGATGGCTGAAGGAGGAGCTGCGGATCATGGAAAACCTGCTGTCTTTTAACTCTGAGTTTATGTTTATGTCTTTGTTTTGTCCTCTGAATGCATGTAGTTGGGCACAAAGCCCTTAGGATGTTTTCTGATTGTTTCTGGATTCTGGCACTGTTGTAAACTGTTTGGGTTTTGAATGTTCGAATAAATCTCTGATAAGAGTATGTTTTAAACTGCTTTTAGATTCGAACAGGTGCTTGGAAACAGGGCAAGTTTCAGGACATTTTATAATTGGTTATTTCATGAATGTTACAAGTTTTTATCTTCATTCAGAATCTGGAAAGCAATCTTGCATATCATTATTAGTTTTTAAAAGCATGCATTGAGGTAAAGGCCTAGTTTAGGACCTCTTTCGGGTCGGGTCTTTATAGTTGGTATCAGAGCTCAGAGTCATAGATTCTGTAGACTGACCTTTTGTTGTAGGTCATTTTTCCATGATCATCAACACTCCGACAGTCATCAGGTACGCCTAAGTTTACTGTTTTAGAAAAGGGGTTAAGAATTTACAATACAATTCATCTAGCGTATGCCTTGTTTAGTGTTGTAGAGCGGAGACGAGCAGGTTCGGACTCGTTGTTGGTTTGGGTGTAGATCGCGAGCATGCCAATACCCGCGCAGGAAGAGGAGGTTCGAGAGCAGCAGGTCAAGGTATCGTGATTGGTTCAGATACTGCTGGGACATCGTCCCAAGCTGAGACAAATGGTGTGCCACCAGTAGCTCCTCCTGTTTTGCCTAGAGAAAGCGTTGAGGCGATCGAGCGCTGAGAGACTGCTCCTGGAGTAGAGTTTGCTGATTCCATGAGGGAGAAGACCCAGGCTTTATTGAGTGACCAGAGGGCAGAGACCCAGGCTTTATTGGCAGCGCAGCTGGAAGAGTCCCAGGACTAGATAGAGCAGTTGACTTGGATGTTCCAGCAGGGCACTGTAGCACCACCAGCTCCACAGGAGCAAGCAGCCACAGAGGCAATTGGGGCAGAGGGTGTTGAGGAACTTGGCAGATGGCTGAAATACTTTGTGAAGTGGAAGCCTATAACGGCCCAGTTTTCTATTTCGGTTTCCCAGGTGTTTTCGGGACATTATTCGGATGTTCGGATGGGCTGTTAGAGCTATTTTAAACATTAGGGGTATTTTGGTCTTTTTGCCCCAGTCAAGGTTTGAGGATTTTCAAGATTTCAGGGCCTTTCCTGCCTTCATCGAAGTTTGGTGGTTGTTGGTTGCAAGACCCGAGAGGTTTGGGCAAGTTTTTTGGGAGTTTGGAGGTATTTTAGTTATTGGCAAAATTAATGGGTTTTTGAGTGCTTCCTTTGGGATTTGAACCCTTGCCCTAAATGGTTTTGGGAGTTTGTAGGAAAAAGAGTTTTATTAAAAAGAAAAGTTTGCTTGGGCCGGGTTTTGATAGAGGAAGTGTTGGGAAGGGATTTTAGACCCATTTAAATTAGGAAAAGGAAAGAAATCGAGAAAAATCCCTTTCCCCCTTGTTTTGCAAGACTCCATCTCTCTCTCTCTCTCTCTCAAAACCCTAGCCGCACCATGCCCAGCCCTTGCCGCACCAACCCCAGCCGAGCCACCACACCCTAGCCACACCCCGCACCAGCCGCTCACCGCCCTGCCAAGATCAGCGCCGCCGCCCCGCACCAGCCCACGCCCAGATCGCTCAGCCCATGGCCAGCCGCACCACCCAGCCCAGTCCGCCCAGCCGCTCCGCCCAGGCTGCCAAGACGCGCCGCACGCTGCCGCCTAGCGTCTCCCGTGCGTCTACCCAGCCTCGAATCGCCTCCGTCGCCGACGACCAGCCGCCAGATCGCCTCTCATGCGTCGTCCCAACCACACGCGCCGCCCAGACGCGTCGCCCGCGCGCCGTCCTCTCAGACCCGACGTCTCGCCCGCGAGCCCGCTCCAGCGCGTCTGCTCGCCTTGCCGCGCGCCCGAGCCAGCGCCCAGCGCCCATTCCTGCCCTTTTTGCTGCCGAGACCGCATGTCTTCTCGGTTGGTAATTCCCGAGCCTTTCCCCTTTTAGATTTTAAGTCTGTCATTGCTTTGTTTATTTATTTAGGATGTTTTTATCATATGCCTAGGTTGCTCGGGTTCGCTTTAAGCTCTAGGGTCGTTATCTGATTCGCGATAGTTATTTTCCACTTGTTTCCAGGTAAGGATTTCTTACCGTGGTTGTGTGGACCCTGCGATGCTTTCTTAATTGTGCCTTATATGCATGTTTACTTTTATGAACATGATTAGTAGATAGGACAGCTTGTGATTGCATTCTTGCTAGCATGTTTGCTTGTTTGTACATGTTAGTGCCATGCTAGGATTGTTCTTCCAGCATGCTTGAGATTCCTGCTTTAAGTTCGTAGTATCATGCTAGGTTATGTGTGATTGATGTTGATATGTATGTCTAGCCAGGAATCAGTTATTTTGTACTCCTAGCTAGTATTGTAGGGTTTGTCATCATCCAGAGGCTGAGAGCGGACATAACGTACTTTATCCCCACCGGTCAGGTGTAGAGCGAATCATAACGTACATTGCTTCCCCCCGGCAGCCGATGTGGATTTAGCTACCACATCGGCATAAGCCTAGTTTGTAGCCTGCTAGAGCGGAACCACGCCAGCGGTGCAAGCCCCCTTGGCGGTTCTTAGCTTCAGTCGGTGGTACAGTGCCGCATGATGATGAGCCGAGGGCCTCGCACTCGTGTTCGGTGACACCGTTTCCGAGTCTTTAGGCATGCTTACGGCCCGCGTAGTTTGTACTTAGGCCCCCCCCATTTACGCCGGTTGCGGCGAAGATGCGGTGTGCGCGCACACGCGTTAGTCGCCGGTTCGGAGAGCTCCCCCGGTGTAACAGCCCAGTTTCCTATTCCAGTTTTTGAGGTGCCTTCGGGTCAAGATTCGGTTGTTTGGTTGGGCCGTTAGAGCTGTTTTGACCCTTGGGGGTATTTTGGTCTTTTGGCTCTCCAGGCAGGATTTGTGGTTTTCAGGGCTTCGAGGTAGCTCCTGCCTTTGTCGAGGCTTGTTTGTTGGTTGTGTGCTTCTTTTGGGATTCGAGCTCGAGCCCTTAGTGTTGCTTTGGGAGTTGGATTTAAGTGAGTTTTATTTATTGGAAAAGATTGCTTCGGTCGGGTCTCGAAGGAGGAAACCGGGAAATGGGATTTTGAGATTTTTAGTGGATAAGGTTGGATTTTTTTTGGATAAAAATCCCTTTTTTTCTTTTTATTTTCCCATTTTCCTTTCTTTTCCAAATTCATTTTCTTTTCTTTTTATTTTTTTCTCTTTTCTCTCTCTCTCTCTCTCTCTCTCTCTCTCTCTCTCTCTCCCTGAGCCCCCCTTGCCCGAGCAGCCCCTTGGCTCGCCCAAGCCCAGCCAGCCCGAGCCCCTGCTCGCCCAAGCTAGCCCAGCCCCAGCTCGCCCGCGCGAGCCCTCGCCAGCCCGAGCACGCCCAGCGCCCGCGCGCCCCTGCCTCGCACAGTGTCGCCCAGCTCGCCCATGCCGTCGCGACGCCAGCCTGAGCTCGCCCAGCTCGTGTCCGTCCGCGCTCGAGTCGCCCAACCTCGAGCCGCGTCGCCCTGTGCCGAGCCCAGCTCGATCGCGCGTCCCCTCGCCCAGGTCGCGTGTCCCCGCGCCCGTGTCGCGCGCCCTCGCCCTGTAGCTTGTCGAGCCGCGCCGCGCGCCAGCGCCAGCTTAACGGAGCGCCGCCGACGCTCATGTCGCTCGCGTGCCGTCGCACTGCGACCAGCGCCCCTGCTGCGCGCTTCGCGCCAGCCAGCCAGCCACTGCGCGCTGCGCCCAATACTGTCTGCGCCCATCATCCGCCTAGCCTGTGCAAATGGCCGGCTCGTTCGCGTGTCGTCCGCGCGCCTGCGTGAGTTGCTCTGAGCCGAGCCTGCTTATTTTAGTGTATTTAGGGCTATTTTATGATTATTGATGTGTTTGCTTGGCTCGTTATAGGTTGCTCGTGTTCGATCGCAGTTAATTTTATTGTGTGTTGTTGCCTTCCGACCAGGTAAGGATTTCTTACCGAAGTTGTGTGGGCCCTGCGATATTTTCATGATTTGCCTTACTTGTTTGCTGACTGTTATGAGCATGATAATAATAGAGAAGCTTTGATTGATTTCTTGCTAGCATGTTTGCTTGATATTATATGTTAGTGCCATGCTAGGTTTGTTCTGCCAGCATGCTTGTGATTCCTGCTTAAGCTCGTAGTATCATGCTAGGTAGTGTGATTGATGTCGGTCTTTGTTTGCTAGCCAGGAATCATTGCTTTTTGCTCTGTACTCTTAGATAGAGTTGTAGGGTTTGTCATCATCCAGACGCTGAGCGGACATAACGTACTTTGTCCCCACTGATCGGGAGTAGTGTGCGAAGCATAACGTATCTTGCTACCCTCCCCCGACCCGCCGGTTGTGGACTTAGCTACCCACTTCGGCAATAGCCTAGTTTGTAGCCTGCTAGAGCGGAACCCTGCTAACGGTGTAAGCCTACCTTGGCCGGTTCTTTGCTTCAGGTCGGTGGATCAGGCTGCACAGATGAGAGCCGAGGGCCTCGCGCTACTGTGATCAGTGACACCGCTTCCGAGTCGTAGGCATGCGTACCTGGCCCGCGTAGTTTGCCCTTAGGCCCCCGCATTTACGCCGGTTTCAGAGAGCATGCGGTGTGCGCGCAAACGCGTTAGTTGCCGGTTCGGAGAGCTCTCCCGGGCTAATGTTCGTGAGTACACCATTCTTTTCGTTAGAGCCTGACTTCGGGTACTCTCCCGTAAGTCCAGATTAGTGCAAGGGCAAGGAGGCCCTTGAGGACATTCTAGGGATCAGTGTTTTCCCCCCGAGTGACAGATACCTCGGTGATGTTCGAGATTGGGCAGTGTATCCAATCCCAGCTTAGGCCTAAGTAGGAGACTTCCGATGACTCCAGAATCTTGTTTTATGAGCTCGTTGAGCCATGATCTCATGTTAGTAGTGTTTGCTTGCATGCTTTGGTACTAGATGACTGATTATATCGTATTGTACCCCGGTTGGGGATTCTTACTGAGTAATTCGTTACTCACCCTTATTTCTGTGGTTTTTCCACAGGTAACCATGGTGCGAGATAGGATGGCTGGAGGAGGAGCTGTGATCATGGAAACCCGTTGTTCAACTCTGAGTCTTATGTTTATGTTATGATTTAAATGTTCTCTGAATGCATGTAGTTGGGCACGGAGCCCTAGGGTATTTTCTGAATGTATTTCTGGATTCTAGCATTGTTGTAAAGATTGTATGTTTTAAATAAATCTCTGATCAGAGTAGGTTTTGTAAATGTATTTGTCTTGGAACAGGTGCTTGGAAACAGAGGGACCAGTTTCAGGAAATTAAATGGATGTTTTATGTTTTAGTTTTTACTTAGAATCCGAACACCATCTTGCAAATTTTCTGTAGATTTGTATGCATGCATTGAGGTAACGGCCTATTTAGAACCCCATTCGGGTCGGGTCGTTACACCCGGGCTAATGTTCGTGAGTACACCAGTTCCTTCCAGTTTAGAGCCAGACTTCGGGTACTCTCCCGATAGTCCGGATTTGTTAGCGAGGGTAAGAGGCCCTTGAGGACACCCATTGGGATTGGCTTTTGAGTGATCATATGGTCGAGGAGAAAGACCCTCGAGGTGTCGGACATCTTTGGGATCGGTTTTTGAGTGATCAATTGGCCGAGGGAGAAAGACCCTCGGAGATGTCCCAGATTGGTTATGAGAGCCAATCATTAGGCCGGGAAGTAGGAGACTTCCGAGGATTCCAGATTCTGCCTTGTAAGCTCGTTGAGCTATGATCCTGTGTTGGTAATCTGTTTGCATGTATACTAGGGTGCTAGATGATTGATGTATCGTATTGTACCCCTGGTTGAGATTCTTCACCGAGTATGTTTATACTCACCCTTATTTTTGTTGTTTTCCACGGGTAACTTGGGGGGGCAAAGACAGGGACGGCTAGCGGAGGGAGCGATTGATCATGGGAGCCGCCGGCACTCTGTCTTTTATTGTTTGCATAATTTGTTCAGCATGTAGACGGACAGGAGTCTTAGGGGGACGTTTTTAAAAGTTGTTTAAATTGTATTGTATGATTTTATAAACACTGGCTAGGCTTGTTTTACTTTGTTGGCTTTGCTTAAATGAAGGTTGTTGTTTATGTTTTAAGTGTCCCCGCTTTTAAATGTTTTGAAAGGTTTTAAATATGAGCACTAAACCGCTTGATGAAGTATTTAACTTGCATGCTGATTGAGAACCTAGGTTTAGGACCGTGTTTTGGGTCGGGTTCATTAGGAGATCCATTAGCAGCAGCCAGATGGATTGCCCATCTGGAGTACACCTTTCTGATTATGGTGTGTCCTGATGTTCAGAGGCCGCATTGTGCAGCTCATGTGCTAGGTGGCACAGCTAGATGGTGGTGGGAGTCTACTCTGAACTGGGATCAGCGTAGAGCTCCAGTTCGCTTCCAGACACGCCAGCAGGGCGGTCCTGGACAGATTCCCCCATGTGCTACTTGTGGGAGAGCCCACACTGGAGTTTTTCAGGTAGGGACCAGACTTTGTTACTGCTGTGGTAAGAAGGGGCATCTGGCTTGTTTTTGTAATCAGCCAGCTATGGCAGCTCAGCCAGTGCAGCAGCAGCAGCAAGGTCAAGTGTTCGCTACATCCCGACAGGAGGCCGAGTGTACAAATGCCGCTGTGGCAGGTACGCTACTTGTTTTAGATCACTGCACATTTGTTTTGTTTGATTCTGGTTCTATGCATTCATTTGTATCTGTTATGTTTTTTGAGCATGCTAGTTTGAGTTTAGAGCCTCTAGGATTTGAGTTGTCAGTTGCAACTCCTTAGTATGTTAGCTAGAGATAAGGTTAAGGATGGCCAGATCGAGATATCCGGGGAGTTGCTTGTATCTACGCTCATAGTTCTGCCTATGAGCAGCTTTGATGTGATTCTTGGTATGGAGTGGTTAGCTGCTAACGACGCGTTGATCGACTGCCACCGAAAAGAAGTAGTGTTCAGGCCGCCGGGTCGGCCCAGCTTTAAGTTTCGTGGATTCCAAGGTGGAGTTTGCCCGCCGATAGTTTCAGCTGTGAAAGCTCGTCGTCTGTTAGCTCGTGGAGCTTGGGGCTACCTAGCCAAGTTGTGCAGGAGAGAGCCACCCTCATGATCGTTGATCAGTGCACCGGACGTGCGGGGAGTTTGCGGATGTGTTTCCTGAGGAGTTACTGGGGTTGCATCAAAGAGAGAGGTTGACTTCACAATCGAGCTCGAGCTAGGGACCCTTCCTATCTCGAAGGCTCCGTATCATATGGCGCCAACAGAGTTAAAGGAAGTGAAGGTTCAATTGCAGGAGATGTTAGATTGAGGGTTCATCCGTCCGAGTGTGTCCCAGTGGAGAGCACCAGTTCTATTTGTAAAGAAGAAGGATGGTTCGATGCGCTTGTGTATAGATTATCGTGAGCTTAATAAGGTTACCGTGAACAATAAGTACCCGTTGCCTCGTATTGATGATTTTTTTGATCAGCTTCAGGGAGCTTTCGTGTTCTCCAAGATAGATTTGAGATCTGGTTACCATCAGTTGCAGATCAGGGATGCTGACATTCCTAAGACAGCTTTCAGGTCTAGATATGGTCACTACGAGTTTGTGGTCATGTCGTTCGGATTGACTAACGCCCCAGCAGCGTTCATGAACATGATGGATAGGGTGTTCAAATCATTTTTGGACAGCTTCGTCATCGTGTTCATTGACGACATTTTGATCTATTCGAGGACTAACGAGGATCATGCAGAGCATTTGAGGTGAGTGTTGACAGCTTTGAGGGAAAACCAGCTTTATGCGATGTTTTCCAAGTGTGATTTCTGGCTGGAGCAGGTGGCCTTCCTACGTCATGTAGTATCGAGAGATGGTATAGCCGTGGACCCTGCAAAGATTGAGGCCGTGAGTTCGTGGGCCAAGCCGACTTCAGTTGCAGAGATTTGCAGCTTTCTGGGTTTGGCAGGTTACTACCGTCGGTTCGTCAAGGACTTTTCCGCCATAGCCTCGCCCCTCACTCGTCTGACGAGGAAGGGTGTCGAGTTTGTTTGGGATGGTAAGTGTGATGAGAGCTTTGCCAGGCTTAAGCGCAGTTTGACTTCACCACCAGTGTTAGCAGTCCCAGAGGGGACAGGTGGTTTCGTAGTCTACAGCGATGCTTCCAAGTTTGGGTTAGGTTGTGTGTTGATGCAGCCCGGGAAGGTAATTGGTTATGCTTCTCGTCAGTTGAAACCGTATGAGCAGAACTACCCGACTCATGATATGGAGTTGGCAGCAGTAGTGTTTGCGTTGAAGATTTGGAGGCATTACTTGTACGGAGAGCGGATTCAGATGTTTACTGATCACCAGAGTCTCAAGTATCTGTTTCCTCAGAAGGAGTTGAATATGAGACAAAGAAGATGGTTAGAGTTGGTGAACGATTATGACTGTGAGATTTTGTATCATCAGGGTAAAGCCAATGTAGTGGTTAATGCTTTGAGTAGGAAGACGTCGCACTCCGCGGCGTTGTTGAGTTCCCAGCTCAGATTGAGGAAAGAGTTCGAGCGGGCCGAGGTTGTAGTGTCAGGGTGAGGTTTCCGCCAGAGTATCTCAGTTGACAATTCAACCTTCGATCAGACAACGGATTATTGATAGCCAGCTAAGTGATCCCTGTAAAGACCCGACCCGATTGGGGTCTTAAAATAGGTCTTTACCTCAATGCATGCTTTTAAAACTTAGAAAAATAATATGCAACGTTGTATGCCAGATTCTGATTAAAACAAAAGCAGTAAACATCCATTCAAAACAACAACAAAATGACCTGGAACCTGTCCTTGTTTCCAAGCACCTGTTCCAAGCTAAATACAATTTAAAACGTACTCTGATCAGAGATTTAATTCACATTCAAATCCAGAAATGGTTTAACAATGATGTCGAATCCGAGCAACAACCTAAAAACAACCTAAGGGCTTCGTGCCCAACTACATGCATTCAGAGGACATTTAAAACATAAAAACATAAATACAAGACTCGAGTTCAAACAACGGTTTCCATGATCACAGCTCCTCTCTCCAGCCATCTGTCTCGCACCATGATTACACAGGAAAACCACAAAATAAGGGTGAGTAACGAATTACTCAGTAAGAATCCCTAACCGGGGTACAATACGATATACATGGTCATCTAGCAGAAAGGTATGCAAGCTATGAATATAAACACAGAAGAGAGCACATAGCTTAAATCCACACATAAACTTCGAATGCCATCTCAGGGTCTTACTCCATAATAATCCACCTCATGATACGATCCTATACGAGAAACAAGTCTCGACCTCAGCCTGTCTACTATCGATACGAAAGGTGCTGTAACAGCCCAGTTTTCTGTTCCAGTTTTCGAGGTGCCTTCGTGTAAAGACATGACCTGAAATACGGTCCTAAACCTAGGTCCTCACTCAGCATGCAAGTGAAATATTTCAACAAGCGGTTTAGTGCTCATGTTTAAAACTTTTTCAAAACATTTGGAAACGGGGAACACTTAAAACATAACCAACAATTTTCATAAAGCAAATCCAATAAGGTAAAATAAGCCTGGCCAGTATTTATAAAAGAACATTCAAAACAGTTTAAACAACTTTAACATCATTCCCCTAGGACTCCTGTCCATCTACATGCCGAATAAATAAATGCAAACAATAAACGATAGAGTGCTTGCAATTTCCTATGATCAAACAGCTCCCTCCGCTAGCCATCCTAGTGCTGTCCCAAGTTACCTGGTGGAAAAACTACAGAAATAAGGGTGAGTATAAACATACTCACTAAGAATCCCCAACCGGGGTACTATACGATACATCAGTCATCTAGCACCCTAGTATACATGCAAACAAAAACGAGCTCAGAAACCTCAGGTTGGCTCAGACTAACTGCCGAACTAGAAATTGCCTATTCAAGGCTTACATCTAATGGAAAATATGTTTAAATGGGTGTTTTAATTCAAAAATTTAGTATTAAGTGTGATAAAGGGAAAAATGGTATTAATGAAAAATTAATAATTACGAATTTTAATAAAAAATTAACTTTGCAAAAAAAAACTTGGGCACCTATATTTGCAAATACTTTTCGGATATGGTCTAGTTACTATAATTTCCCTTTTTAAATAATAAATTATATATATATTTAATAAAATATGTCAATTGAGTGCAATAAATAGTTATATATATATATATTTATAATTATAAATTGTTTCTTTAAATTATCAAATAATAATTTCAATTTCATAATGAATTTTATAACCATTTTTTCACGTTAGTTAAATTTATTAAAATTTACATTTATGTTAAAAAACCTTAAAAAATTATATGTGTTATTATATAAAAAAAATTAATAAAATTTATCGCATTAAAACTAAATTTTATTTCTGATTTTTAAAACTCGATGTTTTCTAGTTTTTTCTCAATTTATCTATTAATAATAGACCAATTACTCTTGAATTTATAAAATTTATAAGAGTTATATTATTATTATAATTATAAATATAAATAAGTTAAATATATTTATTAGTATACATCTATGAACTTACCTTTAAGTTCAAATTATAATTTTATCCTTCTTCAAAAAAAAAAAAAAATTCCACATCTCCAAGTCAACAATTAAGCAACAAAAGATCCCTAAAAAAATTATTGCAACAAAAGAAACGTTAGATGAAAGTTAAGGTAAATAATCCAACAAAAATAAGATAACTAAATTTTTTATTATCAAACAAAAAAAAACAAAAAGAAACCAAGAAAGGTAACCATAAGGAAAAAGAAAGTTTCAAATGTGTTTGTAAACAAAATATAGAGAAGTTATATATATAATAATAGTAGGAAATCATTGTTAACAAAATTTTGAAACTGAAGAATTCATGTACTTTAATCTTAGATGATAATGTTATCATTGTTCAAACTTTTTTCTTCTTCAGATTTTCAAGTCTTTGTTTGAAATGTAACAATTATGCAAAAAAAATATCCCTACAAAAATTATTGCAACAAAAGAAAAATTAAATGAAAATTAAGGTAAATAATCCAAAAAAAAACTTATTATAAAAAAAAAAGTAAATTCAAGCAAACAAAAAGTGTTCACAAATAAAAGTAAATCTAAGCAAACAAAAAGTTTTCTTCTAAACAAAATGTAGAGAACTATTTATAGGATTGAAAAATTCAATTTATTATTTTAATTAGAATATAAAATGTCAAATAAAATCTATGAGATTTGGTAAAAATATCTTATTTTCTACCTTATAAAGATGATACAAATTTAAATGATATTGTAGATAATTGTTGAAATCTCTTATTTTCTAACCTATTCATAAAATCTATAAGATTTGATAAAAATATATTATGTTTTACGGATGAAAATCTAAATGATATGCTACTTTATTTTTTTTTATATATTTCAATAGATGACAGGTTTGTAATTTAGAATATGATTTAAGAATAAAATTGTCCAAAAATGATTTTTCCACCATGGGAATTGTTTGTAATTTAGAATATGATTTAAATGGTAAAATCGTTAAAAAATAATTTTGGGGTTATGAAAGTATGATTACCCCAATTATTATAATCAGAATTACGATAATTACCGGAATTATGATGAAAGAAATGTCCCGTTCCTAGAAAGAAGGCAATACCTTTTCAATTTTTGATTTTGGTTTTGGTTTTGGTTTGTCCAGTCCGAGGCGCCAGAATTTGGCAGTACACAACACTCTCGCACACCGACCTGATGATTGGATACAGAGAGTGACACGTGTGAGAGCTAAACTCACGCGAGTACGAAGCTGGTAATTGCCAAATACAAGAAGAACACAAATTTCTGTCTCAAATCTTTCTATAAATTCAACCACGCCTCCTAATTTTCGTACCCTTTGATCCGCCTTCGCCAGAATTCGATAGCCCTCGTTCTTAATCTCTCTCGATTTTGAATTCCTGTTTGGATCTAGGGTTTCCTTCTCCACGGATCGCGATCTCGCAATCGTGGATTTCTTGGGATTTGATCGCCTGGGGTGGGCTCAAGGACCAGGACTTGGGTTGTTTCAGATTTTGGAAAACCAAGGCGCATGAACTGCTTCACAAACCTGGGTTTCAATTTGGGTTCTATTTCTAATCATTTCATCACGAGTCTCTTGATTTTTCTCCTCCATTATTCCACTCAATTGACCCCCTCCTTGTTTAATTTCGATCCTAAATCCATTCATCCCTTCTTATTACTGCTTTTCAATCCCGATTCCAATCTTTTTCTTAATAATAAACCCACCACATAAGCTCAACAATGGAGTCTGGTGCCAGGAGTAATTCCCAAATTCGTAAAGGTCCGCTCATCCCATCTTCTCCTCTCTTCTTATTTCCTATTCTCGTTTCTTTATTATTTTTTGTAATTTAGATTATGAGGACCTAGAATTAACTTAAGAATTTGAAGAATGGGGGAATTATGTTTAGGATTTACTGAACTTTGTTTCTTGTACATTATTGAGAATTATGTCATGTTTGGGATCTGAGAATTTCTGTTCCTCAAATCCCAAGGAAGGAAAATGGCGTTAATCATTGTGCAATAGCTTTGAAACTAAACTTCATGATATGTATTTCGTACTTTTTTGTCCAAAGAAGTTGAGAAATAGAATGCTAAAAAATTTAAGCGCTGGCCAGTGTAGTTTCTCCTCACACATTGGAACAGCTTGTGATTCTAATTTGCTTGTCCATATGTTCTTCTGCTTCAATATTTTTTGGCTTAACTGCACAATGAATATATTTGTTTATATTCATTATTTATCTGACGATATTTTATATAATCCTAAGTGTGTATGTTCATGGTAGAATTTTGGTTGATACAGCTCTTTGCCAATCTATTCCCGATAAACGACAGGTGAGATCACCTTCTGTGATTGTCATTGGTGGCGGCATTGCTGGAGTAGCTGCTGCTCGGGCTCTTCATGATGCCTCCTTTCAAGTATGTACCCTAAGGAACGAAAGTTAACAAATTGGTAGTCATAAACTATAAAAATCTGATAGCATTTCAGTTCCCAAAATATGTTTTCTGTTTCTACTTTATGCTACATGTGATGTACATCTATGATATCAGATGGGGACCCAAAAGAAACTATAAACTATAAAACCCCTGCAACCTGCGACCTATGCAAGTTATCTTTGTTAGAATATAATGTTAGAGTGAATATTATAAGCTTTAATAAGTGAAATAGGAATATGATGTCATTTTGGAGACCTCTGCCACCTTGTACTCTTCTCTAAATAGTTCTCCCTGAAATAAACAAAAAAAAAACACGTTTTCCAATATTCTATTTTTACTCTACATTATCTTCAATATTAGTTAACTGGTGCCAGAAGTTTGATATAGAAAAGCCTTCAACAATGCTTGACGAAGGGTAGGCATAGGAAACGATTTTATTGACTGGTCCTTAGGAAACTGGAGAAAGTAGATTACTTGCACACGTTGTTTGGCGTTTTATTTCAAGTCTTAATGTTCAAGTAGCTAAGCTTTTAATTTTCGTTGATCAGGTTATCTTGTTAGAAGCGCGGGAGAGACTTGGTGGTCGCATACATACTAATTATTCATTTGGTTTTCCCATTGACCTCGGTGCTTCATGGTAAGCATTTTGTTTAATGTCATTTTCCCTGAGAAACTAACATTAATCACCCACATTTATGTTCTAATATAATAATATTACTCTACTGTTGATTTTTAGGTTGCATGGAGTATGCAAAGAAAATCCACTGGCCCCCTTAATTGGCAAATTAGGATTACCCCTGTACCGTACCAGTGAGGACAATTCTGTATTATATGACCATGACTTAGAAAGGTAAATCTGATATTTGTGAAACATTTATTCATGAATTTAATTTTAGAGCGTCTTACTTTCATCTTATCAATGAAAATGTTTTCATTTCCTATCAAAAAAGTTTTTGGAGTGTCTTGCTCTTATGTTTGTACCTGATACGATCCCGACAACATTAAAAGTATATTCGAGGCGGAGCAAGAAGTGAAGAATGAGTTATTTACTATTTTAATATATTTTATTATGCGAATTTAGGTTGTAATGGGCCTATGGGCCTAAATAGAGTTATTTACAAAGTTAGGTTAAATCCTAGGAATGCTATAAATAGGCGGACTAGGTTACTCTTTTGTTTATCGAATTATCATCATTGTATTGCAGCTCTTTGAGAGATCCTCTCGAGAGGTTTATCTTATTTTAATAGAAAAGTGTGGTAGATTCTATCATTTTGGTATCAGAGCCATTTACCGATCCGGGAATGGTAACTACCAAGATGGAGACGAGGGTTCAAGAGTGCGAATCGAGTGGTGCCGAGATGGTGAAGAAGCAACAGAATTCGAGGTTCAATCGCAAATGATGAATAGTCACCGGACCAAGAGATAGGTCAGATTAACCTAAATATACAAAAGTTGCTAGAACGAACACCGGAGCGGCCAGAAACCGAGGCAAGCGGTGCGGTCAAAGGGAAGGGAGTGGGCTCGGCGGCTGGGACTGGCGCGGAGGGCGTCGCAGGGGCCGAGGGGGATCGAGCGGTGGCGCAGTCGCGTGTGGCGACGGGCGGAAGGTGTTGGGCGCAGATAGAGGGTGACGGCCACATCGTAGGCGGGCGCGCGGGCTGGAGCGCAGGCAAAGTTGGCGTGGGGGGAGGCGCGGGTTGGGGCGCAGGCGCGGGCGGCGCTGGCTGGGGAGGCGCTGGGGGTCGTGCGGCCTGGGGGCCGGGCTGTGGGCCAGGCGTGGGTGGTGCGGAAGGAGCGGGCTGGGGCTCGGGCGGTGTCGGGGGTGAGCGGGGTCGTGCGGCGTGCGGGTCGGGCGTGGGGCACGGCAGGCCAGGCGGCGGTCAGGGGGGACCGGGTCGGGTCGGTCTGGACCAATTGAGCGGGACCGGAGAGAGAGATACCCGGATTTTGGCGATGGGAATAACAGCGGGGGACCGGAAGGCGAGCGAAAGGTGGGCGACCGGGTCCACGAATCACCGGAGGAGAGGAGGGTGCGCATCGGTTATGACAGACCAATAGCGCACGACGGTTGGAACGAACGTGGGTGGGATGGCTATAATCGAGAGGGAGACCGGGAAGACTGGAGAGAGTGGGAGGACCGATATGAACAGGGAGGACCGAGCACAGGAGAACGAGCGGGTCCAGTATTTGACAGGAGGTTACGGAAGCTTGAGATGCCGGTTTTCAAGGGTCTTACCGATGAGGATCCGGAAGGTTGGTTGTGTCGAGTGGAACGGTATTTTTGGGTTAACCGATTAAATGGGCAGAACGAGTCGGCGCCCAGACACATGTGTATGGAGGGTGAGGCTTTGGAATGGTCGCAGATGAGGAAGATCGATCGCCGATCAGTTCTTGGGAAGAATTTCGAGAGCTCCTGTTACACCTTTTTCAACCTAGCATAAATGACAACAGGTACGCTAAGCTGATGAGTTTGCGACAAGAGGGCACTGTTAAAGAATATCGGTGATTGTTTGAGAAATATGCTAAGGGAATGCGCGATATTAGTGCCAGTGCGTTAGAAGGGAAATGAGAAAGCGGTTTAAAAGAAGAAATCAGGAGTGAAATGAGAAAATTGCGACCCGTGGGAATACAAGATAAAAAGTTCATGGTACAAGTAATTGAGGATGATCTGGCTTTCCGAGCACTAGGAAAGGGGGTGAGCCCGGGACTAGTGAACAAAACAAGTGTGGGATCCGGACTAGTTAGTACGAAGGGAACGAGTGTTGCAACTATGAGAACGACTACGTTCTCAACGTCTAAACCAGTTACAAACAGTACAACAACCACTACACCGTATAAGCGTTTGACAGACAGTGAAATCCGTGTCAGGAAGGATAAGGGGTTGTGTTTCCGTTGCGACGAGAGATTTGTGCCCGGGCACCGATGCAAAAAGAAAGAACTTCAGTCTTTGGAGATATTGGTAGTACTCGACACCTATGACCACGAGGATTCTTACGAAACTGATGAGGCACTAGAGGATGAAACTGTTGTGGATACGGGCGATACAAAGGACTTAGCAGCATTGTCCTTAAACTCCTTGGCGGGGCTGAGTTCGCCGAAGACTTTGAAAGTCACTGGATTTATTCAGGGGTTGGAGGTAGTAGTTTTGATAGATTGTGGGGCCACCCATAACTTTATTTCCGATCTCATTGTTGAGAAGTTAAAGTTACCGATAGAACCCTCAAACGATTATGGCATCATGTTGGGAACTGGCGAATCTGTGCGACGGCGGGAATCTGTAAAAATGTCGTGCTACACCTGGCTGAATTGAAGGTGGTAAATGAATTCCTACCTTTACCTTTAGGTAGCGCAGATGTGATTTTGGGGGTGGCATGGCTAGAAACATTGGGAAGGATAGAATTCAATTTCAGTTCCTTGAAGATGCGGTTAGTGTTGGGATCCTGGCAGGCAGAATTGCAAGGGGACCCCCGGTTGGTCAAGGCTCAAGTATCCTTGAAATCCATGATGAAATCCTTACGTCCTGAGGACCAAGGGTTACTGGTTGAGTTGAACATGTGTGAGGCGACAACACAGGATTGTGGACCAACCAAGATACTCCCGGATTTATTGCAGGTACCCCGAGAGTTTCACTCTTTAATTGAATCTTTTTCACCTGTTTTTCAATCCTTGGCAGATTTACCTCCTGAAAGAAACTGTGATCATGCGATTGAACTGGTTGCGGGGACGAACTCAGTGAATGTCCGCCATACCGCATACGCAATATAAAAAAACGAGATAGAAAAACTAGTACGGAAATGTTGTTAGGCGGGTAATTCGCCCTAGCACGAGTTCTTTCTCTAGCCCTGTTTTGTTAGTGAAAAAGAAGGATGGAAGTTGGCGTTTCTGTGTCGATTACCGTGCCTTAAACCAAGCTACAGTACCGGATAAATACCCGATACCGCTGGTGGATGAATTGTTGGATGAGCTTCATGGCGCTTCTGTTTTCTCGAATATTGATCTAAAGGCTGGATATCACCAAATTCGTGTCAAACCGACCGACATATACAAGACAGCTTTTCGAACGCATGAAGGACATTACGAGTTTGTAGTCATGCCTTTTGGGTTGTGGAATGCTCCGGCTACGTTCCAGTCTGTGATGAATGAGATTTTGCGGTCGTATCTGCGTAAGTTCGTGCTGGTATTTTTTGATGACATTTTGATTTACAGCATGACTATTCAGGAACACAGGGAGCACCTGGCTCGTGTTTTTGAGGTGCTGCAGGCACATGCTTTCGTCGCCAATGCGAAGAAGTGCCAATTTGGGTTGCAACGTATTGAGTACTTAGGGCACTTTATATCTGTGGAAGGCGTCTTTGCCGACCCAGCAAAGATCGAAGCGATGATAGAGTGGCCAAGTCCTCGAAATATTAGGGACCTACGAGGATTCCTGGGGTTGACCGGATACTATCGACGATTTGTGGCTAACTACGGATCCATGGCTTTTCCGTTGACCCAGTTATTAAAGAAAGGGAAGTTTGAGTGGGGATCGACTGCCGAAGACAGTTTTCAGAGAATGAAACATGCTATGAGTAGTGTCCCGGTCCTACGATTGCCAGATTTTGACCAAGTATTTGTGGTCGAAACCGATGCTTCGGGCATCGGGGTGGGAGCAGTTCTGATGCAACAGGGTCAACCAATAGCATATTTTAGCAAGGCGTTGCCAATTACTCATCGTGTGAAACCGGTATATGAACGTGAACTGATGGCAATCGTTTTCGCGCGGCGGTGTAATGGCGGGCCTATCTCGCTAGGGCATCACTTTGTTGTTCGTGACCGATCGGAAGAGTCTCAAATTTCTTCTTGAGCAAATGTAGTGGATGGCGACTATCGGCGTTGGATTGCGAAATTAATGGGATATGATTTCAGCATTGAATATAAGAAGGGCCTCGAAAATAGAGCCGCGGATGCTTTGTCACGAATGCCCGAGAAATGCGAGCTTGGCATGCTGAGTGTGGTGGCGGGTATTAACACCGCCGTATTTACACAACAGGTTAAGGAGGATGCTAAGTTGATGGAAATTTATAAGTCGTTGGCCGCTGGCGAGGGGGGCCCTCCGGGATACTCAGTAGTTGGTGATGTGTTGCTTTATCAGGGTAGGCTGGTTTTGCCTTTGACATCCCCAACGATTCCTCTACTGTTGCTTGAATTCCATAGTGGTGCTATTGGGGGACATTTCGGAGTCCTTAAAACTTATCAGCGCTTGGCTAAGGAAGTGTATTGGCAAGGAATGAAGGCTCGTGTGCGTTCTTTTGTGGCCGAATGCTCTATCTGTGTTCAAGCTAAACACCTATCTTTATCTCCTGCGGGGTTGCTACAGCCCTTGTCGATCCCTGCACAGGTCTGGGAAGATATTTCGATGGACTTTGTGGAAGGATTACCGCGATCCGAGGGTTATGACACTATACTGGTGGTGGTTGACCGTCTTTCCAAATATTCTCATTTCATACCTCTTCGACACCCGTTTTCTTCCTTGTCGGTGTCAAAGGTGTTTATCAAGGAGATCGTTCGGTTGCACGGGATTCCGAAAAGTATTGTGTCCGACCGCGATAAGGTTTTTACAAGTTTGCTTTGGGAAGAGATGTTCAAGGCTATGGGAACTAAACTCTGTCGGAGCACCACTTACCATCCACAGACTGATGGGCAGACTGAGGTGGTAAATCGTTGTTTGGAATCCTATTTGAGATGTTTTGTGATGCATAATCCTAAGGCGTGGTACCAATGGTTGTCCTGGGCGGAGTACAGCTTTAACACTTCTTTCCACTCATCCACGGGTATGACACCTTTCGAGATTATTTATGGCAGACCCCCTCCTACCCTGTTGGGTTATGATCACGGTGTTAGTCCGGTGGCGTCTGTGGATTCAATGATGAAGGATCGTGACCGGATTTTGGCCACCTTAAAGGCTAGCTTGTCGAGAGCGCAACAATCTATGGCGGATCGCGCAAACGCAAAACGTAGGGATGTACAGTTTAATATTGATGATCTGGTGTATATCAAGCTTCGACCATACCGCCAATCTTCTTTGGCTAAATTTCAACACCCGAAGCTGGCGCCGAGGTTTATTGGGCCCTACCGTGTGCTAGCTCGAGTGGGTCCTATTGCTTATCGTTTGGAACTTCCGCCGGCAGTTAAGATTCACCCGGTGTTTCACGTGTCAGTTCTGCGTAAAGCGGGAGACTCGTCGGTTATTGTCATGTCTACACCGTCCTTGGTGGGAGATGATCTGTGCATGGTGGTTCGCCCTAAGGCTGTGTTGGGCGTCCAGGAGAATTTACAAGCGGCCGGATCGCGTCAAGTTTTGGTTCAATGGGAAGGCTCCGCACTGCAGGATGCGACTTGGGAATCCGCGGCTGATTTGGAATTGCAATTTCCGGACTTTCACCTTGAGGACAAGGTGGCTCTGTGGGGGGGAAGTATTGATACGATCCCGGCAACATTAAAAGTATATTCGAGGCGGAGCAAGAAGTGAAGAATGAGTTATTTACTATTTTAATATATTTTATTATGCGAATTTAGGTTGTAATGAGCCTATGGGCCTAAATAGAGTTATTTACAAAGTTAGGTTAAATCCTAGGAATGCTATAAATAGGCGGACTAGGTTACTCTTTTGTTTATCGAATTATCATCATTGTATTGCGGCTCTTTGAGAGATCCTCTCGAGAGGTTTATCTTATTTTAATAGAAAAGTGTGGTAGATTCTATCAGTACCCTTCTCAAGTTTTGAAGTGAATCCGTTCATTGCTTGAGTTATTTACTGTTGTTGTTATGGGTGGATAGTTATAAATCTAATGTGCTTTTCAGTTATGCACTCTTTGATATGGAAGGGAAACAAGTTCCTCAAGAGCTAGTGACAAAAGTTGGACAAATATTTGAGGCCGTCCTAGAAGAGGTAAGGTTAAATTTAGAAATCATCTTAGACATCTGAAGTTCCCGATTTACTTGATTTTATGTAACTTTAATTCTTTTCTTTTTGGTCGTGTAACTTCTCTGAGTTGTCTCTTATGTTTTATACAGGCTGATAAAATAAGAGATGAATATGTTGAGGACATGACTATAACGCGTGCATTCTCACTTATTTTTGAAAGAAGACCAGAATTGAAGTATTTTCTATCCCGATGTGGTTATTTAACTTGTATTTATTTTTCTTTCATCTTCAACATTAATTGATAAAACATCCCTACACACAGGATGGATGGGCTTGCCCACAAGGTTCTACAATGGTATCTCTGTAGGATGGAAGGATGGTTTGCTGCAGATGCCAATACTATCTCACTAAAATGTTGGGATCAGGTATTTTTTTTATTTGAATCTTTATAATAATGTACAATGATTTAATTTTGAAAACTAATGTCATTAGCTTATGGAAACTTTCCTTCAAAAAAGAAAACTTATGGAAGCTAAAAGTTTACTTTGCAATACTTGTATGTTCAAATGATATAGGCTAATTTAGCATAGTTGCAATGTCAATTGCTGTCTAGTTCCTATATAGTATAGACAATCATAGCAATTAACAAAAATGTCTCTAGCGCCACACCCTTTGTAGTAAACAAAGTTGGACGATCTTTCTCGTTCTGGTGGTGAGTATTGAGTATACTAATCGAAATCAAGTTTTTGTGTTTCAACATGAAAAATAATTAGTTACTAGTTGGGAGTAAAATGGTCTAGAAGCTCAAATTAAGAGGTCCAGAGGATAACCTGAATGATAAAAATAAATTCAAACTTAGAGGATTAGTAATCATCATGTGTTGGCCTTATTGGCTTAAATGTTATGGATTCAATCCATAGTGATCACCTACCTAGAAATCAATTTCCTATGAGTTACTTTGACAACCAAATGTTGTAGGGTCAGATAAGTTGTGACGTGAAAGTCGAAGGTGTGTACGCTAGTCCAGGCATTCACGGCTTTAAAAAAAAAAAAAATCAAACTCTACCTTAGGATTAGTACTCTTAAGAATATTCTTTTCATGCTCTATTTTCTTCAATCTTGTAGTTAATAAAAAATTCCATTCTGATTATTTCAGGAAGAGCTGTTGCCTGGAGGTCATGGGCTAATGGTAAGGGGATACCTTCCTGTTATCAACACTCTTGCAAAGGGTCTTGACATCCGTTTGGGTCACAGGTAAATTTTGTTTCCTACGTTTGTTTGTTTGTTTCTTCTTTTTGTATTTCGTAGGATTCATGTTTTGACTCAAACCTCAGCTTATGATCTGGAATCTTCATTCGTTGGTTCTCAGGGTTACGAAAGTAGTGAGACGTTATAATGAGATTAAGGTTACGGTCGAAGATGGGACAACATTTGTTGCTGATGCTGCTATAGTTGCCGTCCCTCTTGGAGTGCTCAAAGCTAATACCATAAAGTTCGAGCCTAAGCTCCCAGACTGGAAGGAATCCGCCATTTCTGACCTTGGAGTGGGGATAGAGAATAAAATAATACTGCATTTTGAACAAGTTTTTTGGCCGAATGTGGAGTTTCTAGGAGTAGTTGCAGAAACAACATATGAATGCAGCTATTTTCTCAATCTACACAAGGCCACTGGTCATTCTGTTCTTGTTTACATGCCTGCCGGGCAGCTGGCCGAAGACATTGAGAAATTGTCCGATGAAGCGGCTGCTGATTTTGCTTTTACACAACTTAAGAAAATTCTTCCGGATGCTTCCAAACCGGTACAATTTATTTTTTCAATATATTTCACTTGCAATTGGACTTGATTCGGCACACAAATGAAGATTTGGAATAAAAAACTCATCCCAATTTCTAAATTTGCAGATCAATTTCCTTGTTTCCCGATGGGGAACAGATGTTGACACACTTGGATCCTACAGTTATGACATAGTTGGCAAGCCCCATGATCTGTATGAGAAGTTGAGAATCCCTATTGATAACATATTCTTTGCAGGGGAGGCAACTAGCACAAGCTTCCCAGGGTCTGTGCATGGTGCGTTCACAACTGGTGTAATGGCTGCCGAGGACTGCAGAATGCGCGTCCTCGAGCGCTATGGGGAACTAAATATTTTTGAGCCAGTCGCTGAGGAGCCAGTATCGGTACCGTTACTGATCTCTCGCTTGTAAGTTGAAAGGTTCCCTTCAGCATGTTGGTTAGATATTTGATGGGTCTGACTAGGCCAGTGGAATATAAAATCACTGATTTTGTAGGACCAATCAATCAGTATTTTGGTCAAATGTTGTTGTGGTTTTCTTAAAAAGTTGCACTCAGAATTTGAGTAGTAGTAGTGGTTAGGGATATGCTTTAGTCTAGACTTATCTCATTGATGTGATAAAACGCTTCGCTTCAACTGCCTTATATTTTGCTGATTATGATGAAATAATTATCTCTGGTCTTTTTTTTTTTTTTTTTTATTTTCTCTTCTATTCTTTCTGAGGTAATTGATTGTGATTATTCTCATTATTATTTTGACATGCATATCTGGTCTATTCTGACAGTTTGTCTTAAATCTTCTATGATATAATCAATGTATTATAATTGTAGTTGTCTCATGAGAACTCAGACATAAATATCAAAATAGTCATAATTATTATTATTTAGTACAACACAATTTGAACTTTACCTCTTATGGACAATATTATGGGTAGAATCGGGCTCGGCGGTAAAAAGCCCAAGGGGGTCGGCAGGGAGCCCAAGACGAACTGAGAAGCTGTGCCAACACTCGAGTGGGCGAGCCCATAAGCGGCTCGAGCCTAGGCAAGCACGAGCGCAGGCATCGAGGAGGGGAGGCCAAATGCCCGGGTGAGCACAGGCCCGCCTTGGCGTGCGCGAACGCCTACCCCAGCACGCGCGCGGGCACAGCCCCGCCTTAGCGCCCACCCCAGCACACACACGGGCACACCGGCCCGCCTCAGTGTGCACGCGTGGGCGCACCTGCCCGCCCCAGCGCACATGCCCACCTGGGGGGGGTCGCGTTGTGACCCGGTCGGGTCGGGTCGGCCCGACCCGGTTGGACTTGCCTCATCTTTTTCGCTATATCTCCCTCATTTTAGCTCCGATTTGCGCGCCGTTTTCACCCACGCTCATCATTTTTCCTTATCTACGGCTAATACCCTATTTAGGGCTTGACCCTATAATAGATATTTTCCTAAAATGGAAATATTCGCCTAAAAAGGAGATATTTCCATAAATTATAATTTATTTTTTACCAAAAGTGGCCACTTACCACCTCCTATATATACGTAAGCCAATTAGTCATGAGGTAAGCTAATGCTAAACCCTAGAAACAACTCCTCTACACTTTTTGGCAAAGACTAACTTAGGCATCGGAGGCTACGTGGCTCACACCACACCGGTGTCCATTAATTATTGTTTGTTTTGCAGGTATTCGTCCCAATGAAATAAAAATTTACCGTTGATCTTGGAGACCAAATTTTGGCATCAACAGTTGGCGCCGTCTGTGGGGACGAGTTCGTGCTTTAACTAGAAAGACGTTGCTAACGCCATACTTCACCATCCAAGAAGAGTTTAAGTCCCAACACACGAGGTCGGGAGGACGAGTCTGACGACGAGAGGCACCCCAGGAGGGTGGCTATCCGAGACGATATTGAGATACAACGCAGCCAAGGATTTGGCGGGGTCACCGAAACCGGTGTTGAGGAGAGCCCGTTAGATCCGAAGGTAGCCGACTGATCGAGTTGTTCCGAATGCCGACACCTATCACCCCAGCAGTCACGAAGCACCAGAAGCGTGCTCTACCAACGACACAACCACTCATTAGAGTGGAGCCAATGACAGAATTAGAGAGCATGCAAAAGGCCCAACACCCAAGGAAGGACCGCACCAAGACGTGCAGAGCGCGTGATGAACCTGACAAGGAGGATACCCCAAAGGAGCCTGCCACATCACCTCTACGCAGAGATCCAACGAAAGGAAAAATGCCTATGACTGATAGGCTGACTAGGACAACAAGCGCGAGAGTGAGGCCTGCTGAAAGATTAACCCTCAGGGAAAACGACCGGCATAGAGAACCCATAGAGCGACCCTAGGTTGCCTCTGAAGTAGGAGAATCTCGGTCACATACTAGGTCGATCCCGGACCACAACGAGTAATCTCGTAGCTCACTGAGCAGGTCAAGATCAAGAAGGAAAACCAAGCCAATAGAAGTGAAGAGTAGCCAAATCGATCTAGGAACTGACCTGAGAGAGTTGATCAACCCTCGTCGGAAGGCATTTAGAAGTGAAGCGGAAAGCCAGCCCTGGATGGTTGAGTTGAAAAACATCCAAGACCAGCTAGGAGACATGAGGAAGGCTCAAGATCAAGATGGACTCGACCTAGACAGCCTTGTAGACCAGGTGGACTCGCCCTTTACCGATGAGATAATGGCAGAAGAAGTGCCAACCAAATTTAAGCTGCCCACGATGAAGGCATACGATGGTTCAAAGGATCCAGTGGAACACCTAGATACGTTTCAGTCATGGATGGAACTCCATGGAGCTCGGGACGCCATCAAGTGCAGGTCGTTCTCCTTCACCCTTATCGGAGCAGCTCGTAGATGATTGACAACTGAAGCGAAAGTCCAACGCTTCCTTCTGAGAATTGGCAAGAGCCTTTATTACCCAGTTCTTAGGAGGACGCGACCAGAAGAAGCCAGCAACACACCTGCTTACAGTGAAACAAGGTAGGCTACGAAACACTTCAAGAGTATGTGGCACGGTTCAACAATGAGGCACTGCAGATTGAAGGATACACTGATGGGGTAGCACTAACTGCAATCGTTGCTGGACTGAAGGATGAGAAGTTTATGTGGTCCCTAGGAAAGAAAGCTCCTGCCAGCTACGTCGAAGCACTAACGCGGGCTCAGAAATACATGAGCGCAGGTGAATTGTTGAAGTCTCGGAAAGCTCCCGAGGAGAAGCGCACCCACAGTGAATGGGAAAGGCGCATCGATCAGCACGAACCAGAGCGAACAGAATCTCGAAAAAGACATCTGAATGATAGATCAAAAAGTCGAGACAAATTCGGCCGCTAGGGAATGCCACCTAGTAGGTTCAAAAAGTACACCCCCACCGTGGTTCTGTTGGAGCAGATACTGATGTAAATTAAGGATAAAGAAGCTCTCAAGTGGCTCAACAAAATGAAGATAGGGTCGCACAGGAGAAACCAAGAGAAGTACTGCCTATTCCACCGAGACCATGGGCACACCACGTCTGAATGCTTCAACTTGAAGGAGGCCATATAAGCCCTGATCCAAAAGGGGCATCTAAAGGAGTATGTGGGTGAGAGACAAAAGTCACCTGAATGCCCCAACAAGAAGCAGGACACCAGAAACTCGCCGCCTCCCCAAGAGATTCGAACCATCTTGGGTGGACCTGTAGGGGGCAACTCCAACAGAAAACGAAAGGCAAGTGTGAGGCAATCTCGTGAAACACCCGAATGTGAGGAAGTGAAAATAATGGTTGCAGCTGACGACGACATCAACTTTTCTAATGAGGATGCAAGGAAGGTGCACCAGCCTCACAATGATGCCCTGGTGGTCTCACTGTTTATATCCAATATCAAAGTCCGAAGAATACTGGTTGATAGGGGTAGCTTTGCTGACATACTCTCATTGCGAGCATTCGACGCAATGAAACTACTATCCAAGTTCGACTACGAAGGTAAGGCCAACTAGGCTACCTAGGTGGATAAGTCTGAAACGGCTATCCAAGTTCGACTACGAAGGTAAGGTCAACTAGGCTACCTAGATGGATAAGGCCGAAACGGCTATCCAAGTTCGACTACGAAGGTAAGGCCAACTATGCCACCTAGATGGATAAGTCCAAAACGACTATCCAAGTTCTACTATGAGGGTAAGGGCAACTAGGCTACCTTGATGGATAAGGCCGAAACGGCTATCCAAGTTCGACTACAAAAATGGGAAGGTTTGAATGGAGAATAGAAGAAATGAAGGCCATTTATAGAGTTGGGAAGCAGTGGGAGGTCACTAGGAGACCAAGATGCTTGGTGGACGCTCGACCCACCTTGACAGCAACACCTCGAAGAGCCCATGAACACTTTTAGACTCAACATTATGTCAAGAAGTTGAAGCCTAAAAGTGGGGGCAGCTGTTATGGGTAGAATTGGGCTCGGCAGTAAAAAGCCCAAGGGGGTCGGCAGGGAGCCCAAGACGAACTGAGAAGCCATGCCGACACTCGAGTGGGCGAGCCCATAAGTCGCTCAAGCTCAGGCAAGCACGAGCGCCCCAGCAAGCAGATCGTGCAGGCATCGAGGCTGGGAGGCCAAATGCCTGCCCAAGCACGTGTGCGAGCACAGGCTCGACTAAGCGCGCGTGAACGCCTGCCCCAGCACGCCCGCGGGCACAACCCCGCCTTAGCCTCCGCCTCTCGCCGCGCGAGGCGCTGCGCCGCCTCAAAGACGCTGGGCACACACACCGGCTCGCCTCGGCGCGCGCACGCACCACCCGCTCTAGCTCCCAAAGACGCTGCGCGCGGCCGCCCGGCCCACACTGGCACTGGGCGGTCGCGCTGTGACTCGATCGGATTGGGTCGACCGGACCTACCTCGCCTTTTTCGTTATATCTCCCTCGTTTTAGCTCCGATTTGCACGCCGTTTTCACCCACGTTCATCATTTTTCCTTATCTACGGCTAGACCCTATTTAGGGCTCGACCCAAGAATAGATATTTTCCTAAAATGGAAATATTTGCTTAAAAAGGAGATATTTCCATAAATTATAATTTATTTTTTACCAAAAGTGGCCACCTACTGCCTCCTATATATACGTAAGTCAATTAGTCATGAGGTAAGCTAATGCTAAACCCTAGAAACAACTCCTCTACACTTTTTGACAAAGACTGACTTAGGCATCGGAGGCTACGTGGCTCACACCTCACCGGTGTCCATTGATTATTGTTTGTTTTGCAGGTATTCATCCCAACGAAATACAAATTCACCGTTGATCTTGGAGACCAAATTTTGGCATCAATAGACAACTACGACTCAATTATATTCGGTTGTTTGAATAATTTATAAGATATTGAATTTTAAATGACCACAAATTGACAAATAATTTTTCATTATTTATTATTTGCATATTGATATTGAAGGGCACAATTATTGATGAAAAAATCTAATGGGAATGTGTGTACCAACATGTAATGTGGAATATCCTTTCAATGTTCCCCAACATGTGCAGGTTATAATTTGACACTTTTCTGGATCTAGATTCTTGCACAACTTGTGCAGTGTTTTGTTTTCTTATGTGGTCAGGAGGTATATGTTACTTAGTTCTTTACGAATTCAATTCTCAATAAGAGAGTAATTTGGGTAGTGTTTTTGAGAAATTCACTTATATTGCTCAATTTGGGTTGCATTTGGTTGTCTAAATCAAAATAAACTTAAGATTTTGGAAAACTTATAAAAGTTAATCAAAACTAGAAAATAATTACTATTACAATTATTTTTTACTGAGTATTTACATTAAAATGTATTAATGATTATAAATGAATTTATGTGCATTTGTTATTATTTTGTGATAAGAGTTCATAAGTTTAAAAAATAAAGGGAAATTGTAACATCTGTCCACTTTTGGAAAAATATTTGCAAGCGTCTTTAAATCCCAACTTATTTGCAAGAATATTTTTCCTTTAATTTTCTATTTTAAATATATAAATTGTAAGTTACCATTTTGCCCTTCATTTAATTATATTATTATTTTTCTTCTCTAGATCGACACTTGCTTCTCCTTCCTTTTTGTGCGATTTCTTCTGGGCGCTTTCCTTCAAATTCTGGCCGGAAATTCTTCTTCTCCATCGATTTCCGGCGATTTTAATTTGTTCTTTATTCTGTTCGATTTGTTCTTCTCTGGCGTCTTCCTTCTACTCCATCTCACCATTCATTCATCGTCGGTCACGTTCTTCGCCTCTATTTCTTTCGCCTTTATCCAAATCAATTCAAACACTACAACACTAGATAATCGTTTGAGATGATGAGCAATCGCCGCGGAAAATGTGTTTGCAAAGATGGCAAGTCAAAATGGTGGAGATTCGACGACTTTTTCGCCACTTTTTTCTTTATGAAAATCGCAAATTGGCCAAGATGAAGACCGCAAAACCCTAATTTCAGATTTAAAAATTTAAATAAATAATGTATTAATAAATACTGTACTTATAAATAAATATTGTATTGATAATAAATACTGTATTAATAAATCTTGTATTAACATTTTATTAGAGAACATTTAAAGTTAAATCCTCATTATTAATACTACTAATAATAAATACAATAATTTGAAAGTGTATTAATCATTGATATTGTATTAATCATAAAAACTGTTTTAATCATTAAAACTGTATTACTTAAATAAAACTAATACAGTAAACAAAACTTGAAGTATTTTGGTAAATAATTTCATCTTCATTTTAGGGTTTGAGTTGCGTATGACTACGCAAATAGAGTTCTCAAAAAACCCGATGGGTTCAATTTTGACGGCGCAAAATGGAGTTCCGCAAAAATCCAACGGGTTAAGATCGACGGCGGCGCAAATGGAGTTACGTTAAAAAACCAATAGGTTAAGCTCGACGGCGACGCAAATAGAGTTTTGGCAAAAATCTAATGGGTTAAGCTCGACGGCGGCGCAAATGGAGTTCCAACAAAAATCCGGCGGGTCTACTTGAAAACTATTGTGAAGAAATCGATGATGTGTCAGGCCTATTTCATGCGCCCAGTGAACGGATGGGAGAGATTTGGGGAAGAAGTAGAGTGAACAGATGGGAGAGATTTGGGGAAGAAGCAGAGGGAACGGATGGGAGAGATTTGGGGAAGAAGGTGTTGACGTGGGTTTCTTTCTTGCACATAAAGGAGGGATACTTTTGTCTTTTATTATTAAAACAAATTTATTTAATTAAAAACAAAAATTACTTTTGCTAATTAATCTTAACCTGGACAGATTTGCAATTAGTTTTTTATTTTGGCCTACTATTGAACTTTTCCCAAAAATAAAATATAATTCAAATTAGGTCACACGTGTGAGTTTCAAAATATAGATGATAGCAATGTATCATCTAAATTATTTTCTTCATGATAATCATGTTTATCTATGAATTAATCTTTTAAAAAAAAAATTATAACATAATAAACAACTTATATGTATTATAAAAATAATTGAAGTGGACATAAACACATCCTGACATTCAATAATAATAATAATAAATAAATAAATAAATAAAGTGGTGGGAAAGTGACATAAGGGTGATGCCTAGGAAGAGGCTGCCACTATGACTGTTTTGTTTGTCTGGCCGTTGGTATATGGCTGATCTGAGTAAAGGCATTATTGGCCCTCTCTCCCATGGAAAGGTCGGATTTTCTCTTTTAAAATGCATAATGTCTTTATTCAATACAAAAGTAACTATCTTTTTATTTAAAATATTGCTGGCCAATGGTCTTCAAATTGAACAACAAATGGGTGATGTGATATTCTAAATCTCATTTTACTATCAATCATCCTGGTGTGATCTTTTTATTTAAATGTTGTGAATTTTTTCTTACTTAATTCACATCATCATCGTTGACTTATAAATATGTAACTTCATATATTTAATTTTGCTACAAATGATTAAATTATTTTTAAGTTTGATCAAATCATTAAAAATGAAAATTTAAAATTAAAGAGATTAAAATTTTCCTTTCTATAAATTATATGGACCAAAGTTAAATTTTTATATTTATTTAACTGTTAATATACATAATAAGTCAGTAAGTATATTCATTAATAATAGACTAAATTTATCACTAATCTAAATAGTTTGACCATTAATGATTGAAGTTCAATGTCAAGAATATATCATAAGAAAGGGAAAGAAAAAGAAGCAGAAAGTTGCGAAAGGGAGTGGCATCGTTGAAAGGTAGTGGCATCGTTGTGGTTTAACAACATTTCCATTTTGACAATTCTATTTTAATTTCTACTTTAATATGATATTCTCTATTTTGAATATACATTTTTATGGTTTGTGAACATGCTTATTATTACTTATATATACATAATATTCTCTCATTTAATTAATATGAGACAACTTTATTTGCATTCCAACATTAATATTTGATTTTATTATTATTTATTTATTCATTTCACTTATTTTTATCTATAATATTATTTTTAATTCAATAATAATGAAGGATGAAGAATTTGAACTATAGACTTCTTAATTGTAAAAATACATGGATGCTGCTGAATTATGGTTCTTATTTGTCGATATGATATATTCAAATTTTTAAGAAAGAAAAAACTAAAACAATAAATAGGTCATCTTTCCCTATTTTACGAAATTAGAGTTCTAACAGTACTTTGCTGACAACTATAATTCAATTACATATATGAAGATGTATTTCCAAATTAACTGAAAATAAGAAAAAGGAGGGTGTCTCTTTAGTTTTACCATTTTTTATTGGATCACAACATTTATTAGATCATATCATTAAGATTTTATGGATTTTATTACTATATTAGATATTAGATAAATATATTGTGACATCCTTCTCAAAATTAATTGACAATAAAAATAATACATACACTTTATTCAAAGCATAAAATTCATTTTTATTTCCATTAGCAATCCTCAACAAGTTGACCTTGATGATAAAAATCTGCATAGCAATTAATTTTGTAATTTCAAATAATTGTTTTTTGAATTTAATCGAGTTGTCTTTAGCAGTCAGAGATATTAAAAAAAACTAAAATTTTAAATCACCAAAAAGGAGGGGAAATCTATCCCCGAAAAGGCTGAATAAATTGGAGCGATGTAAAAGTAGATGCAAAGTTAAGAGAAATATTGAGTAATTCTGTCTTTTGGATTGGGAGAGAGTAAATAGATTTCATACATCACAACAAATAAAACATTAAAAAAGTAAAATTCCTCTAATATTGCTTATTAAAAGAATCAATATACAATGCTGAGTTGATCAAAAAAAAAAGAAAAAAAAGAAAACATTGCTGAGCAAGAATGCTAACAAACAATCAATTGTTGTAAAAGGACTCTCATCTCTTTACAATTCATCCCTACTAATTTCAAATGTATATAGTTTAGAAACATAATCTTTATCTAATTAAATTTATAGATTAAGTCTGTCAGTTACAACCTACAGTAAAGTATATCAACTTTCATCCATAGTGGAGCCAGTTTGAAGCTGATCATCCTGTATCGACGAAAAACGTCAAACCGAAAAAAAAAATCTTTTATGATATGCAGAAAAAGCATGTTATAGAACCTTGGTTGATCGAAAATAACCTCATCCACAGAGAAAAAAATGATGAAAATTGTGAAACCTTGAAATAAATTAATGTCTGACTAGAGAATGCTGCTGAAGCTTTCAATGGGATCTGATTCTTCAAGCATGGCGGCTGCCTGGAAGCAGTCTATAGCATCGGCCATTCGTCCTTCGTCCCGATGGATCACGCCTAAGTAAAACCAAGCCTTACGGTTGGTAGGATCTAATCTCAACGCGTCTGAAAGTAAGCTCCTTGCTATAGGCAATGCATCCGGACCCGCTTTCGACCAAATAGCACCGATCAAAACCTTGCAAGGAACATAAGCCGGTTCAAGTAGAAGACCATTAATATAAGCAGCTAGAGCTTCCTGTATTTTCTCACGTCCTTCACAAATTAGACCTGATGGAACAACAGATGTGATGAACATTCAGCTACGAGAAATTCATTTATGCCACTGCCAAATCATGCAAAGAGATAGGACATCTATGCACACTATATCGATATCGAACACCAATATTTTGTTGGAGAAACAGGAAGAAAAATGGAAGATTATAATCATGAACATAAATACTAGAATCCTTAATCTGGTAGCCATTTAACAGCCTACATTCAGAATTACAGCTCATGAGAAATTGGAAGCTAAATCATTGTAAATCATTCTTCACTGCTTTTGTTTTTCAGTCCCACTTTTTATATTATGAGTTCTTTTGTCTTCTTGAAATAATCCTTAACAGTGGTGAAGATGGGAATGAAAGAGGCCGTAAGGTATTCAAATACCAAAATCGAACAAAAACAGTAATGATATATGAAAAACAGTATGAGATGAACTATATTGCAATCTCACCAAGTAACTACAATATCATAGTCATTAGAGAGGGTTAGAACTCTCCAATCAATCCTCCAAGGAATGATTTAACCAAATTAAGACCCATCTTCAGCAGATCATTACCCTATTATTTATAACAGAATTTATCTAGCTAATTCGCTTAATGCCCCTACTTCTATCCCCAAAATATCCCTAAACAGGTCTCTCACATAGGCTTAAGCAGCAATTTAATTATTGATGTGACATTCTGAACCAGCAAATTGAAGAATTCCCTACTTCCCTGTCATCGATCGCCTCTAAACCAACTGATGGATGTATCATACCAATTAACATTGAACAACAAGGTACAAATTCCGCAGAGAAAACCATAAGATATCGATTTGTTCGATAGAGTTGTAAAGTTTCGTAAGACTAACTAAATAGAAGAGCATAGAATTTGTCGGGAAAGACTCACACATGATGAAAATAAATCCTACAAGTTGTGCTAATATGGTTGGTCCTGTTGTAGGATAAATGGCAGCCAGTGTAGCAATCTTCGACTTCAACTAAATCTAAACTATAGAGTTTAACACAGGTTGGCAACATGAAGTTATACCAAGTTTGAAAAGAATCAAGCCCGGGAGCTATTTCGGAGAACTTGTAGTAATTAACAGTTTTCAGGAGCAAGATACAGACAATAGTTGATGGATAAACTCGAAGGACAAGGACGTAGTAAGTAAAAGGCAACTCATGAAAGAGATCCTTCTGAACTTTTTTTTCTTTTTTTAATAATATCATAATAGTTTAAGTATTAACTAATTTTTCTGAAGCAGGCAAGCAGTGTAAGAGTGTTAAGGTAACAAAACTGATTTCGAACAGTTTAGAAAACAATAAATGTCAATATTAATTCATGTACAAAATGAAGTATTCACATCTTGCCTTCAGTATGTAGTACTTCTGGGGAGAACTCTTTCAGCTCTCTTGCTTTTCCTAAACATATCTCTGCATCTTTCCAATGTGAAAGGCTGGAGTATAAATTGGCTAGACCATTCCAAATTTCAAATTCATTCCATTATCATCTTCAACCTATTATCAAGGCATATAGTGAATCATATGTATGCAAAATATAGTCAGTAAGCACATTCTCTTAAGGATCAAAGAAAAAGGTACTAAAAAATGACAATGTGGTGAATTGACAACTTTAATGTTCCAGACTCCTTGTTATTCCTATGATAGAGTCTAGCTCTATCACAAGGTTCCCCCCTCTCAATCAATTGAGTCAATTCTTCAAAGATGTAAGTTGTATTGATTAATGGGTAGGTTACATTTATATAGCCTTCAAAAGAGACTAACCAACTAACTACTTTAACCAATTACTAACTAATTGGATCATATCATTCTATGATACAACTTCTATAAGAAAAACTCATTAGATTTTTTTATCAGTCATATTTTCTATCGTTAGGGAGGGGCAACATTCATCATAGTTATATTCGTAAAAGCTCCAGCTCCATATCCAGATCATGATGCCCAATAACACATCTTCACGTCACGAGAATGGTAAGGTAGAAATTTCATTTTTTTTTTAATTCAAACAGAATAACTATTGCATGCCAGAAGTTTGAAGCTAGCTACTTGTATTCTACAATGACCACTAACAGGAACACCTGACTGAAGTTTAATTTTTGTAGAATTACAACGTATTTGGACTAATTATTTGCTTCTTCTAGAAAAAAGTATAAATTACTAAATTAGAGAGCTTTATCTTTAAAATAAAAGCTACTTTTCCAAATAGTATGCAACTTCTAACCTGAGGGACGATTCTGAGCGGCCCAAAGGAATTCTTTTGTGTTTGAACTAATGCAAGGAGAAAACGGTAAGTTCAATAGCATCCGTATGTAATGATTGGGAGATCTTCAGCGTTGCCTTGAGCTTGAGAAGTGGTCCTTGTTCCCATTTTGTGGCCTCATCCATTGCAGCATCCGTAACTGCCTCAGCCTCTGAAAATCTCTTTTGGGCAGACAAAACTAGAGCAAGCAACTGCCAGCCTTTTAAGACAGAGTGATACGATCCGGACCTTGGAGTTTTAGGAATATTAGTATTAATATTTATTATTTATTAGTTAATTGCTATTTTAATTGTATTGGGTTTGGGCCTATTATTAGTCTTTTATTTAATTAGGGTTTAGGGTTATAAATAGGAGATGATAGGTCTATGTTAATCATCAATTGAATTATCGTCTTTGTACTCTGGGCTCTTTGAGAGATTCTCTCGAGAGATTTATCGTAGTTTAATAAAAAGTGTGGTAGGTTCTATCATTTTGGTATCGTGAGCTGCATCGATCCGGGAATGGTCTCACTAAGATGGAAACAAGGATGCAAGGTTGGGAAGAAAGCTCGGCCGAATTGTCCAAGAAACAACGAAAAACTAAGCAAGGCTAGACTCATTGGAAGAACGATTAGGGCAAAAGATTGACTCGAAGTTCGAACAACAAGATGCGAAATTTAACTCACAAATCGAACAAATAAATCGGAATATTCAGATTTTGTTAGAACGCACTCCGGGGCTGCCGGTCGTCGAATCAAATCCGTTGGTCAAAGGAAAAGGAATCGCGAGTGAAACCCTAGGGCAAGGGGTAGCAGCCGGGCAAGGGGCGGCTAGGGCTTCCGAGGTGGTCGGGGTGGTGCCGGCGGCGGAGTCTGATGGCGGAAGTGGCATGGGCGAGGGCTCGGCGCGGAAAGAACCAGACGGGCAATGTCGGGCGCTGGGGACGCAAGGCGGCCGGGCTCGAGAGGGGTCGGCGCAGGAGAACCTGACGCACGGAGGGGCTGGTGCGCAGGGGGGCGCGTAGGCTGGGGCTCGGCCGTAGGCGGCGCTGAGGCCTTGGGCTGGGGCGCTGGCGTGGCGGTGTGCAGAGTCGGGAGCGAGCAGGGTCGAGGTTGTGGGTCGCCCAGGGCGGGATTGGGAGGCGCGGTGGCACGCGGCGCCGTGGGGACTGGGCTTGGGTTGGGGCTCGGGCGTAGGCGGCGCTGAGGCTTCGGGCCGGGCGCGGAGTGGGGTGTGCGGAGTCGGGGCCGAGCGAGGCCGGGCGGTGGGCTTGGGCAAGCGCGGCCGTGGCGTGTGGCACGGCAGCCGCCCAGTGGGGACCGGCCGGGCGGGCTGGTCGGGCCGGCCTGTCTGGGTCACCGTTGGACCGAGAGAGAGTCGCTTTCGATTTGTGGGGACCGGATTCGACCGGAAGGGGGAACCGGCGACGATGGTCGAGGCAACGAGTTTACGAGGAGAGGAGGGTGCGACGGTTATGATAGGCCGATAGCGCGTGATTTGCTTGGAACGACCGTGATGGGATAATCAATTTCGAGAAGGAGACCGAGAGGACCGGAGGGAGTGGGAGGATCGTTATGAACGAGGAGGATCGAGAAACAGAGGTAGAGAAGGGTCGGTGTTAGACAGAGATTACGAAAACTCGAGATGCCTGGGTATTCAAAGGGCTTACCGATGAGGATCCTGACGATGGTTGTGTCGAGTAGAACGATACTTTTGGGTAAACCTACCGAAGGATGTGAACGGGTCGATGCCGCAAATTTGCGTATGGAGGGTGAGGCTTTGGAATGGTTGCGTGATGAGGAAGATCGATCCCCGATAAGTTCTTGGGAAGAATTCCGAGAACTATCGCTGCACCGCTTCCAACCAACGACACGACAACAAGTACGCCAATTTGATGAGCTTACAACAAAGTTGGAACAGCTTAAAGAGTATCGACGATCGCTTGAGAAGTATGCAAAGGAATGCGTGATATTAGTGCAAGTGCATTGAAGGGAAATGGGAAAGCGGGTTGAAGGCGTAAATTAGAAGTGAAATGAGGAAATCGCGACTGCGCTGGGATTCAAGATAAGAAGTTTATGGCATGTGTGATTGAGGATGATTTTGCTTTTCAGCAAATTTCAAAATGAGGGAAGTACTTCGCAACGGTCAAGGCTAAAGCAGAACGATTGCATCGGAATTGGAAGCACAGAGACTCTTTCTCGCCTTTGTAAAACTCTCATCAAGCCGAAATTCGAGCAAGGAAGGACAAAAGGTTATGCTTCCATAGATGAACGATTTGTCCCGACATCGCTGTCGTAAGAAAGAGCTCCGCACTTTGACGTGTGGGTTGTTCGAGATGCGCACGATTACCGTGATGTTGATGTGACACTTTTCGCCGTAAGACTGAGTCACAGAAGATGGCATCGAGATGGAACACCTTGAGGACAAGGTGGCTCTTGGGGAAAGTATTGATACGATCCGACTTTTGGAGTTTTAGGAATATTAGTATTAATATTTATTATTTATTAGTTAATTGCTATTTTAATTGTATTGGGCTTGGGCCTATTATTAGTCTTTTATTTAATTAGGGTTTAGGTTATAAATAGGAGATGATAGGTCTTTGTTAATCATCCATTGAATTATCGCTTTGTACTGGCTCTTTGAGAGATTCTCTCGAGAGATTTATCGTAGTTTAATAAAAAGTGTGGTAGGTTCTATCACAGAGCCACCGGTTTCATCAATGAACTTCTTTGCATATTGAAAAGCTACATTCAAATTCCGATATTCTGAATGTTGTACTGCCAACTCAAGGAACAAATCTAAGTTATTGCTCTCTAAAACACTTGCTGCAACAAGAGATTTCAATGCCTCGGATTGAAGACGGGACCTCTCGTAGTCTAAGGAAGACATTTTAGCTTGTTTTCCCAAACAAAGACCTAACAAGCGTAGACCCACACCCTTTAAATTCTCTTCATCTCCTACAGAATTATTCAATGCCCGTTGGGCGTATTCAACACCTTCAGCAGCGAGATAAGGGTCCTCACTACAAATCTTGGCAGCCAGTAATAAAGCTGCTACATCATTTGGTTGCTCGTGTCTGTGTAGAGACTTTCTCAAAAGATTCAAGGAAACTTTGTTCTGATCTGCTGCACAATAGCAAAGAGCTAAAGACTTCCAACGATCTACGCGGTGATATACTCCAGGCATGACCTCTTCAAAGTTGTTTTGCTAAAACAGAAGTCTGGCTGCATAAGGATAGAGCAAATATTAGGTGTTCCATCACTGATGGATCCCATTTTATCTTACCAAGGTAACATGTCTTCACAAGAACCATCAAAAGTAGAATTGCTTCGCCAAATTATTTTTTGGACAATATGAACCTTCAAGTTGAAGAGCTAAACTAGAGGACCAAATTTACTCCATCAGAAAGCAAGAACACAGTAAATCCTTTCTGAATCCTAGCACAAGTTTCATCGTTGAGGTTCCATTGGTTTAAGAGGGCACGCCTATAGGCAGATATTGCTTCCTCGTAAGAGCCGGCTTGCTTCCATAGCTTGGGGAGGAGTTCTACAGCCTGACTGACAGTCTCTTGCAATCTACCATCCACTTGCCCATCAGAATTCCCGTGAACGGCCTAGTTTTCTATTCCGCTCTCGAGGTGCTTCCTGCCTCGATTCTGGGCTTGTTCGGTTGGGCCGTTAGAGCTATTTTGACCCTTAGGGGTATTTTTGGTCTTTTTGCTCCTGGCAGATTTGTGGATTTTCGTGGCTTTGAGGCACCTCCCGCTTTGTCGAGGTTTGTTTGTTGGTGGTCATGAGTCCCTAGATGTTTGGGCTAGTCGCTTGGAAGTTCTGCTGTGTTTTGGGTTTTGGCAAAATCATGGTTGTTTGGGTGCATCCTTTGGGATTCGAGCCCTGCCCTTAGTGTTGATTTGGGAGTTGGATTTAAGTGAGTTTATTTATTGAAAAGGTGTGTTCACTGGTCTTGAAGGAGGAAGCCGAAATGGGATTTTAAGGATTTTAAGGTTGGAAAATGGATAAGTTTGGATAAAATTGATAAGGATAAAATAAAAGAATTAAATCCCATTTTTCCTTTTTATTTCCCATTTTCCTTTTTTTTTCTAAATCCCCATTTTTCCTTTTTTCTCTCTCTCTCTCTCTCCTCCACCCGAGCCTCACCTCCCACCCTCGAGCCACTTCGTCTCTCCACTGTCGCCTCACCGCCTAAGCCCGAGCCTACCACAAGACAAAGGCTCAGCGCCACTGCCTACCGCCTCGCTCGGCTGGCCGCTTAGGCCGCCCCCGCTGCCGCTAAGCCTCGCCTGTGTCCGGAGTGCCCCGCCTCGCGTGCCGAGCCCGGCGCGCTCGTAGCTCGCCGTGCCTAGCCCGAGCGGCCCTCAGAGCTGCTGTGGTCGCGCCGCCCGCGCTGCGCGCCCTCCCTCAGAGCGCCAGGTCGCCGCGCCACCACAAGCTGCCCCTCAGGCCGAGCCACACATGGCTGCTGCCGCCACTGAGTCAAGCCTAAGCTCACTTGCTTCTTGCTCTCGCCTCTCACCCTGCACTCACAGCCTCACACACACAAGGGGCTACCACCACTACAAACCGCTGACACCGCCTCGCTGTGGTGTTGGTTGGCCCGAGCCTTGTGGCTTCTCGGATGGTATTTCCCGAGTCTTTTCTTCATTGGGCCCTGATTTGTTGGTTGCTGATTATGTATTTATTTGGGGTGTTTTATTTGAATGTTTAGGCTGTTCGGGTTCGATTAGAGGCTCGAGGGTTTCTTGATGATTTGTAATTATTTTCTGCTTGTTCCAGGTAAGGATTTCTTACCGTGGTTGTGTGGACCCTGCGATATATCATGATTGTGCCTTGTATGCTTGTTTGCTGTTATGAACATGATATTGTTAGGGCAACTATGTTTGATCTCTTGCTAGCATGTTTACCTGATTGTACATGTTAGTGCCATGCTAGGTTTGTTCTTCCAGCATGCTTATGATTCCCGCTTTACGCTCGTAGTATCATGCTAGGTAAACGTGTTTGATGCCTGGCCATTGTTTGCTAGCCAGAATCATTTTACTCGCACTTTTAGATAGAGTTGTAGGGTTTGTCATCATCCGCAGGCCGAGAGCGACATAACGCATTTTGTCCCCACCGGCCGGGAGTAAAGCGCGCAGCAAAGATAACGCATATTGCTTCCCCCCCGCCGATGTGGATTTAGCTCTAGTCGAGTAAAGTGTGCGCAGATAATGTATATTGCTTCCCCGATCGACCGATGTGGATTTAGCTACCCACACGGCATGATAAGCCTAGTTTGTAGCTCGCTAGAGCGAAACCCCGCCAACGGTGTAAGCCTACCTTGGCCGGCTTCTAGCTTCGTGTCGGTGGTTCAGCCGCACAGATGAGCGCCGAGGGCCTCGCGCATCGTGATCGCGACACCGCCTCCGAGTCTTAGGCATGCATACCGCCCGCGAGTTTGTCCTTAGGCCCCACATTTACGCCGGCTGCAGCAAAGATGCGTGTGCGCGCACACGCCGCGTAGCTGCCGCCGAGAGCTCTCTGCCAATGTCGTGAACCATTCCTTCCAGCTTAGAGCCGCACGTACTCCCGTAAGTCCAGATTTGCGCAAGGGCAAGAGGCCCTTGAGGACATCCTTGGGATCAGCTTTTGAGCCAACAATCCTCGAGTGAAAGAGACCTCGATGATGTCCTGTGATTGGTCAGAAAACTAATCATTAGGCCTAAGTAGGAGACTTCCGATGGCTCCAGATCTTGCATTATGAGCTCGCTGAGCTATGATCCGTGTTGATAGCCGCTTGCTTGCATGTTGAGGTGCTAGATGACCGATGTATCGTATTGTACCCCTGCTAGATTCTTACCGAGTATGTTTATACTCACCCTTATTTATCTTTCAGTAACTTGGGACAAAGACTCAGATGGCTAGCGAGGGAGCCGATTGATCATGGGAGCCGCCAAAGACTGGCATTTATTATTGCATTGTTTATTCAAAGATGTAGATGGACAGAGTCCTAGGGGAACATTGTTTAAAAAGTTGTTTAAATTGTATTGTATGTTTTTATAAACACTGGCCAGGTTGCTTTACTTTGTTGGTTTTGTTTAAATGAAAATTGTTGGTTATGATTTAAGGGTTCCCCCTTCTCATATGTTTTGAAAGGTTTTTAAATATGAGCACTAAACCGCTTGTTATCATATTTAACTTGCATGTCGAGTGAGAACCCTGGCTTAGGGCCGTGTTCGGTCTGGTTCTTACAAATTCCTTCGGGAAATATCTTCTCTACGGCATCAAGTTGATAGAATCTACCACACTTTTCTATTAAAATAAGATAAACCTCTCGAGAGAATCTCTCAAAGAGCCGCAATACAACAATGATAATTCGATACCCCAAAGAGTAACCTAGTCCGCCTATTTATAGCCTTCCTAGGATTTAACCTAACTTCGTAAATAACTCTATTTAGGCCCATAGGCCCATTACAAACTAAATGTGCATAATAAAATATATTAAAATAGTAATTAAAGCATTCTTCACTTCTTGCTTCACTCAATATACTTTTAATGATGCCGGATCGATCAATACTTCCTCTCGCAGAGCCACCTTGTCCTCAAGGTGAAAGTCCTGAAATTGTAATTTCAAATCACCATGACTCCCAAAGTCGCATCCTCTCCGTGCGAGCCTTCCCATTGACTAAAAATCTTGACGCGATCCTCCGCTGTGGAAATTCTCTTGACGCCCAACACAAATTTTTTAGGGCGAACCACCATGCACAGATCATCTCCCACCAAGGACGGTGTAGACATGACAAGAACCGACGAGTCTCCCGCTTTACGCAGAATCGACACGTGAAAAAACCGGTGAATCTTAATCACGCATAAGTTCCAAACGATAAGCAATGTGACCTACTCGAGCCAAAGACACCAGAGGGGCCCAATAAACTCCTCGGCGCCAACTTCGTGTTGAAATTTAGCCAACGACGATTGGCGGTATGGTCGGGCTTGATATACACCAAATCATCAATATTAAATCGCACATCCCTACGCTTTGCGCTTGCGCGATCCGCCATAGATTGTTGCGCTGCAACAAACTAGCCTTTAATGTGGTCAAGATCCGATCGCGATCCTTCATCAATGAATCCACAGATGCCATCGGGCTAACGCCGTGATCATAACCCCAACAGGTAGGAGGGGGTCCGCCATAAACGATCTCTCAAGGGTGCCATACCCGTGGATGAGTGGAAAGAAGTGTTAAAGCCGATTCGCCCAGACAACCATTGGTACCACGCCTTAGGATGATGCATTACGAAACACCTCAAATAGGATTCCAGTAACGATTCACCACCTCACCGCCATCACCGTGGATGGTAAGTGGTGCTCCGGCACGCTTTAGTACCCGTGAGCCTTGAACATCTCTTCCCAAAGCAAACTCAGAAAGACCTTATCGCGGGGCGATATAATACTTTTGGAATTCCGCAACCAACAATCTCCTTGATAAACACCTTTGACAATCGACAAAGGAAGAAAACGGTGTCGTAAGAGGTATAAAATGAGAATATTTGGACAAACGGCCAACCACCACCAAAGATAGTGTCATAACCTCGATCGCGGTAAACCTTCCACAAAGTCCATCGAAATATCTTCCCGTGATCCGCGGCAGGATCGCAAAGGTCAGAGCAACCCCAGCAGAGATAAGGATAGATGTTTAGCTTGAACACGTATAGAGCATTCGCCACAAAGGAGCGCACCCGAGCCTTCATTCCTTGCCAATACACCTCCTTAGCTGTTACCGATAAGTTTTAAGGACTCAAATGTCCCCAATAGCACCACAATGGAATTCAAGCAAAAGTAGAGGAATCGTTGGAGATGTCTGAGGCAAAACAAGCCGACTTCTCGATAAAGCAACACATCACCAACTACCGAGATCCTGGGGCCCTTTACCAATGGTCATCGACTTATAAATTTCCATCACCTTATCATCCTCTTTAACTCATATAGTGAATACGGGCGCAGTGTTAATACTCCGCCACCACACTCAAGATGCCAAGCTCGTGATTTCTGCATTCGTGACAAGGCATCCGCACTTTCTATTTTCAAGGCCCTTCTTATATTCGATGTCAAAATCATAACCCATTAATTTTGCGATCCATCACCGATAGTCACCATCCACTACACGCCGCTCAAGAAGAAATTTCAGACTCTTCCGGTCAAGACGAACAACAAAGTGATGCCCTAACAAATAGGCCCGCCACACACAGACCGCACCGCAAAAACGATCGCCATCAACTCACGCTCATACACCGGCCACCCGATGAGTAATTGGCAATGCCCCGCTAAAATATGCTATCTACCGACCTCGCTGCATCGTAATCGCTTCCCACCCCGATGCTCGGCGCATCGGCTTTCACTACAAATATTTGGTCAAAATCGCAATCGCAGGACCTAACACTACTCATAGCATGTTTCGCCACCGAAAGTCGTTTTCTGCAAATGGCCCCCATTCAAACTTCCTTTCTTTAATAGCCGGGCCAATGAAAAGCCATGGAACCGTAGTTAGCCACAAAACGCCGATAGTAACCTGCTAACCCTGTGAACTTCTGAGGTCCCGAATATTTCGAGGACTAGGCCACTCGATCATCGCCGTGATCTTAGCCTGCCTACAGAGACGCCTTCCACGTATATAAAATGCCCTAAGTACTCAATACGCTGCAAACCAAATTGGCACTTCTTCGCATTTGCGACGAAAAGCATGTGCCTCGCAAAGACTAAAAACACGAGCCGTGTGCTCCTCGTTCCCGAATAGTCATGTCAGAAATCAAAATATCATCAAAAATACCAAAGACGAACTTACGCAGATACGACCGCAAAATCTCATTCATCACAGATCGAACGTAGAGCCGAGCATTCCGCAAACCCAAAGGGCATGACTACAAACTCGTGAATGTCCTTCATGCGCGCTCGGTGTCAGTTTGTATACGCCGGCCTGGCTTGACACGAATTTGGTGATATCCAAATTTTTAGATCAATTTTCGAGAAAACCGACGCTACCATGAAGCTCATCCAACAACTCATCCACCAAATGTATTGGGTATTTATCCCAGATCGTGAGCCCGATTTAATGCACGGTAATCGCATACGTAAACGCCAACTTCCATCCTTCTTTTCACTAACAACACAGGGCTAGAGAAAGAACTCGTGCTAGGGCGAATTACCCCCGCTTAGCAACATTTCCCCGCATTTCAGTTTCTCTATCTCGCTTTTTCTCGATATTGTGGTACCGATATGGCCTGACATTCACCGAAGTTCGCCCCCAATCGCCTCGATCGCATGATCACGCTTTCTTCCAGTGAGGTAAATCACCAAAGATTGAAAAACCGATGAAAAAGATTTAATTAAAGAGTGAAGCTCTCCTGTACCGCGATAAACCGGAGCATCTTGGTTGGTTCACAATCCCGTGTTGTCACCTCACACATGTTCAACTCGACCAAGAATCCTTGGTCTTCGTGACGTAAGGATTTCATCATGGATTTCAAGGATACTTGAGCCTTGACTCAACCGGGGTCCCCTTGCACCGCCCGCCAGACCCCAACACAAACCGTGCATCTTCGTGGAACCGAAATTGAATTCTATCCTCCCCAATGTTTCGAGCCATGCCACCCCAAAATCACATCCGCACTACCTAAAGGTAAAGGTAGGAATTCATGTACCACTTTCAATTCAAAGAAGGTGTAGCACCACATTTTTACAGATTCCCGCTGCTCGCACAGCATTCACCTGCTCCCAACATGATGCCATAATCATTTGAGGGCTCTATCGGTAACTTTAGCTTCTCCACAAGGACGCCGGAAATAAAGTTATGGGTGGCCCCACAATCTATCAAAACCACCACTTCTAACCCCGAATAAATCCAAAGACTTTCAAAGTCTTGGGTGAGCTCACCCGCACCAATGAGTTTAAGGACAACGCCGCTAAATCCCTTTGTATCGCCTGTGATCCACAAGAGTTTCATCCTCCAAAGGCTCTCATCATTTTCTGACGACTCGTGGGTCATAGGTGTCGCAGTGACTACCAATATCTCCAAAGATTGAAGTTCTTTCTTTTTGCATCTGCGTTCGCACAAATTTCTCATCGCAACTAAACACAACCCTTATCCTTCCCGACACGGATTTCACTGGTCACAAACGCTTATACGCCGTGAGTGGTCGTGAGTGCAATCGCTTTGTAATCGGTTTAGACGCTGAGAATGTAGTCGCTTCATAGTTGCAACACCCGCTCCTTCGTACTAACAAATCCTCGATCCCCACTTGTTCTGCTTCACTAGTCCCGGCTCACCCCTTTCCTAGTGCTCTGAAAGCCGATCATCCTCAATTACTTGTGCCATAAACTTTTATCTTGTATTCTACCTGGTCGTAATTTTCTCATTTCACTCCTTATTTCTTCTTTAAACCGCTTCTCCCATTTCCTTCTAATGCAATCGCACTAATATCGCGCATTCCCTTAGCATATTTCTCAAACAAATGCCGATATTCTTTAACAAGACTCTCTTGACGCAAACTCATCACCTTAGCGCATCTATTGTCATTTATGCCGGGTTGGAATCTGCAACAGAGCTCACGAAATTCTTCCCAAGAACCGACGGATCGATCTTCCTCATATCGCAAATTCATTCCAGTGGCCTCGCCTCCATACACAAAGCCGCGGCTGGCGACTGCTCCTCGCCCAACTAATCTGCTAACCCAAAAATACCGCTCCACTCGACACAACCAACCTTCCGGTCCTCACAAGAAGACCCTTAAAATCGGCATCTCGAAGCCAGAATCTCCTCACAACATCGACTCGCCGCTTCCTCCTATGTTCTGGCCCTCCCTGCTCAGACGGCCCTCCCACTCTCTCCGCCTTCCTGCCTCTCTCGACACGCTTATCCCACCCCCTCGCTCGCTTCCAACTGCCGTGGCGCTTATCTGGCCCGCATAATAACCTGCGCGCACACTCCTCTCCTCCGGTGACTCGTGGACCCGGCCAAGCACTCCCATCACCGAACTCCGGTATCTCTCTCCTGGCCCCGCCAAATGGTCCAAACCGACCCGACTAACATCATTCCGCCCGACCCGGCCCCTCTTGACCGCCCCCGTTCCCGACACTGGTCCGCTGTGGCGCCACTCCCGACCAAGACGCCGCCCGACCCCGCTGCTTCGACACCACCCGAGCCCTCACTGAGCCCACCCGCCCTTCCGCTACTGACAGCCCTAACCACGCCCGCCCATCGCCCGCCCCTGCCACACGACTTCGCGCGCTCGCTGACAACACTGCTTACACTCAAGGCCAAGGCTTCTACCTCACATACACCAAGGCTTCTAACTCAAGGCCATACTTCTAACCTCAAGGCACTTCAAGCGCCTGCTTCCACAGATTTCCACCATACTGGCTCCGACTCAGCCGGCACTGGTCTCACATACTTCGCTTTTCCGCTGTTGCCTGCCCACAAGGCGCTGGGCTTCCTGGCTCTGGCTCCCATCGGCCTGGGCCACGCTCACAGCTACCACTCATCACTGAAATCTACCTGGCACACTCCACTCACTACGAGCTCGCCTTCTCCACGAGTCCACTCTCTTCCTTTGTTCGCACCGCTTGCCTTTGCCTCCTCGGCTGCCCGTGTTCGCTTCTAGCAACTTTTGTAAATTTAGGTTAATTTGACCTATCTCACTATTCATCACGCTACTTGAACCTCGACTTCTCGCTGCTTCTTCACCATCTCTACACCACTCGATTCGCACTCTGAACCCCTAGTCTCCATCTTGGTAGTTACCATTCCCTGATCGGTAAATGGCTCTGATACCAAAATGATAGAATCTACCACACTTTTCTATTAAAATAAGATAAACCTCTCGAGAGAATCTCTCAAAGAGCCGCAATACAACAATGATAATTCGATACTCCCAAAGAGTAACCTAGTCCGCCTATTTATAGCCTTCCTAGGATTTAACCTAACTTCAGAATAACTCTATTTAGGCCCATAGGCCCATTACAAACTAAATGTGCATAATAAAATATATTAAAATAGTAATTAAAGCATTCTTCACTTCTTGCTTTCACTAATATACTTTTAATGATGCCGGATCGTATCACAAGTATACTAGTACACTCATCAGCAGCCTCTGAAAATTTCCATATTAGTTAAATTTTGATATGAACATTTTTAAAAGACAAAAGAAAAAAGATATATCTATATCCCCCATTTATACTAGATTACATTGGTCCTTCTTACCAGTTATTCTCTCTAGCTTCTGAAGAGACTTCACTTTTAAATATATGGCTTCAAGCACCAAGTTTGCAGCATGCTGCGAAACTGCATGTTGAGAGTCCGAGCGGGAAAGTCCTTTTTGGAGGAGCCTTCTCTCAATCCAAGGCTGTAATCGTTGAATAGTTGCTTGAGATCAATACCATCAAACACACGTAGAGCACCTTCAACATTACCTCTCTGATATTCCAACTTTCCAAGAAGGGCTCTGGCTTCCTGCAATCATTTTACATGGAAACAATTCATCAATATCAATGCTTATAAGCTGCTGCATTTTGAACAGAATCACTCCCCAAAAAAAGGGTAGAACAAAACTAGGATGCAGTTCAATTCATTGGTGGACTTCCATGTTCGAAGGGGGGTTAATGATTAGAGAACTTTCATGTGATCAAAGTATTGTAAGTTGTGATTTTAGATTTTTCTTAAATACTGGCATCATTATACATCCAACATTTTGCCTCGATAATTATAACCATAAAATTATTTTCAAACATCTAACAAAAATTGCGTTGATTAGCTTAAATAAAATTTGAGATTCCTATAGTTACCATCTAAGAACTAAGATTGTATCTATCTATTAAAATTCTGGCTACATTTGTGCCTGTTTTCTAAAGTTGTTTTTTTGTCCTCATGTTAGTTGGCCTGTTCTTTCTGTTTGGCCTTCTTTGTACTTTCATTAATCTTATTAGTTTTTCCGGTGGTGGAGGATATCAAAATAAGACAAACATACGCCAGCAGAAACACCTGGATAACTTTTTCATCTATAGGCAGAACTTAAACAAGAGAGCAACAAAGATTTTCCTATCCAGAAGGCAACAAAGATGTCCATTTTTTTTTCTTTTTTCATTCAAATTCAAAATAGGCTTCAATTGCATACTACACTATGTTGGACTGAACATGAAACAGGAATTCTAGTTCGAATCAACGATAATGTCTTCATGGTGGTAAGTGAATAAACTCAAAATTGAGAGACAACCTTCCTGTAATGAAGATTCTGCCTCTTCAATATTTCCCTCATCGAGCTTTGCTTCTACTTCTGTTGTTTTTATGGAGATCCCATTGGCACAGACTTCCTGAACAACTATTTCTTCCTCGGATTCTCCGGACTCCATGGCTAACTCCCTATCATCTTCATCAACGCTTGATCTCATAAGTTATACTTTCTTCAATTCCCTTCATGATTTTACTTCTTCTAACTGCCATAAAAATCAGTGGTGAAGATGTTAGAAACAATATAAATGTTGGGCATTTGAATCAATCATGAAACTCATCTCAAACAACATTGGGATATCCTAGAACTCATCACTCCTTAATTCAGAACTCTTGACCTGGTTGATTCTTTTCCTTCTCGGTATATTACCAGCAATGGAACAGTGCATTCAAATGCATATAAACACCATACGCCTTGCACGTATATACTGGATCTAAAACTATAAAACTGTAAAAATATCTGAAATGTAAGTTTCTTTTTCCCGTTTGGATGCCAAGAAAATAAAATCAACAGAATGATCATAGCAGCAGCATCGGGAATTCTCATGAACTTTTTTCAGCCAAATTTCCACCTCAAAGCTTGTGTTAAAACACACACACAATAATCAAGTCCTACCTGAGAAATTGAGGAGGTGAAATCAACGGATGGATGCTTTAAAGAGATCAATGGCGACGAGGAAGCTCAGAAGCAAAAAAATTGGCCGGAAAACGGAGGAGTACGGCGGCGGATCAACTACAACAGCTTGAAGGAAATTGAGGCTCGCAACATTTGTCTCACAGAAACAGAGCGACCAAACGAGATCTGAATTTTGTTATGTAATTTATTTCCTGGAGTACAAAAGTTGTTTCAATAATGTAAGACCTGAAGTTGATAAATAAATGTGTGTAAATAAAGAAAATAGGTGGCAGATAAGGAGGGGGTTTAGTGGGGTTTAGGGGGGATAACCTGTAAGTTAAGGGAAATGACATTTTTTATTTATGGGTTTTGGCCAAAAGGGGGTTAATGGTGAGAATGGTTCTTTTTGAAAACTTACTGAGTTTTTTTTTAAACATGAGTCTAATTTTTTATCTTTATATAGTGGTGACTTTAGTATAGACACCACCACTTTAAATTTTTTTTAAAAAAGTAACAGTGTTGAAAGAAAGTTTGTGGTGATGACTATAAAAGAGTCATCTTCTTCTTGATTTTGGGTGATGACTATAGTAAAGTCATCTTCTTTTTTGTAAAAAAAAATAAAACACTTAGTAAGATAAGTTAGGTTAAAATATCATTTTGCTCCCTCAACTATCATCTCTATTCCATTTTAGTCCCTAGACTTTCAAAAGTCCAATTTTGGTCCCTCAACTTTATCGAAAGCTTAAAAATAATCTTGGGTTAAAAGAAAAGTTAACCATAATTAAAAGTTGGATGAGTTGGCAATAAAATAATAATAATAATATTATTATTATTATTTTATTGCCAACCCTAAACCCTAAATCCTAATTATTATTTTATTGCCAAGTCATCCAATTTTTAATCAAGTTAACTTTTTTTTTAACTCAAGGACTATTTGTAAGCTTTTGATAAAGTGGAACCAAAATTGTACTTTTGAAAGTTTATGGACTAAAATGGAATAGAGATAATAGTTGAGGGACCAAAATGATATTTTAACCAAAAAATTATTTCTTTCTTCCTTTAGTTAAAAACTGTGAGAGTGACCACCGAACGATTAATTGACTTATTAAATAATATTTAGAAATATCACTTGAAAACTTTAAAAATAATTTAAATGAATGTATTTTAAAATAATATTTTCAAATTTTAAAACTAAATGTTAAAAATAGAATTACAAAAAAAAGACATTTAAAATAAATTTTTATTTCAACTTTTAAAAATATTTTTTTAAATATAGTCATTACCAAAAATTAAGAAGAAGATGACTCTTCTATAGTCATTACCACAAACTTTCTTTTAATCTCGTTACATTTTTTGAAAATTTCAAGGTATGGTGGTGGTATCTTTACTAAAGCATAAAGACAGAAAATTAGACTCATTTGACAACATGTTTAAAAAAGAACTCATTTTAATAGTAAGTTTTTTGAAAAGACCGATTGTTACAATTAACCCATCTTCTTCTTATAACACACCGGGTTTGATGTAGGAGTTTTGTGGGAGATGCTTGGAGGGGAATTATGGGTAGGTTGAGTAGTTGAGTCTACAAATGAAATTTTAGATAATTCTTAGTGTTTACAGAAAGGTGTATTATAGAAGTTGACTCTAATTGTCTTGTACGTTTAAAGAACATGGAGATGTGTTGTAACGGCCCGGAATTTCATCCCGGTCTTCCCGGGTTGCCCAGGGGCATTTTGGTAATTTGGTCGGGCCGACAGGGCCGATTATGTAAATAGCGCATCGAGTGAGATTCGAACCAGGGTGACTTGCGAAGCTAGTTGAGTGGCCTTGCCACTTGAGCCACCGGGCGCTTTTGTTATTCTAAATGCGCCATCTTTATGTTAAGCGTGTTCTCTCCCCGCTTTTTGTTTAAAAGCAGAGCTCGCCCGAGCTCCTCCCTCATTTCTTCTTCTTCTTCTTTCTCGTTCTTCTTTGACCGACCGAGCTCCTTCGCGATTCCTCCTCGTCGACCCACGATTCGACCGAGCTCGTCTTCCCCAGTTCGAAGTCGATCCATTCCCGAGCAGCAGGTAAGCTTTTCTTCTTCTTCTTCTTCTTCTCTCCTTCAATCCGAGTCCCCTGTTTCCGACTTTCCGATTTTCCAAATGGCGTTGAAGTGAATTGTCGGGTGGTTTTTGTGCAAATTTTGTAGGGAGTTCAACCAAAGAAGAAATCGCCGCCGATCTCACAAATCGCCCGACCGAGCTCCTCTCCATCGCCTCGTGTTCGCCAAATAGCGTGTCTCGCCGCAGCCTCACCCTCGCTGAAAGCCACGCCGCCATCGACCGACCGAGCTGCGCCCTCCTCCCCACACGCAGTCGTCGGTCTTGTTGTCGAGCCGCGCGAGCCGAGCCGAGCCGAGTGAGAGCTGAGCCGAGCCTATTTATTTTATTTTATTTTATTTAATTTAGATTTTGTGTGTAATTGTGTTGTGCTTGTTAGGTTCCCTGTAGCTAGTTCGAGGTCATTCGCACTCTAGGTTTTCGTGGTAATCGCCCCCACTAAGGTAAGGATTTCTTACCGAGTTGTGTGGACCTCCGCGATATTATATGTGATTGCCGATTGATTGCTTGTTTGTGTTTATTGACATGTGTAGCTAAGTGCTCTAATCAATTCCGTGATTAGCATGATTTTCCTGCTATTTCTCATGTTAATCCATGCTAGGTTGTTTCTCCGCATGCTCGTGATATGTTCTTGTTTCAGAGCATCATGCTAGGCTCGCTGATTTTTATTGAGCACGTATTGATTTTATTGAATTATTTGGTCATTGCTAAGGCAAAGTTAGAGTTACAGTAGATAGCATCATCCGGCCCGATGCATAAAGTACTTGTGATCTCCATGGAAGGGACGCTCGAGACAGCCCGCCCCTCGACCTCGTGAGGGATTAGCTAACCCTACCGTAGGCCCCGCAATCTTGGGTGAGGGTGGCAGATCAGTTAAATGCCCCAACGGCCGGATGATGACTTGGCATTGCCTCGCCCCCTGGCACTCAGCATGTCCTCGCATGTTTGGCAAGAGTCTCCCGATTGCCACCGCAAGGTAAGGACGGCCGTGTGTAAGCCTACCACGACCCGCCTTTAGCCCCAAAAAGCGATGGTTCAGCCGACATAGTTTACGTGTCCAGTGTCTCACACCCTATGTCGCTGACACCGATCCGTAGATTTAGTTAGGCGTGGTGATCGGACATGGGCAAATTTGCCTCTCTGCACCCGACACTTTCATAGTTCGCAGAGAGCACGCGCGTGCATGCTTACGCCATTACAACGCCGATCGAGAGCTCCTGATTGTGAGCCGCTGTACCTTTCGCCGACAAGAGATGTGCCGAGGCCGGACTTGTTTCTCGATAGGGCGACTTGTGTGGTGATATCATTCCAACTAAGACCCTAAGTTGGCATCCGAGGCCCAAGTGTGGGCTAAGCTATGTGCTCTATTCTGTTTTTACTCATAGCTTGCATACACTCATCGAGATGACCATGTATATCGATTGTACCGTAAGGACCCGACTGAATACTATTCCCAAACCTAGGTCCTCACTCAAAGATGCAAGTTAAATATTTCAACAAGCTTGCTTAGTCCTCATATTTAAAACTTTTTCAAAACATTTGGAAACGGGGAACACTTAAAACGTGAACTAACAATTTTCATAAGCAAATCCAATCAAGGTAAAATAAGCCCGCCAAGATTTATAAAAGAACATTCAAAATAGCTTTTTAAACAACTTTAACATCATTCCCTAGACTCATGTCCATCTACATGTCAATAAATAAATGCAAGCAATAAACAACAGAGTGCTCAGAGCCTCCCATGATCAAACAACTCCCTCCGCTTAGCCATCCCGGTGTTGTCCTGCTTACCCGTGGAAAACCACGAAATAAGGGTGAGTATAAACATACTCAAGAAGAATCCCCAACCGGGGGTACAATACGATACATCGCTCATCTAGCACCCTAGTATACATGCAAATAAAACAATGACTTAGAGCAAAACGGTTGAATTAGGCTACGAGCTACTTCTAGAGCGAGCCTATTCAAGGGCTTTCATCTACCGCCTATCCTAGGTTCTACACTTGATGCCCTTCTGCCTTACACAACCTAGACTCAGATGCCCAAAGGGGGCCTTACAAACCTAGGATGCCTATCTGGGCCTTACACCTCCGTAATCGCTGATGCCCAAAGGGGGTCTTACACACCTAGGATGCCCATCTGTGGTCTTACACCTCCAACTCAAAGATGCCCATCGGACTTACACACCTAGGATGCCCATCGTGGTCTTACACCTCCAACTCGCTGATGCCCATCTGGGACTTACACACCTAGGATGCCCATCGTGGTCTTACACCTCCAACTCGTTGATGCCCATCTGTGACTTACACACCTAGGATGCCAATCGTGGTCTTACACCTCCAACTCGATGCCCATCTGGGACTTACACACCTAGGATGCCCATCGTGGTCTTACACCTCCAACTCAGCTGATGCCCATCTGGGACTTACACACATAGGATGCCCATCGAGTCTTACACCTCCTGATGTCCATCTGGGTCTTACCTGCAAGCTGACCTAAACTAGTTACCCCCTACGCCTTCTACACTATACATCACCCGCCTATGCCCGGCACTTAACTAACAGATAAATTAGAACAAGGTATGCCAAGATAATTAAACCCCTTGCATGGAACTAATGTAATATATCAGGGACACAAGAGCAACACGATATGGAAGCAAGAGAAAACATGTAACCTACCCACTTGAAATTTCATACAATCACAAGACATGGCATGTCGAAGAACAAACCTAGCATGGCACTAACATGAACAACAAGCAACATGCTAGCAAGATTTCAAACACAAGTCGCTCAATAGCTAACATACTCATAACAACAACCAAGCATACAAGGCACAATCATGATAGCATCACAGGTCCACACAACCACTCAGAAGAAATCCTTACTTGGAAACAAGGTAAAATAACTACCATAAGCCAACCAAGCGACTCCCGAGCTTCTAAGTGAACCCGAGCAACCTAAGCATTTAATAAAAATATCCTAATTAAATAACAACACCAATCAACTTAAGGTCCAAAAGAGTGGAGGCTCGAGAATTACCAACCGAGAAGGCACTAGGTCTCGCCCAACTTTCTTGGCAAAAATCGTGCTCTCACAGCAAGGGGCAGCAGTTGGGCGCAGAGGCGAGTAACTCAAGGCTACTGGCATACGGGCGCGTAGGGACGGGCGCGCCGGGCGCGACAGAAACGGCGCGCGACGACGGCGACATTTGATCGGGCGCGCGGCGCGACGCGAGCAAGCCGGGCGGGCGCCCTGGGCGCGATGCGCAGGGGGCCGGCTGGGCGCCGCTCGGGTCGCTGTCGGCCGGCGGCGGCGAGTAGCAGGTGGGCTGGTCGGGCGTTTGGCTACCCACATTGTGGCGACAGCATACGCCGCCGCCGCCGGTGGTTCGGCTGGGTTTCTTGTGAGGTCGGCAAGGAGAGAGAGAGAGGGAAAGGGAGAAGGGGAAAGAATAAGGGTTTTTCTCCTTTCTTTCTTTTTCCTAAATTAAATAGGCTTTGGGTGGTCCAAAATCCCTTCCCAAGGCTTTCTCCTCCTCGAGTCCTCACGACGATTCTTTTCCATTTAAAAACCCATTTAAATCAAGCCTCCTAATAACCAAGTAGGTCAAGGGTTCAATTCCCAAAGGAAGCACTCTAATTAACAATAATTTTGTTAATTACCAAATCACCTCCAAACTTCCAACCAACTAGCCCGAACTTCTTGGGTCCTCAGCAACCAACAACAATCAAGCCTCGATAAGGGCAGGAGGACTCAAGTCTTGAAAATCCACAAAACCCTTACCGTGGCAAAGACCAAAAATACCCCTAAGGGTTAAAATAGCTCTAACGCCCATCCGAACATCCGAATAATGAACCTAAACACTGGAAACCGAAATAGAAAACATGGCTGCTATAATACTCCTCCTTTTAAGACTTTCGCCCTCGAAAGTCCTAAGACGAAAACAACTCTAGGAAAACTCCACCGATCCTTAACTAACCAACTCCTTGTCAAGCCAACACTAGTCCTTCTTCGAAATCCCGACCCTCTTGGGTTTCCAAGGCTCAAGCCAAAAAGGCATCGAGTCCGCCACAAACTATCTCAACCCTACACCATGTCACAACCAACCGAACCTCTCTGTTCCGTAAACCACTGCAAATTTACTTACTTCACAAGAGACCAACGAACTCCAATGGTTGCCTATAAGCCTTAACGAAATCCAATCGAACCACCACCGCGCCGATCCCAAAGCCAAACTTGTCCAACTAGAACGCTGGCCCACAACACTTAAGCAACCATCTTGAAGAGCACCGACGCACTCAAGCCAAAAGCACATACCGTTCACCAGACGGCTAACGCCACTCACACTAATCAAACTTCAACACGCCACCCATGAACGATAAGGTCCAGAACACAGTGCTCCACTCACCAAACTAATATATTGGAGCCCTCATCGGCCGACAACAACTTTCCAATGCAATCCGATCACCACCGCCTAAGAGAATATTGCCGACAGAAAACAAATAACATACCTCTCTCGTAAATCTCGAGCAAAGAAGGAATAAAACAACACGCGCTACTTGCAACACAACACCTCGAGGATAACAACTCAAAGGTTTAACTAACCAATGCCACGCACTTCTATGCCAACCCTCAACTAAATGCCAACCACTTAACGCAAGAATAACTAGGAGCAAAGCCTCGAGAAAGGCTTGCTCGCAGTAACTCAACTCTGCTTACAACCGCGCGGCTCGCCTCCAAGGACATGCAACTCAAGTCCAATCAAGCAAACGAATGACTTCCTCCTTTAGCTTAGGCCTAACTCATCTTCCAAACTAAACTCCACAATCGATTGAACCACCAACTTAGAACTAGCAAAGATCTATCCAAACACCGAAGGAGGTGCCAACTTTGAAACCTTCCAAACAAGAGCAAGTCCTCAGGCCACGCCCGCTTGCTCCAACCAAGCTAGCTCTCACAACAACATGGGAACCAACCCTTGGCCAACTACAAGCACCAACAGATAATAGCTTCAAGCCAACGCGAGGTACTAAAACAACACTAGCTCGCCAACCGACTACAAGCTTTCAAAGAACTCAACCGAGGAACACCGCTCGGTCCGGCCGAGCTCGTGAGGTTTCCACAACCTAGGGTTCCTCCGATCACCTCCGACACACACACAACACAAACGGCCTAATGCATAACCGCACACGGCACAACTTCTCTCCAAAGATCTCGACTATGTCCGGGCGTGCTCCAACTCCTCGAAAGACCAAGAAGACCAGAAATACTATAGAATGTGTCACCTCCAACTCAAGCATCGACTACATCATAGCTTCTACCTGTGGTAGGGATCCGGCCAACACTCTTAGCAATGACGGACAAAAACTACGCGGCTTTGCTACCACCGCCTTGATTGGTTCCATCCAACTCCAACCATCGATCAACAAGAAATTCCTCTACTCAAAGCCAAAGGCCAACTAGCATAACTTGCCTAAGCAACAACTCCTACTTACAAGCACTCAGATCCTTACGATCAAAATTAGGCACTTGCCAAGAACTAAAGCCCTAACACCAAAAAGGATCGAGCACTCGGTTTCTCAACACTGACCTTTCGTGGTTCCCAAAACATACCCCAAGGAACGAGCTACACAAGATTACACTGGCGTGCACAACTCCAACTTGATTCCTTAAGATCCGACACGAACTCTAACACAAGGTAACCTTTGCCTCCAAAAAGAGCCACAACTAGCAAGGGAGAAACAAGAGTTCAAACCCACTCTGGGTCAACTCACCACAAAACGCCCCATTGGCCAACTCACTCTACAAGAGCATAACCACACCAAGCTAATAACCTCATACCAATGTGTCCACCAAATGTTCTCCGCACAATCCATCCAACACATGGCTCCCACGCTGACCAACCACGCATCATCGATGCCAACTCTACTCATATCAAAGAAACTCAAGGGTAGTCGAATCACCCTACCAACAAACCGCTCACAAGGCCACAACACAAGCGCGAGAACTCGAATGCGCTAGCCCTTAACAACCTACAACATCCTTTGTACCCAACTCTTGGTGACCTTGAAAGCTCTTGCTTTCCTCGAACGATCTCACACTTGTAGTCCTCCGACTACCACCGAAGCTAGATCTCTTATGCAACCCAAACAGTGCAACTCGTAAAATGAGTACAAGGCTAGTGGGGCTTGCTAAACTCCGCGTGGGTCATAGAACTACCTCGCACATCCGTGCGAGCCGGCTCAACCCAGGCCTCCTTACCGAGCTTGGTGCCAACAAACACTACATCTTTTCAACTCAAACAACTATAAACGAGCTTTCTCTACGCCCCTACTAAGGGTAGGGAAGGTCACACTCAGCTTGACGGGGACAACGACACTAAAAAAAGAAGTCCAACACTGAGCTGCCTAAATCTCTCGCATCTCGCCCAATACCATGCCACGGCCTACCCCGCATCCCACTCGATGCTCAACAAATTCTCAAAGCCAACCTCGTGGCAACAACTAGTTCCACATTTGTAACATGCTAACAAAAAGAGCGCTCCACTTACTAGCTAATCAAATCCACTTGACCGATTAAGTCCCGATAAGCAAACTCTACACTACACCCTCGCTACGCAGGGTACCAAAAGAGTTGGTCGCAAAACGACAAAGAAGCTTGGTAAGGGGTCAAGATGTCTCTACATCTTCCTCAAAAGCTACTAACACGTGACTTGCCAATCGACGGTGGATCGTGGAGACTCGCTAGTCCACCTTTCTCAAGGGACTTTCACCACCAAATCACGTGATCAAACAAAGACCAAAACAACACGCCTTGGCCTCCGAACATCGTGTCATCGGCCTCTAAACACCGTGTCGCTCCAACACTCCTGATGATAAACTCGATCCCCGGCAACCACCTCGCCAGCAGCAGTGGGTTCTCAAAACATCCAAATTTACATGCTTCCACTTGCCAAACTCGGCGCCGATTAACGCTAACTAACTCATCAAAGATAAACCCGCACGATCAAGCCTTCCGAAACCTCCCGCCACCTGAGCTACTAGGGGTGTCTCCTAAATAAACTCACACCGGGCTATCTCAGGCCCTGACTTCACTAAGCGCTACAAATCGCACTGGTCTCCGCCTCTAATAGCTAAAAGACTCGCCATCAATTCTCTCATGGTCGAGCACACCCCGCCAAGGAGTCTCACTCTAAGGCATGCTAGCCTCTAACCTCTCCTCTTGGCAACTCAACCGCCAGGCCAAAGGTGTGGCCTACTGTCTAGACAACCCCGACGTGGTCTCATCATCAACATGCGCAGCCCCAACTTCTCGCTGGAAATACCAAACGCCTCGCTTCCTCAATGTGTATTCAAAGATAAGCGATCTACACTAAACACAAAGCTAGTCCTCACCGGACTATCACTACCCAACAAGGGTAACACATGTATACTAGGTGCGTGATTGTAAAATAAAACCCTTAGCTTAATGAACTCGCATAAACTCGACTACCATGAGTGTCGATGATCATGGGGACAACAACCTACAAAGCAAAGTTAGTCTATAGAATCTATGACTCGAGCTCGATACTAACCGTAAGGACCCGACTGAATACGGTCCCCTAAACCTAAGTCCTCACTCAAAGATGCAAGTTAAATATTTCAACAAGCGATTTATTCCTCATATTTAAAACTTTTTCAAAACATTTGGAAACGGGGAACACTTAAAACGTAACTAACAATTTTCATAAGCAAATCCAATCAAGGTAAAATAAGCCCTCACTTAAAGATTTATAAAAGAACATTCAAAATAATTTAAAATAACTTTAACATCATTCCCTAGGACTCATGTCCATCTACATGTCAATAAATAAATGCAAGCAATAAACAATGTGAGTGCTCAGAGCCTCCCATGATCAAACAACTCCTCCGCTTAGCCATCCCGGTGTTGTCCCAAGTTACCGTGGAAAACCACAGAAATAAGGGTGAGTATAAACATACTCAAGAAGAATCCCCAACCGGGTACAATACGATACATCACCATCTAGCACACCCTAGTATACATGCAAATAAAACAATGACTTAGAGAACAACCGCTGAATTAGGCTATGAGCTACTTCTAGAGCAAGCCTATTCAAGGGCTTTCATCTACCGCCTATCCTAGGTTCTACACTTGATGCCCTTCTGGCCTTACACAACCTAGACTCGTGATGCCCAAAGGGGGCCTTACACACCTAGGATGCCTATCTGGGCCTTACACCTCCGTAATCGCATGATGCCCAAAGTGGGGTCTTACACACCTAGGATGCCCATCTGGGTCTTACACTCCAACTCGCTGATGCCCATCGGGACTTACACACCTAGGATGCCCATCGTGGTCTTACACCTCCAACTCAAAGCTGATGCCCATCTGGGACTTACACACCTAGGATGCCCATCGTGGTCTTACACCTCCAACTCGCTGATGCCCATCTGGGACTTACACACCTAGGATGCCCATCAGTGGTCTTACACCTCCAACTCAAATGATGCCCATCTGGGACTTACACACCTAGGATGCCCATCGTGGTCTTACACCTCCAACTCAGTTGATGCCCCGTAAAGACCCGACCAAAACTGCCAAAACCTAGATCTTTATCGAGCATGCAAGTGAAAAGCATAAAAGGACCCAAATTAGGTCACTTGAAAACTTTTCAAATATAAGAGTGGAAAACATTAAAAACAAAGTAAACATTCATTAGGCAAAAACGAACCATTCAAATTAAAAACAAAGGATCGATCAAGATTTCTCTCCTTAAAAACACAAAATAGTTCAAATCATAAGTTTTCCTACTTAACTCCAAGTCCAACTACATGATGAAATCAAAAATAAGAAAATAAGACACGACAGAGTGTCAAGAAGATCCATTATCCCCACTCCTTCCGCTAGCCGCCCGGTGTTGTCCTGTTACCCGTGGAAGAAACCATTAATAAGGGTGAGTATAAACATACTCAAGAAGAATCCCCGATCGGGGTACGATACGATGAAATCAATCATCTAGCAACCTAGTACACATGCCACAAATATCAATACGGATCTTAGCTCAACGAGCTCACAAGGCAAATCCGAATCCCTAAGTCTCCTACTTCCTACTTCTAATGATTGGCTCTCAAAACCAATCCTGACATCTCCGAGGGTCTTTCTCCTCGCCAATTGATCACCTCAAAAACCGATCCCAAAGATGTCCGACACCCTCGAGGGTCTTTCTCCTCACCAATTGATTAACTCTAAAGTCAATCCCAATGGGTGTCCTCAAGGGCCTCTTACCGCGCTATAACTGACTATCGGAGAGTACCCAAGTCCGGCTCTAAATCGAAGGAATTGGTGTACTCACGAACATTAGCCCGGGAGCTTTCCCGACCGGCTGACTAACGCTGCAGGCGAGCACACCGCATGCGCGCCAAACCGGCGAAATGTGGGGCCTGGCACAAAACTACGCGCCGTGCACACATGCCTAAGACTCGAAACGGTGTCATCAACACAGAGGCGAGGCCCTCGACACTCATCTCAGCAAACTGCACCACCGACTGGTTAAGAACCACCCAAGGCAGCTTGCACTGCTAGCGTGGTTCCGCCTAGCAGCTACAACCAGGCTTATGCCGATGTGGTAGCTAAATCCACATCGCCGCCGGGGAAGCAATGTACGCATGCTTCGCTTACTCCCGACCGTGGGGACAAGGTACGTTATGTCCGCTCTCACCTTCTAGATGATGACAAATTTCTAACACACTAGCTAGAGTATAGAGAGTAAACGATTCTCCGGCTAAACATACATAATCATCATCAATCATACATAACCTAGCATGGTACTACGAACTTAAAGCAGAATCTCAAGCATGCTGAAGAACAATCCTAGCATGGCACTAACATGTACAAACAAGCAAACATGCTAGCAGAATGCAATCACAAGTCAGTCCTATCCACTAATCATGTTTAAAAAGTAAACATGCATATAAGGCACAATCAAGAAAGCATCGCAGGTCCACACAAACCACTCGTGAAGGAATCCTTACCTGAAATAAGTGGAAAAAGCTATCACGAGTCAAGCAAAACCCTCGAACTTTAAAACGAACTCAAGCAACCTAGGCATATTAAAAGCATCCTAAATAAATATACAATGTACAAAGCAGCCTTAAAAAGCAAAAAGGGAAAAGGCTCGAGAATTACCAACCGAGAGGACACGGCTCTCGCAAAGAAGAGGCGTGTATGGGCGCTCGCCAGTGCGGGGCAAGGCGCCGCGCTGGCGCTAGGCTCGGCGCGCAAAGGCGAGCGACGCGCAGGAGAGGCGGCGCGCATGACGGCGGCTCGACGGCGGGCAACGCGCGGGCGACGGCCGCGGGCGATGCGCGAGCGAAGCGGTTAGCTGGTTGGCGCGGGCGAAGCGCTCGATCGCTGGGCGTGTTCGCCGCAGAGACGGATCGGCGCTGCCGGACGGCACGCCGCGGTGATGGGCGTGGCGATCGTGGGGCTTCGTGTTCGCAGGCGGCGCGGCGGCCGGGCGGTTGTGGGCCGAGCGCCTCGGGCGGTGGGTCTCGTGCGCGCAGGGGTCGTGCCAAAGCGCGTGGTGCGATGTGGGTGGGGTGGCTTGGCCGGTGGTGCGGCTGGGTTAGGTGCTTGGCCTGATTTAGAGAGAGAGAGAGAGAGAGAAAGAAAGAGAGAGAGAGAGAGAGAGAGAGAGAGAGAGAGAGAGAGAGAATGCGCTAAGAGGGGAAAAATAGGGTTTTCTTGATTTTCCTTCTTTCCTTATTTTTTAAATAGGTTAGAGACCTAAATTCCTTCCCAAGGCTTCCTCTTGCGGTCCCGCTAAAGCAACCTTTTTCTTTTTAATTAAGACTCTTTCTAAAACTCCAAATTCACCATTTAGGCAAGGGTTCAAATCCCGATGGAACCACTTAATTTTCAATTAATTTTCCCATTAACCTAAATGCTACCAAACTTCTAAACAACTAACCCAAACTCCTTGGGTTTGCAATCAACAACAACAAGCCACAACGGCGGCCTAATGACCCCGAATCTCAAAATCCTCAACCTCGGGCCGGGAGCAGAAAAGACCAAAATACCTTTAAAGGTTATAAAGCTCTAACGACTCCAACCGATTGCCCCAATATCAACCGAGAGTACCGGGAAACCGAATGGAAAATCGGGCCGCATGCCCATCGGGGACTTACACACCTAGGATGCCCATCGTGGTCTTACACCTCCAACTCGCTGATGCCCATCGGGACTTACACACCTAGGATGCCCATCGTGTGTCTTACACTCTCCAACTCGTTGATGCCCATCGTGACTTACACACCTAGGATGCCCATCAGTGGTCTTACACCTCCGATGTCCATCGGGGTCTTACCCGAGCTGACCTAAACTAGTTACCCCCTACGCCTTCTACACTATACATCACCCGCCTATGCCCGGCACTTTAACTAACAGATAAAATAGAACAAGGTATGCCAAGATAATTAAACCCCTTGCATGGAACTAACAGTAATATATCAGGGACACAAGAGCAACACGATATGGAAGCAAGAGAAAACATGTAACCTACCCACCGGAAATTTCATACAATCACAAGACATGGCATGATGGAAGAACAAACCTAGCATGGCACTAACATGAACAACAAGCAACATGCTAGCAAGATTTCAAACACAAGTCGCTCAATAGCTAACATACTCATAACAACAACCAAGCATACAAGGCACAATCATGATAGCATCGCAGGGTCCACATAACCACTCGTGAAGAAATCCTTACCGAAAACAAGCGTAAAATAACTACCATAAGCCAACCAAGCGACTTTCGAGCTTCTAAGTGAACCCGAGCAACCTAAGCATTTAATAAAAATATCCTAATTAAATAACAACAACCAATCAACTTAGGGTCCAAAAGAGTGGAGGCTCGGGAATTACCAACCGAGAAGGCACTAGGTCTCGCCCAACTTTCTTGGCAAAATCGTGCTCTCGCAGCAAGGGGGCAGTGCAGTTGGGCGCAGAGGCGAGCAACTGGGCGCCGCTGGCGATGCGCCGGGCGCTACTGCTCTGGCAGGGACGGCGCTGCACGGCGACACCGCCGCCGGCGCGGCGCGGCAGGGACGGCGCGAGCGACGGCACGGCGACACGGACTGGCGCGCGCGCGACACGAGCAGTCAAGCGGGCGCCCGGGCGCGGCGCAGGGCCGTGGCTGGGCGCCTGGGCCGCTATTGGCCGTGGCGACAGCAGGGCAGGCTGGGGCGCTGGGGTCGCTTTGGGCCACCGCGGCGACAGCATGGTCACTGGTGTCAGCCGTGGCTCGGCAGGCCTCTGCTGGGTTTCTTGGTGAGGTCGATAAGGAGAGAGAGAGAGAGGAGAGGAGAAGGGGAAAGAATAAGGGTTTTTCTTTTCTTTTCTTTTTCCTAAATTAAATAGGCTTTGGGTGGTCCAAAATCCTTTCCCAAGGCTTTCCTCCTTCGAGTCCTAATGACGATTCTTTCCATTTAAAAACCCATTTAAATCAAGCCTCCTAATAACCAAGTAGGTCAAGGGTTCAATTCCCAAAGGAAGCACTCTAATTAACAATAATTTTGTTAATTACCAAATCACCTCCAAACTTCCAACCAACTAGCCCGAACTTCTGGGTCCTCGCAAACTAACAACAATCAAGCCTCGATAAGGGCAGAGGACCCAAGTCTTGAAAATCCACAAAACCCTTTACCGGGGCAAAAGACCAAAATACCCCTAAGGGTTAAAATAGCTCTAACGCCCATCCAACATCCGAATAATGAACCTAAACACTGGGAAATCGAAATAGAAAATTGGGCTGTTATATGTACCCCATTGCTAGATTCTTACCGAGTAATTCGCTACTCACCCTTATTATTGTGGTTTTCCACAGTAAATCGAAGTTATAGACAGATGGTCAAGGAGGAGCTGTGATCATGGGGCCCAAACATCAAACTCGATTTTGTGTTATGACTTTATGTTTTATTTTCCCCAATGCATGACGCACTGAGCCCCTAGGATGTTTTCTAAATGTTTTGTGGATTCCAAAGATGGTTGTATCTCAACAGTTTTTGAAGGATTTTAATAAATCTCTCATCGTGAGTAAACTTTAGAAATGTATTTATCTTGGAACAAAGTTAAAACAGGACAAGTTTCAGTGAAAATTGTCCGCTTTGAATCGATCGCTTGAATGTTTTGTTTTAATTGGAATCAAATCATGTTTGTATAATGTCCTTTACTTTGAATGCATGCATTGGGGTAAGGGCTCATTTAGTGCCCCATTCGGCCTGGTCCTTACATGTGTTGTTTGGTTGTATTTTTTTAAATTAAATGTGCAGTGCATGGTTGTTAAAATCGCACGTTTCACATTTTGAAATATACGATTCACAACGAAACGAACCCAAAACGAGTTAACTCGTGGATTTGAATCGCAAATCAACTGAAACGTACGATTTAAGAGTTGGAATCGCACGTCTCGTTCTAAAACGAAACGCTACGCTTCTTCAAAAAAATTTTAAAAAAATTGACTCATTAGAGTAGAGAAGAAAGATTGAGTCTGCCCCTATGTAAGGAAGATGAGCATTCATCGCAAAAAAAAAAAAAGAAAAAGAACGTAAGAAGAAGAAGATGAATGGAAGAAGAGGGGAAATATGTCTACCGTTGCTCTTGGAAAGAAAAAGGAAGTAGTTTGTTTTATATCTAGGGTTTCCATTGTAAACCTAAAATAAAATGGGAAAGTATTTAATTTCGATTTTAGTTTTAATTTAATACTTTATACCCCAATTAATTAATAAATTGAAATTTCAAATGTTTAATGACTTTTCACCTTTAGGACCTTTTAAACTTCTGCAGCATTATGATCATAAATAGAAAAGGAAATAGACATGGGAAAGGTTAAAAATTGATTTGACAATTTAAATTATCAAGATAAAACTTATTCTTTTAACTTATTTTGTTTCATTTTTATGGAAGATAAAATAATAAATAAATAATATAAATATATTGCCCCTTTAGATTCTTTTTAATATGTTTAATTTTTCTTAACTATTTTGATAAGAAGAATTAATCTACACATTTAAATTTATATATTTTGAAGTTATGATTTTTAATTTATATTTATATTTAAATATTATTTATAAAATTGAAACTTACGATTCACGATATACGCTATTTATACACGATTCATCAAAATTAAATTTCGATACGCTAAGCATGCTTTACGAGTTAACAACCTTGTGTACAGTGTATGTGCTAAAAGTAAGTAGTAAAAGGGAAAAAGCTTCATGTGTTAGTGGTGGTAACGATAAGTAACTAGCGAGAAAAGAACAAGAAAGAGCTTTGGTGTTAAATGTGATTAAATCTAGGGTGAGGCGAGGGTTGTTATGTTGTATCTTGTAGGGAACTTTTGTATATGAATATGAGTTGTTTCCATTTTAATTTCTTGATTATGACAGGTCCATCTTGGTGAACAATGACGGAGTGCAAGATAGAGTTTAGGATGTTGTATTTGATAATGCTTTTGAACAAACTTGTGTTTGTTAAAAAGCCCATGGAACTGCAACTTATTTTGGATATGGATTGTAATACTATAGGTAAATTATTAAAGCAGGATGTTCCACTATTTGTATTCTAAAAACTTTGGACTAGGACGTTACAATAACTTCGATCTTATTAGGTAGTTTTTGGAGACAAGCTTGTACATAAGTGCTGATAATTCCACCCTTGATGTCAAGCTCGGTAATGTGTCTATTATTTTAATGGTTAATGTTAAGCAAGTGGTGGGGTTTATTTGTCGGCATTTAAGAGATGTGTTGTTAGTAATTAATCTTAAGCAGGTGGTGCTGCTCCTAAGTGTGGTGTTTGAAAGGCAGGGCAGGGGTGTTACAAATAAAATAAAAATAAAAAATGAAAGGAAGCATTTAATTGAAATCTTACGTTGAAAAATGAAGCAACAAAATAATTATAAAAGCAAGTAAATTATATTATAAATATTTACATATTCATTATTCATCCAACTAATTTGCTCAATTGCCTACTTAGCTATTTTTGTATTTTGATTATTTTTGTACTTCACAATACTATAAATAAGTGTTATTTCATTATTCTTTATAAAACAATACTATAAATAAGTGTTATTTCATTATTCTTTATAAAACGATAAAAATTAATAGAATTGATTCACTTTCTCTCCATTTTCTCTTTGTTTCTTACTTTTCTTTACATGTTTTCAAAACACGCTATCAACACGAGTCTCTACTATTTCGTGTTAAAGTCTTACAATGGCAAACCTTATAATACTAGACTTCACAACCCTTGATATTAGTGAAACTAATTACTTGTCATGGGTACTTGATGTCAAATTCATTTGGATGCCATGAATCTTGGTGAAACTCCGACCTAACATTCACGGCCACCGACTTCTTCCTGTATGGTCGGATCTCGCAGCTGCTACCATACAACGCTCAAACGGGCGCCATCCGAATGGTCGATCAAAATCGTTATTGTAGGCAACTCCATCAAGTACAAGCATCGTCCCAACTACTGTGGAAATCCAACACGCAGTGCTCGCAACATATCCTCTAAGATCTCGATTTATCGCCACCGCCATCGGCCTGCGGGTGGAAGGTCAGGCCGAGCCGCACTCGGCTCAAACTCGCTCAAGGGCCTTCCAAAACCGTGATGTAAAACGGAATCCTTGGCCGAGATAATTTTAACTGCACTGCGGTACCTCACTATTTGCTCAAGGAACACAGCTTGTGCCCACCGCCTCACGGTAGTTTATCCCGCCTCTAATGAAATGGGCACACTTAGTCAACCTATCAACGATCACCCAAATCTGCGCATATCCTCTAGGAGTCCTCGGCAAACCCGAGATAAAATCCATGGTGATCTCCTCCCACTTCCACCGTGGCACCCCCGAGCGGTTGCAACAAACCTCGCTGGCTTTCGCTCGCGCCACTGCTGATGTGAGACACCGACTAACGAACTGGGCAATCTCCTCTTCATCCCCATCCACCAAAAAGTCTGCTTAAGATCTTGGTACATCTTGTTACCCCCTCGGGTGCCAAGAAAAAGGCGAGGTGTGAGCCTCTGGCCAATAACTCAGGCGAACACACCAGATCGTGCCGAACACACAAATTAACCTTTTATATCTCGCACTTCATCCGCAAGTATCACGAAGTCGGTCACCGCCACCAACCTCTCATACAAACTTTTAACTTAGGATCTTTCACCGGGCCGCCGATAATCCTTTGCCTTATCGGTTATCGGATGGTTAATCGAGCTACCTCGCAGAACATCCCCTAACAACACCGCTATTTCCGCCTCTCGAGATCCTTCCCCGATGATACTTTGGGGTTTGCCAATGTTGCCGATGCGAGGTCTTTCTACTTAGTGCATCACCACAACATTTGCTTTTCCAGTGGTGATACAAGATCTCACAAAGTAATCCTTCACGAGCTCCAACCACCTCCTCCGCCTCATGTTCAGTCCTTCGAGTGAAGAAATACTTGAGGCTTTGGTGATCCGAGAAAATCTGAATCTTCTCCCCATACAAGTAGTGCTCCAAATCTTAAGTGCAAAGACGATCACGCTAACTCCATATCATGAGTCGGGTAATTCGCCGCGGCGGTTTCAATCGCTCGAAGCGTGACGCTATCACCTTACCGTGTTGCATCGTAACGCATCCCAAACCAAACTTGCCGCATCATCAGACACCACGAAACCCCCAAGCCCGACCGCCAACACCGGCAGACGCCAAACCGCTTTTTAGCTTAGCAAAACTCTCATCGCACTTCCTATCCCAAACGAATCAACACCCTTCCTCGCCAATCGAGTAAGCGGGCGCTTATAGCTGGTAAAATTTTGAACGGCGCCTTGAATATCCGCCTGCACTCCGTGAAGCTACGACCTCCGCCACCGCCGCTGGCCCGCCCACGAACTAACGCCTCTACCTTCAAGGGTCTACACCACTCCTCCTTAGACACAACGTGTCCCGTAAATGCTACCTCCTCGAGCCAAAAGTCACACTTTGAGAACTTCACAGAGCTTGTTCTCGCGCAAGGCCGCCAAAATCGCTTTAGGTGCGAGGCATGGTCCTCCTTAGACTTAGAGTACACAAGAATGTCATCTATGAACACGATGACAAAGCGTCCAAGAATGCCTTGAACACTGGCCCATCATGTCCATGAATGCAAATGGGCGCTTGTTAGTCCGAAAGACATGACTACGAACTCGTAATGCCCATACCTTGACTCAACGCTGCCTTGGGAATATCTCGCATCCCGAATCCTCAATCGTGGTAGCCCGACTCTCAAGTCAATCTTTGAAAATACACGAGCTCCCCGAGCCGGGCCAAACAGTGTCGCCGATACGAGGCAATACGGGTACTTGTTCTTAATGGTTACCTTGTTCGGGCCTTCCTCGTAATCGATGCATATACGCACGAGCCATCCTTTTTCTTAACAAACAAAGACGGTGCTCCCCACGAGGACACACTCGCCTAATAAATCCTCCGCAAGCATCTCCCGCACTGCTCTTTTTAACTCTTTCAAATACTGGCGCCATGCGATAAGGAGCTTTCGAGATAGGGCGAGTCCCCGCCAAGCTCTATTGAGAAGTCCACCTCCTCTTCTGCCAGCAGCCAGCAACTCTTCTGAAAAACATCTCGCAAACTCTTGCACTATGGGCACCGCCGATGAGAGTGTGGTCACTGCTCTCCCAACCAACTTAGCTAAGAAACCCCAAGCTCCTCGAGCTAACAAACGGTGAGCTTTAATCGCCGAATCACCATGACACACCCCACTGGTGCCCCGAAATTTAAAGGTAGGCCTACCGGGCGGCCCAACACCACCTCCTTACAAATGATACCAATCATAGCGTGGTTATCGCCTAACCAATCCATGCCGAGGATCACATCAAAACCGCCATAGCTAGCACAATGAGGGTAACTCAGCAGGTCCGGCCTGACACTGCACTCCGACTGCCCCTTTACCTTCCCTCGCTAGCCAAAGATACTAGTTCCCGAGGGAGTAGCGACAGCATAACTCAAAACCTAGAGGCTCTAAATTCATGCAAGCAAGCTCAAGAAAAACAAAGCAGAGACAAACGAATGGGTGGAACCCGAATCAAACAACACAAAGGCGAGGTGATCAAGAACTAGGAGCGCATCGCCATCATGCGGTCCGGCTCTCTCACCTCCCCGGCGAGTCGTAGCATATACTCTTCCTCGTCACAGCCGGCCGTGCCACCATCGCTTCCTCGGTGCAAAGGTTGCCCGATGCCCTTCCTTTCCACAGCTGAAATAAGCTCTGTGGTTACCACCACAGTGGTCCCCAATGCCGCCTCCCGCAGATCTACAATACGGCGGCGCTCCCTACGCCCGCTGGCGAGGCCGATCACGGCACGGCCTCGTGATCGGGTTCTCGCCATGATAAGAACTCCTCGGGACGCCGACCGCCTCCTGACATTGCTCCCCGAGTCAAACTTGCGCTCGCCCGAGTACACTGGGCTTAGACACTACGGCAGATTAACAACTCGCCCGAGGATACTTCCCATCATAAATCGCTGCCACCAGATCGCTTGGCAAAGTTTCGGGGCCTGCGGCTCTAACATCCCGAGACACTCGCCTCAAACCCGCGATAAACTTCCCCCGATCTTCGCCCCGGTAGAAATCAACTCGGGCGCCAAGTATCCATACTCGAGAACTTCTTCTCGTGACACCTCGACGAGTCGATCCTCGCTAAGGTTTGAAAACAAATTTCAATCATCTTCTCTGGGCTTCTTCACGATAAATTTTGCCTTGAACTCACTTTCTGAAGAACTCCTGTGTGGCGTGTGGAGATCCGCCGGCCTCTCACTTAAAGTGGAATCCCACTCACCACTTAGTCAGCACTCACCAATACGTGAGTCGCACATCGAGCTCGCCGCACCTCGTGACACTCCATTACCATAAACGATATTCTAACTCAAAGAATCCACGTGGCAAATACTACCAATGGTTCCTCAGGGGCGCTAAACTTCTCCGCGCCCATTTCACAAAATCCTCACCACTTGCCTAGATCCTCAAAGACCTTCTCGCCGTAACGGCCTCATTCACAATTGGCCTCGTGGAGTCAAGGCAGCCGGTGGCACTACAGCCCTCCTCACAACCAACCTTGGCCACCGCCAGATCTCGAACGCGGACTCTCCTCTCACAGCCTAACAAAGCTTGCGCTGCTTTGCCTTCTCTCGCTACTCCGCCTGGCTAGCAACCCAACCACAAGAGCCTCATAGACTCCACAAAGCATCTCCCGCAGCCTCTCGAGACTCGCTGCCCCCTACACTCTCTCCGGCAACACAGCTTGAAGGGCCTCGATGGTGGCCTAACTCAAGATCGCCTTGGGACGAGGTCCCCTGTCGAATCCGATACGACGCCCCGGGTGGTCGGCCTCGAGCCTCCCCGCTCTCTACGAGTGATCGCATACCAAAATCTACAACAAAACCAACAATGGGTCGTAACTCGCTTTTCCCCGCTTCTACAACAACAAGTCATGTACATGCAAGGTGCAACCGTATTGTAATTTCTTAACCCTTAACTTTAATCTTACTGACATACCGATGGTCAAGTGAGCGCTGATGATCATGGAAAACAACCTACAATCGCAGTCACTACGTAACCTATAACTCGGGCTCGATACTAATCGTAAGGACCCGACCCAAGAAACTGCCTCTAACCTAAGGTCCATACTTAGCATGCATGATTAAGAATATAAACATCATTCAGAGTCTAAGTTTAAAACTTTGCAATAAACATTTTTAAAACAAAACCATGATTTCAATTAAATAAAATAGGTAAATGACTGATCAAGATTTTCTTAAAACAATTCAAGGAAAACTAAAGACGAGAATATAAAATAGTTTGAGTGTTTTTCCTAGGGACCCAAGTCCCACTACATGCTAAATCATTAAGGAAAACATTTAAAGAAACGTATGATCCAGAGTCACTGCCTTTCCATGATCATCGAGCCGCCTCTCCTAGCCATCCAAATTCTCTCCCCAAGTTACCCGTGGAAGCCACAGAAGTAAGGGTGAGCAACAAGTTACTCAAGAAGAATCCCCATTCGGGGTACAATACGAAATCATCTCATTTAGCACATGGGCAAGCAACCATACAAAGACTTAGAGCAGTAACGGCTGGTTAGGGCTATGGGCTATTTCTAGGGCGAGCCTATTCAAGGGTTCCCATCAATAGCCTCCCTAGGTCCTACGCTGGATGCCCTTCTGGCCTTACACAATCTAGACTCCAAGATGCCCAAAGGGGCCTTACACACTTAGGACACACAGTGATGCCCAAAGGGGGCCTTACACACTTAGGATGCCCATCTGCCTTACACCTTCTCAAGATCGGTGATGCCCAAAGGGGCCTTACACACCTAGGATGCCCATAGGGCCTTACACCTCCAAAATCGCTGATGCCCAAAGGGGCCTTACACACCTAGGATGCCCATAGGGCCTTACACCTCCGTAATCGCTGATGCCCTGGTGGGCCTTACACACCTAGGATGCCCATAGGCCTTACACCTCCGTAATCGCGATGCCCAAAGGGGCCTTACACACCTAGGATGCCCATAGGGCCTTACACCTCCGTGATGTCCATCTGGTCTTGCCTTGAGCTGACCCCAAACTAGTTACTCTCTACTACTTCTCTAAACTTTACATCACACATCTAACCGTGAATTTGATCTAGCAAAGATACAATAGGCAAAGATGGGTCTATCAAGATAGGAATGCCTAGCATGGAACTAACGGGATGTAAACATATCACGAACATGAATCAAAAGAAAACATGAAACCTATCACTAGAAATTCATATAATTACAAAGAATCAAACGCATTATCAACTATTCGCAGGTCCACACAACCCCTGTAAGAATCCTCACCGAATTAAGTGGAGGTTGATTATCCCGAATCGACAACGACTTCTCGAGCTTTTAAGTGAACTCGAGCAACCTAAGCAAAGCAATAAATTATCCTAATTAATAAACAAAGATCGAAAAATCGTGACGCCCAAAGGGTGGAGGTTCGGAATTTACTAACCGAGAAGGCACACGCCTCGGCAGCTAGCAAAGAAGGACGGCACCACCGCCGATGCAGGGCGCTGCTCGAGCGCGGCGGCAGGCGAAGCCGACACGCCGGGCGGGCGCGCTGGCCAAGGCGCTCGACGGGCGGCGCTGCGCGGCGACGACTGGCCGCGAGGTCGGGCGAGCGAACGAGCGACACGCTGACGGGCGCGCTACGGCGAGTGGAGCGACGCGGTTTGGGCGCTGGGTGTTGCTGCGGCGACGCGGAAGCGGCTACACGACCGGTGCGCTGGGCGCGAGCGCGCTGGGTGGTGTCGCGCGGGCGCGAGGCGCGCACGCCGGCTGGGCGACCGTGCGAGGGAGGAGGATGGCCGCGGCGGCGGTGGCGAGCTGGCCGCCGACGCGATCCGGGCCGGGCGCGGCTCGCGCGCGCGGCAGCGGTCGCAGCGTATGGCGTCGTGGGGGGAAGCAAAGAGGCGCTAAGCGCAGACACTACGCGGTGGGGGGCGGCTTGGGCGAGACACTCATGGTGGGGCGCTTAAGCGAGAGAAGGAGAAGTCTAGGGTTTTGGGGTTCTTTCTTTTTTTTTTCCTTGTTTTCTTTTCTTTCTCCTTAAATATAATTCCTTCCTTAATCTTAAATAGACTTGGGAATCTCTTATGACCTCCCCAAGATTCCCTTCGAGCCCCTACTGACGCTGCTTATTTTCCTTATTTAAACCCAAGCTTCCCAACCCCTTTTAGGCCAAGGGTTCGAGTCCTTCCAACAGCCTCCTCCCAAACTTAAAAATATAAAAGGAAACCTTATTTTACATTTAATAAAACCGGCCGTTACATGGTCACCAACATGTCCGACCATAAAGCCCTCATAGACTCTCAAAGAATTCTCGCCAGAGCGCCTCACTGCGCCACGCCTCAACGCCCGCCTAGGCGTAATGAGGAGCCGGTGGGATGCCATCAGCCTCACTTGGGACGATGTCCTCGCAGACGATCCGATCCCGATACTCTCGACCGCTTCTTGAACCTCCTCTCCCTGCAGACGGATCGCATGTCGCGATCTACATCCAAACCAACAACGAATCAAAACTCGCTCACACCACTCCACAACACCAAACAAGGCATACACTAGATGAAAGGTATTGTAAATTCTTAACCTTTTTTTTTTTTCTAAAACAATAAACCTAGGCGCACTGATGACTGGCTGAGTGCCGGGTGATCATGGAAGGATGACTTACATAACAAAAGGTCAAGCTACAGTACCCTATGACTCGAAGCTCGATACCAATCAGAAGACTCACCCAAAAAGGGGCTCTAAATAGGCCTTTACCCCAATGCATGTATTCAAAGTAAAAGACAAAATGCAAATAAAGTTTTCTGATTCCCATTAAAAACAAAACATTCAAGATTCATTCGTAACGATAAAGTCCATCAAACTCCGCCCCTCGTTTCAAGCACTGCTTTCACAGATAAATACATTTCCAACAACTTTACTCTGATCAGAGATTTTATTAAAAACATTTAAAACATCCTCAAATTCAACAAAGCCGAATCCACAATTCATTCGTAAAACGTCCTAGGGCTCAGCGTCTTACATGCATTCAGTGGGAAAAATAACGATAAGAGTCATAACATAAGAAACGCCGAGATGACAAAGTAGATTCCATGATCACAGCCTCCTTCACCCATCCTGCTCTCGCGCTTTTGCTACCCGTGGAAAACCACAAAATAAGGGTGAGTAACGAATTACTCAAGAAGAATCCCAACCGGGTACAATACGATATACATGATCATCTAGAAGAATGTATGCAAGCTATGAATATAAACACAGAGCGAGCACATAGCTAAGTCCACACTTGACCTCTGATGCCAACTCAGTGGTCTTAGTCCGGAAATACCACAACACACTATACGCCCCTATACGGAAACAAGTCCCGCCACCGCCTACTCGCCGATACGTAAAGGTGCACTCGCTCAAGATCCCAAGAGCTTCTCCGGCCGGCGTCAGAATGAGCGTAAGCGCGCACCGCATGCTACCGCAAACTCGGGGGTGCCGGTCCAGTGGCAAGCCGCCGAGGTCCAAATACCATGCCTAACTAAATCTCTCGGATCGGTGTCACCGACATAGGGGTGTGACTCCGAACACGTGAACTATGTCACCGTACTCACCGCACTCGAGGCTAAGGAACCGGCCGTGGTAGGCTTACACCAGAAGCGGCCTCTGCCCTAACAGTGGCAATCAAGGCGGCTACGCCGAACACGCCGAGGACGCGCCGATCGCCGGACGCAGGCAATGCCAAGTCATCATCCCGACCGGCTGGCATTTAATACCGCCACCCTCACCCAAGATTGCAGTGGCCACCAAGCAGGAGTTAGCTAAACCCTAACGGGATCGTGGACGGAGTACTATCTCGCACGCCCGCTTGGGATGCAAGTTACGCTATGCATCCGCCGATGATGCTACCTACCCGAACTCTAAACCATAGCAATAATAATAATTCATTCAATGCACCAATACGTGCTCAACAGATACAAGGAACCTAGCATGATACTACTAAGCAAGAATGAGATATCGAACATGCCGTATCGGAACAACCTAGCATGGGCTAACATGAGAAACAATACAAGAGTTCATGCCACCAGAATTGCAATGAGCACCTAGGGCTAAACATGCTAATAATCATACACAGCATACAAAACAACAATCACAAATGTACCGCAGGGCTCCACACAACTCCGTGTAGAAATCCTTACCTTGGCCTGAGGCTTCTACACACAAACTCCTAAGTCAGAATAATCCCGAGCTAGCGAAAGGAACCTAGCAAACCAATAATAATCAACATCTAAAACGTCTAAAAACATAGAACAGCAAGCTCGGCTCGGGGCACCACGCACACGGCGACACGAACTTGGAGTTACCGGGCAGTCGGCACAAAGAGGTCGGGCGCCGGCCGCTACTACCGCACGGTCGTCAACGGCCACTGCGCGCGCGGATGGGTGTCGGGCACGTACGCGCTACAAGGATGGGGAGCATGTTTTAGCAAACTGTTGAGGTATCCAGATAGTTTCGATGCCCCGGACGCCGCCCCCAAGGGAGGTAGAGCTTAGACTCTTCACTGGCCATTTGTGGCCCGGGCTTGTCGCTTTCCCAATGAGAGGGTGGAGGTGCTTTGTGCAGATCGCCGCGATGTTGATCGCACCTGCAGGGAGCAGACGCTTGGCATGTCCGGACGAGGAGTTGGACCGATCGTGTTGATGTTGAGGCCGCGCCCAGGTCGCTTTAGACCCGCTGGCCGCAGTTGGCCCCGCAGCTGAGTTGCCTAGTGGAGGGGGTAGAGGCTAGCGCCGCCGAGTGAGACTCCTTGAGCAGAGTGTGCTCCAACCATGAGAGATTGGGTAAGGTGTCTTAGATATTAGAGAGAGGAGACCCCAGCGCAGCTTTGTAGCCAGAGTGAGGAGTCCTGCACAGATAGCCCACCGGGTAGAGTTTGTGTAAAGACTCAACCTCGAATACGGTCCCCAAACCTAGGTCCTCACTCAACATGCAAGTTAAATATTTAAAACAAGCAGCTTTAGTGCTCATATTTAAAACTTTTTCAAAACATTTGGAAACGGGGAACACTTAAAACATAACCAACAATTTTCATAAGCAAATCCAATCAAGGTAAATTAAGCTCCACTCAAAGATTTATAAAAGAACATTCAAAACAGCTTTAAACAACTTTAACATCATTCCCCTAGACTCATGTCCATCTACATGTCAATAAATAAATGCAAACAATAAACGATGAGTGCCAAGCAATTTCATGATCAAACATGTAAAGACCCGACCCAAAAGGGGCTCTAAATAGGCCTTACCCCAATGCATGTGTTGAAAATAAAGACATTATGAAAAATATATTTCTGATCCCAAGTAAAAACAAAACATTCAACAACCAAAACATACATTTCTAAAAGCATACTCGATCGTAGATTTATTTAAACCATTTAAACAATCCACAAGTACAAATATGTCGAATCCATAAAACGTAAGAAAACATCCTAGAGCCCGTGTCTGCCTACATGCATTCAGGGAAATAACAAAAGTCAAGAGTCATGATATAATAAAATGGTCGAGATGACAAAGCAGGATTCCATGATCACAGCCTCCTCCTTCACCCATCCCGCCTCACGCGCTTGATTACTCGTGGAAAACTACGTAATAAGGGTGAGTAACGAATTACCCAAAGAAGAATCCCCAACCGGGTACAATACGATATACATGATCATCTAGAAGAATGTATGCAAGCTATGAGTACAAACACAGAGCGGAGCACATAGCTAAGTCCACACTTAGACCTCTGATGCCAACTCGTGGTCTTAGTCCGAAATACCACAACACACTATACGCCGCTATACGGAACAAGTCCCGCCCACTGCTTCATCGCCGACACGTAAAGGTGCACTAGCTCAAGATCCCGAGGAGCTTCCTCCGGCCGACGCCAGAATGAGCGTGTAGCATGCACCGCGTTTACGACTATGGGCAAGCCGCCCATATCCGATACCACGC
>CM071851.1:30695078-30967578 GCA_036507275.1 Sicyos edulis
ACACACCTAGGATGCCCATCGGTCTTACACCTCCAACTCGGTGATGCCCATCGGGACTTACACACCTAGGATGCCCATCGTGGTCTTACACCTCCTGATGTCCATCCGGGTCTTACCTGAGCGGGACCTAAACTAGTTACCCCTACAGTCTTCTACACTATACATCACCCGCCTATGCCTCGGCACGGAACTAACAAGATAAAATAGAACAAGGTATGCCAAGATAATTAAACCCTTTGCATGGAACTAATAGAATATATCGAGGACACAAGAGCAACACGATCCGGAAGCAAGAGAAAACATGTAACCTACCCACTGGAAATTTCATACAATCACAAGACATGGCATCTTTGGAAGAACAAACCTAGCATGACACTAACATGAACAACAAGCAACATGCTAGCAAGATTTCAAACACAAAAATTTGTTCAATAGCTAACATACTCATAACAACAACCAAGCATACAAGGCACAATCATGATAGCATCGCGAGGTCCACACAACCACGGTAAAAATCCTTACACGAAACAAGCGAGAAAATAACTACCATAAGCCAACCAAGCGACTCCCGAGCTTCTAAGTGAACCCGAGCAACCTAAGCATTTAATAAAAATATCCTAATTAAATAACAACAACCAATCAACTTAGGGTCCAAAAGAGTGGAGGCTCCGGAATTACCAACCGAGAAGGCACTAGGTCTCGGCCCCAACAATTTTGGCAAAGCAGGGCTCGGCAGCAAGTGGGCGAAGCGGGACGTCAAATTGTAGGCGCAGCGGTGATCAGAGCGCTGTTGGGAGCTGGCGGCGCTAAACCTAGGCTGGCGCGCGCGGGAGAGGCGCGCGACGAAGCGCGGCGACACGATCGTCAGGCAGCGCGTGACGGCGCTGGCGCGGCGCATGGCGCCGCAGCGCGCATGTAGACGAAACGAGACGCCCGACGCGGCAGCCTGGCTGCTGGCGACGGCGACGAGGCAATTGACGCGCCATGCTTGTTAGGCGTCTCGCGTCTGGTCGGGCCTGCCATTGCGACAGCGTCTGGCTGCTCGGTAGGGCGGCTGGGCTGATGGTGGTGGCTGGGCTGATGGCTGGGCGAGCAGGTGATGGTCAGGCGATCAATGATGGTGTAGGGCGACAAAGTAACAAAGACTCGACCCAAAAGGGCTCTAAATAGGCCTTTACCCCAATGCATGCATTCAAAGTAAAGGACAATATGCAAATAATTTTCGGATTCCCAATTAAAACAAAACAATCAAGGTTCAATCAGAAATAAAGATAGTTTGTTTGAAACACATCCCTGTCTCCAAGCACTGTTTCAAGGCAAATACATTTCCAAAACGTACACTCTGATCGGAGATTTCTTAAAACATTTGAAACATCCTCAAATTCAATAAAGCGAGAATCCACGAAAACATTGAAAAAACATCCTAGGGCTCTGTGCCCGACTACATGCATTCAGGGAAAAAATAAAAGACAAGAGTCATGGAAATAAAAGTCGAGACGACTGACCAGGTTCCCATGATCACAGCTCCTCCTTGACCATCCTGTCTCGCACCTTGGTTACCTGTGGAAAACCACAAAATAAGGGTGAGTAACGAATTACTCAGTAAGAATCCCCAACCGGGGTACAATACGCTATACATGATCATCTAGAAGAATGTATGCAAGCTATGAATATAAACACGAATAGAGCACATAGCTTAAGTCCACACTTGGACCTCGGATGCCAACTCGTCTTAGTCCGAAGATAAATCCACCACACAATACGCCCTATCGAGAAACAAGTCCCGGCCTCACTTTGTCTCTGCCGATACTAAAGGTGCACTAGCTCAAGATCCCGAGGAGCTCTCCGGTCGGGCATTGTAATGAGCGCGTAAGCCACACCGCATGCTCTTGCAAACTCGGGGTGTGCGGGTCTAGTGGCAAGTCGCCCGAGTTCCCGATCACCATGCCTAACTAAATCTGCGGATCGGTGTCAGCGACATAGGGGTGTGAGACACGGACACGTGAACTATGTCGGCTGTACCACCGCACACGAGGCTAAGGAATCGATCGTGGTAGGCTTACACCGAGAAGCGGTCCTTGCCATAACAGTGGCAATCAAGGGCTATGGCCGAACACGGCCGAGGACGTCTTGGCTGCTGGCGGGGCGAGGCAATGCCAATTCATCATCCCGACCGTTGGGGCATTTAACGATCGCCACCCTCACCCAAGATTGCGGGGGCGGCCGTTAGGGTTAGCTAAACCCTAACGGGATCGAGGACAGTACCATCTCGTCGTCCCTATCGGGGATGCAAGTTACGTTATGCATCCGCCCGGATGATGCTACCTACGAACTCTAAACCATAGCAATAATAACAATTCATTCAATGCGATCCAATACGTGCTCAGCAGATACAAGGAACCTAGCATGATACTACGAAGCAAAACGGATATCGAACATGCTAGAATGGAACAACCTAGCATGGGCTAACATGAGAAACAATACAAGAGTTCATGCGAGTCGAGAATTGAAACAGAGCACCTAGGGTTAAACATGCTAATAATCATACACGACATACAAAACAACAATCACAAATATACTGCGAGGCCCACACAACTCGGTAAGAAATCCTTACTTTGGTCGGGAGGCTTCTACACACAAATCCTAAGGCTGGAACAATCTGGAGCTAGCGGCGGGAACCTAGCAAACCAATAATAATCGAGCATCTAAAGCGTCTAAAAAAATAGAAACGAGCAAGCTCGGCTCGGGTACTCACGCGGCAGACGACCACGAACTTAACTTGGAGTTGGTAGGCAGCGGCGGCAGGTCGCGCCGCGCTGGCGCGGCGCGCCGCAGCGAGATGCGAGGACTTCGCGGCGGCGGCGCAACGCAGCACGGTGCATGGTGCGCCGCGCGTCACGATCACGACACGCGCGAGCCGCTGCAGCGAGGACGCCGCAAGCGAAGCCAGTAACGTCTGGCGTCGTCGGCGGCGAGCGGCTCGGCGGCGACGACGGCGAAATGCGCGCGAGCGTCGGCGTCTCTTCTGCACGCTGCGCGCGATCTGGCGTGGCGTCCGGGCTGGCGATGGCGAGCAGGCTGGGCTGGTTCTTTGTCGCGAGATCTGCGCGGCGGAAGTATGACGGCAAGAAGCGATCTGGTGCGGCGGCGAGGGCGATCTAAGGCGCTTCAGCGCGATCCGGCGTGCGGTGGCGGCTAGGCGTCGCGACGATGGCTGCTGGTGGGCTTCTCTCGGCTAGCCGCAATCAACACAAACACACACAACACTCTTCTATTCACTTGGCCAAACAACACACCAAACGGATGAGAAGAAGAAGAGGAAGATCGATACCTACCCTAATGATGATGAGCGATCCAAGGGAGCCGCAAGGATGAAGAATTCGGCAAGGCAATGGAGAGAAAAGCTTGGCGGCCACACACTTTGGAAAACACCAATCCGAAGAGAACATCGCTCACTTTGCACCCTTAACCACAAGGTTCCGACTGCGGCCGCAAACAACAACACTTTACGGGAGCACAAAGATGCCTCAACAATCTCCTCGAAGGCTTCCAACTCTGCAGCTACTCACCGGGCAATCAAACAATGCGCTGGGCTCAAGATCAACACTTGAGCTACCTGTGCTAGTCCACACGGGGACTGCTCCACAAGCATTCACATAAGCACACCATAGCTAACTCCTCTCTTGGGTGACACTCCAAGGCAAAGCACCTCCACCCTCTCACTGAGGGAAAAACCAACAATGGGCCACAATTGGCCTACGGGAGTCCAAGCTCTGCCTCTCACGGGGACGATGTCCCAGGGCATCCGAATCTATCTGGATACCTCAACAAGCCACAACAAACATCACACACTGCGGGAAGTTGGCATGATGGCGCTCTAAACCCAAACCAACGACGAGTCAGAACCTGCTCGTCTCCGCTCCACAACACAAAACAAGGCATACACTAGATGAAAGGTATTGTAAATTCTTAACCCTTTTCTAAAAACAAAAAACTTAGGCGTACCTGATGACTGTCGGAGTGCTGGTGATCATGGGAAAGACGACCTACAACAAAAGGTCAGTCTACAAAGTTTATGACTCTGAGCTCTGATACCAACTGTAAAGACCCGACCCAAAAAGGGCTCTAAATAGGCCTTTACCCCAATGCATGCATTCAAAGTAAAGGACAATATGCAAATAATTTTCAGATTCCCAATTAAAACAAAACAATCAAGGTTCAATCAGAAATAAAGATAGTTTCTTTGAACTCATCGTCTGTCTCCAAGCACTGTTTCAAAGGCAAATACATTTCCAAAACGTACACTCATCAGAGATTTCTTAAAACATTTGAAACATCCTCAAATTCAATAAAGCGAGAATCACGAAAACATTGAGAAAACATCCTAGGGCTCTGTGCCCGACTACATGCATTCAGGGGAAAATAAAAGACAAGAGTCATGGAAATAAAAAGTCGGAGGCAGCCAGGTTTCCCATGATCACGGCTCCTCCTTGACCATCCTGTCTCGCACCTTGGTTACTGTGGAAAACCACAAAATAAGGGTGAGTAACGAATTACTCAATAAGAATCCCCAACCGGGGGTACAATACGCTATACATGATCATCTAGAAGAATGTATGCAAGCTATGAATATAAACACGAGAATAGAGCACATAGCTTAAGTCCACACTTGGACCTCGGATGCCAACTCGGGGTCTTAGTCCCGAGATAAATCCACCCGACAATATGCCCTATACGAGAAACAAGTCCCGGCCTCGGCTTTCATCATCGTCGTCACGAAAGGTGCACTAGCTCAAGATCCCGAGGAGCTCTCGGTGTGCGCCAGAATGAGCGTAAGCGCCGCACCGCATGCTACCGCAAACTTTGGGTGCTGGGTCTAGTGGCAAGCCGCCTGCCCGAGTTCAGATCCACAATGCCTAACTAAATCTCTCGGATCGGTGTCATCGACATAGGGTGTGAGACACGGACACGTGAACTATGTCGGCTGTACCACCGCACTTTGAGGCTAAGGAACCGGCCGTGGTAGGCTTACACCGAGAAGCGGTCCTTGCCCTAACAGTGGCAATCAAGGGCTACGGCCGAACACGCCGAGGAAGTGCCGATCTGCGGGGACAAGGCAATGCCAAGTCATCATCCCGACCGTTGGGGCATTTAACGATGCGCCACCCTCACCCAAGATTGCGGGGCGGCCGTTAGGGTTAGCTAAACCCTAACGGGATCGAAGACGGAGTACCATCTCGCACGTCCTATCGGGGATGCAAGTTACGTTAAGCATCCGGCCGGATGATGCTACCTACCGAACTCTAAACCATAGCAATAATAACAATTCATTCAATGCGGTCCAATACGTGCTCAATGAGATACAAGGAACCTAGCATGATACTACGAAGCAAGAACAGATATCGAACATGCCGAATGGAACAACCTAGCATGGGCTAACATGAGAAACAATACAAGAGTTCATGCCATCGAGAATTGAGCAGAGCACCTAGGGCTAAACATGCTAATAATCATACACGGCATACAAAACAACAATCACAAATATACGCAGAGGCCCACACAACTCCGGTAAGAAATCCTTACTTTGGTCGGGAGGCTTCTACACACAAATCCTAAGCTGCGGAACAATCCCGAGCTAGCGGCGAAACCTAGCAAACCAATAATAATCAGCATCTAAAACGTCTAAAAAACAATAGAAACGACAAGCTCGGCTCAGGTACTCACGCAAAGACGGCGACCACGAACTTGGAGTTCTTTGGCGTTGCCGCACGGCAGCGTGGCTGGCGCTGCACTGCATTGCGTCTGCTGCGTTGCGCGGATGGCGGCGCTGGGCGCGGTTTGTGGCGCCGGACAGACGGGACTCGGCGAGGCAAGCGGCGCGCACGGGCGCCGCAGGCGCGCTGGCGTGCGATCGCGAGACCGCGAAGCTACTCGGCGAGGGACGCGCGCGCGGGCGAACGTCTGAGCGTCGCGGCGAGCGGCTCGGCAAGCGACACGGCGAGCGCGCGCGCGGCGTCGGCGTCTCTGCTGCGCGCGATCCGCGTGGACGTCGGGCGGCGATAGCGAAACGGTCAGGCCGGGCTTTGGTTCACGAGATCTGCGCGCGACAGGGCCGTGACGGCAAGGGCGATCCGTGTGACGGCGATCTGGCCGCTTCTTCTTTGCGCGATCCGGCGTCGCGGCGAGCCGGCTACCGGACGTGCGACGATGGCTGCTGGCTGGGGCTTCTCTCGGTGGCTGCAATCAACACAAACACACACAACACTCTTCTATTCACTTGGCCAAAACAGCACACCAAACGGATGAGAAGAAGAAGAAGAAGATCGATACCTACCCTGAATGATGATGAACTATCCAAGGGAGCCGCAAGGATGAAGAATTCGGCAAGGCAATGGAGAGAAAAGCTTGGGCGGCCACACACTTTGGAGAAGAAGATGGAACAAACCTAATTTCTATTTCATTTAACCAAATGCACCAAACACCAAAGATCCAAGGTTAACTAAGATGTGATGCAGAAAGAGCAACAAGAGCACCTAATGGCTCAATTGGCACATATCCCCACAAGCTTTCCAGAGACCCGGTTCAAACCCCAGTGCAAAAGACAATTTCCTTTATTTTTACTTTTGCAACAAACCTTGCTCAAACCAAACCACAAATCCTTCCAAAACCTACATAAATCCATCCAATAATTTTAGTAATCGGAAAAAGACACAAACGGCCCCGACGGCGGACAAATTACCAAATTACCCCTAGGGCATACCTGGAAGACCGGATGAAAAACTGGTCAATTCACAGGCAGGTGATGGCGAAGCGGGCTGCTTCTGCTGGGCTGGTGGTGGCTCAGGGCGGCTCGGTGCGACTCGGTTGGGTTTCTTGGTGAGGTCGGCAAGGAGAGAGAGAGAGAAAGAGAGAGAGAGGTAAAACAAGGGGAATGGGATTTTCTTGATTTTCTTTCCTTTTCCTAATTTAAATAGGTCTTGGTGACCTAAATCTCTTCCCCGGGCTTCCTCCTTCGATTCCTGGTTGAAGCAACCTTTTCTCTTTATTAAAACTCATTTAAACCAAACTTCCAAATCACCATCAAGGGCAAGGGTTCAAATCCCAATGGAAGCACTTAAATTAACAATAATTTTGTTAATTACCAAATCACCTCCAAACCTCCAACCAACTAGCCCGAACTTCTTGGGTCCTGCCAACCAACAACAATCAAGCCTCGACAAGGCGGGAGTGACCCGAAGTCTTGAAAATCCACAAAACCCTTACAGGGCAAAAGACCAAAATACCCCTAAGTGTTAAAATAGCTCTAACGGCCCATCCGAACATCCGAATAATGAACCAAAACACACAGGAAACCAAAATAGAAAATTGGGCCGTTACAGGTTTGTTTCATCATTTCTCCCAGTAGCTCTTGTAGCCGGAGGTTCTCGGAGGGCATGATCAGCAGTTTATTCGGATGAGTTTGTTGGCGTTGATGGAGCCGCTCGGTTTGCAAGTGGATGCTGTAGAGCTCGATGTTTTAGAAAGTCCTCTTGCTAGTAGTAAAGCGATTGGCTGTGTTTGAGTTTAGCATCCGTGTGTTGGGATGCCCTCTGCTCGTGAGGCCGAGATGTGCCGTTTACGGTCTTTGCCGCTGGTGCAGCAGTTGGTGGTGGTAGTCCCTTGTGAGAGGTGGACTAGCGAGTCTCCACCATCGCCTGATTGATTGGCAAGTTGCCGTGTTAGTGGCTTGAGGCGATGTAGAGACATCTTTGCCCCTTGCAAGCTCGCCGTTGTTTAACAAACCGGTTCCTCGAGATGTTTGGTAGAGTTGAGCACTCTTCCTTGGTGAGCTCCTAGAGTGGAGCTAGGCTGCTTTGCATGTTGAGAGATCCGGCGAGTTTTGTTGAGCATCATGAGGAGATGCAAGAGTAGGTCATGAGCCTTCGCTTTGATGAGATGCCATAGGCATGGCCGCTTGAGTTGAGCCCTTGTATGCCTAGCTGAGTTGTTGTCACTTTAGGTAGTGACCTTGCCGCCCCATCTGCGTAGTAAGATGTGGATTTGTTAGTAGTAGCACTTGAGGTGCATTGGTTGGTGTGCCACTTTGGCACTAAGTCCGGTTCGAGCTTGAGTTTGGCTTGGGCATAGCAGATTGTTCTATGCCGTCCGGAGTTCAGTACTCCTCCTTTAGCCTTGGATCCGTTTATGGTAGTTGCACTGTTTAGGTCGTGCGCAGGGCTAGTTCGGTGGTAGTCGATGGACTACAAGCGAAAGGATGCTCGAGAGGAGCCTGAGTGTAACGACCCGACCCAAATGGGGTTCTAAATAGGCCATTACCTCAATGCATGCATACAAATCTCTGACGAAAATTTGCAAGGTGGTGTTTGGATTCTAAGTAAAAACTAAAACATGAAAACATCCATTTAAAAATCAACATAAATTCCTCAAACTCATCCTGTTTCCAAGCACTGCTCCAAGACAAATACATTTCCAAAACATACTCGATCGAGATTTATTTAAAACATACAAACTTTACAACAATGCTAGAATCCGGAAATACATTCGAAAAACACCCTAGGGCTCCGTGCCCAACTACATGCATTCAGAGGACATTTAAATCATAAGCATAAACATAAAACTCGAGTTGAACAACGGGTTTTCCATGATCACAGCTCCTCCAGCCATCCTGCCTCGCGCCATGGTTTCTGAAAGATAAGTAAGGGTGAGTAACGAATTACTCGAAGAAGAATCCCCAACCGGGGTACAATACGATATACATGGTCATCTAGCGAGAAAGATAAGCAAGCTATGAATATAAACACAGATAGAGCACATAGCTTAGCCCACACTTGGGCCTCGGATGCCAACTCAGGGTCTTAGTCCGGAAAATAACTCACCACACAACACTTCACACAAGTCGCCCTATACGAGAAACAAGTCCCGGCCTCAGCCTGTCTATTGTCGATTTAAAGGTACACTAGCTCAAGATCCCGAGGAGCTCTCCGGTCGGCATTTGTAATGAGCGTAAGCATGCACCGCGTGCTCTGCAGGACCATGAGGGGTGCCGGGTCTAGAGGCAAAATTGCCCATGTCCAATCACCACGCCTAACTAATTCTTTGGATCGAGTGTCACCGACATAGGGGTGTGAGACTCGACACGTAAACTATGTCACTGAACCACCGCACTGGGGCCAAGGAACGGTCGTGGTAGGCTTACACCAGAAGCCGCCCCTAGCCTTAACAGTGGAAATCGGGGGCTACGGCCGAACATGCCGAGGACGTGGTGCCGATCACGGGACGAGGCAATGGCAAGTCATCATCCCGACGGTTGGGGCATTTAACGATCCGCCACCCTCACCCAAGATTGCGGGGCCTATCGCTTGGTTAGCTAATCCTCTCGGGGTCCGGGGACGGAATGACTTGCTCGACGTCCCCGCCATGGATGCAAGGTTCTTTATGCACCCGCCGGATGATGCTATCTACCGCACTTCTAACTTTGCCTAGCAGCAAAGCAAAGAAACAATTCCATAAAATCCAATACGTGCTCAAAAAAGAATACAACGAGCCTAGCATGATACTACGAAGCAAGGAACAGATCACGAGCATGCGAAAGGAACAACCTAGCATGGATTAACATGAGAATTAACCAGAAAGTCATGCTAATCGGAATTCAGATTAGAGCACTTATCACCAAACATGTCAATAAACACAACAAGCATACAATCAAGAATCGCATAATATATCGCAGGTCCACACAACTCCGGTAAGAAATCCTTACACGCCTAAGACCTCTAAACACAAGAAACCTAAGTCGCGATCGAACCGAGCTAGCTAGCGAGAACCTAACAAAAACAACAATAATTACAATCAAAAGGCCCAAATATAATAAAACAAATAAGGCTTTCACTCGGGAGCAACTCACGAGGCACGGGTGACATTGAGACGGGCCGGCCAGCACGGGCTAGGCTAAGCGGCTTTGGCAGCGGCCAGCGGCGCCTTGGGGCACGCTGGCGAGCAGCGAGACGCTTCGGCGCGACGCCACGCGATCGCTTGGCGAGCCGCAGGCGCGGCGGCGCCAGGCGCGAGCTTCGGCACAAGGCGGCGCCCCTCGCAAGCACGCGAGCTACGAGGCGGCGCGCGCGGCGCGACGACGCGCTTCTGAGGATGCGACGACCGGGACGAGCGACTTCGGACCTAGGCTCGGCGATCTGGCGCGAGGACACGCGACGAGGGCGCGGGGCGCGCGATCCGGGCCGGGCTCGGCGGTGGGGACGCGCGACTTCGGACACAGGCGACTTCGGGCGCGCGCGAGAGATCGGGCTTGGGCTGGCGATGGCACGCGATGCTCTCGCTAAAGCGACGGGATGGCGACTGTCGCGCGCGGAGAGGCTGGCGCGGCGCGCGAGGAGCTCGGCGCTGGCGAGCAGTGGTCGCTCAGAACGACCCGACCCGAATGGGGTTCTAAATAGGCCATTACCTCAATGCATGCATAGAAATCAACACTAGAATTTGCAATAGGGTTGTTTCTGATTCTAAGTAAAACCAAAAACCGGCAAGAGTTCATTTAAAAGTCAATACAAAATTCTTGAAACTGTCCTGTTTCCAAGCACTGCTCCAAGACAAATACATTTCCAAACATACTCTGATCGAGATTTATTTAAAACATACAAACTTTACAACAATGCTAGAATCCTAAATACATTGAGAAAAACACCCTAGGGCTCCGTGCCCAACTACATGCATTCAGAGGACACTTAAATCATAAACATAAACATAAGACTCGAGAGTTGAACAACGGGTTCCATGATCACGACTCCTCCTCCACCATCCTGTCTCTCAGCACCATGGTTACCTGTGGAAAACCACATAATAAGGGTGAGTAACGAATTACTCAAGAAGAATCCCCAACCGGGTACAATACGATACACATGGTCATCTAGCCGAAAGATAAGCAAGCTATGAATATAAACACGGATAGAGCACATAGCTTAGCCCACACTTGGGCCTCGGATGCCAACTCGTGGTCTTAGTCCGAAAAATAACTCACCACACAACACATCACACAAGTCACCCTATACGAGAAACAAGTCCCGGCCTCACTGCTTTCTCTCTGTCGACGAAAGGTACACTAGCTCAAGATCCCGAGGAGCTCTCCGGTCGGCGTCAGTAATGAGCGTAAGCATGCACCGCGTGCTACTCGCAGACTATGGGGTTGCCAGGTCCAAGGCAAGCTGCCCATATCCGATCACCACGCCTAACTAAATCTTTGGATCGGTGTCACCGACATAGGGTGTGAGACTGACACGTAAACTATGTCGGCTGAACCACCGCACCGGGCCAAGGAACGGTCGTGGTAGGCTTACACCAGAAGCCGTCCTTGCCTTAACAGTGGCAATCGGGGGCTACGGCGAACACGCCGAGGACGCATGCCGACTATCGAGGACGAGGCAATGCCAAGTCATCATCCCGACGGTTGGGGCATTTAACGATCGCCACCCTCACCCAAGATTGCGGGGCCTACCGCTCGGGTTAGCTAATCCCTCACGGGGTCCAGGGATCGAATGACTTGCTCGACGTCCTTGCCATGGATGCAAGGTACTTTATGCATCGGGCCCGGATGATGCTATCTACCGCACTTCTAACTCCGCCTAGCAAACGAAGAAACAATTCCATAAAATCCAATACGTGCTCAAAGGGAATACAACGAGCCTAGCATGATACTACGAAGCAAGGAGCATGTATACGAGCATGCCGTAAAGGAACAACCTAGCATGGATTAACATGAGAATTAACCAGAAAGTCATGCTAATCGGAATTCAGATTAGAGCACTTATTACCAAACATGTCAATAAACACAAACAAGCATACAATCAAGAATCGCATAATATATCGCAGGTCCACACAACTCCGTCAGAAGAAATCCTTACAGGCGCCTAAGACCTCTAAACACAAGAAACCTAAGTCGCTATCGAACCCGAGCTACCTATAACGAATCAAGCAAACACATCAATAATCATAGAATAGCCCTAAATACACTAAAATAAGTAGGGCTCACCTCGAGAGCAACTCACGAGGCGCGAGACGACATTACACGAACGAGCCGATTGCATCGAACGGCAGCAAATGTGGTGGGAGTCTTGGGGCGCAGATCCGTGCCGGGCGCGTTATCGCTGCGCGCACTGCGCGGCGCGCGGACGGACGCGCAGCCGCGCGCTGCTGCGCGCGGATACGCTGGGCACACGCGCGCGTGGTCGGCGAGGCTCGGCCCGAGGGGACGGCAGCGCAGGCGCGAGCGACATTAACGCGAGGGCGCGCGACAAGGCGCTGGACGCGCGCGCGCTCGGCGAGGATGGCACGCTCGGACACATCCGGGCGCGCGCGGGGGGCGGCGCGCGCAGCGACGGCGAGATCTCGCGAGGGCGAGCTCTCGATCTGGCGTCTCGCCGAGCGATGCTCGCTCATTGGAGCGTCGGCGACGACGGCGGATCAGCGCGCGCGAGCTCAGCGCGGCCGGTCGCCGCGACGCGCGATGGCGAAGCGATAATGGCCGACCGGCAAAGACGGCGAGGGCGACGACGAGCTCGGGCTGGCCGCGATAATGGCACCGCTGGGCCAATTTCTGGGGAGAGAGAGAGAGAGAGAGAGAAAGAGAGAGAAAGTTGATTTTGGGGAAAAAGAAAAAAAATAAAAGAAAAAGAAAAAAATGGATTTGGAAAAGAAAAAGGAAAAAAAATGGGAAATAAAAAGGAAATGGGGATTTTATCCCAAAAATCCAACCTTATCCAAAACAAACCTTAAAATCCCACTTCCCGGCTTCCTCCTTCGAAACCCGACTGAAGCAACCTCCTCCAATAAATCAAACTCACTTAAGTCCAACTCCCAAACCAATACTGGAGGCCCAGCTCGAATCCCGAAGGAAACACCCAAACAACCATCATTTTGCCCAAAACCCAAATGACAACCGAACTCCCAAACGAAAAGCCCAAACATCTCGGGACTCGCAGCCCACCACAAACAAGCCTCAACAAAGGCAGGAGCTGCCTCGAAGCCGTAAAAATCCACAAATCCTGCCCAGGGAGCAAAAAGACCAAAATGCCCCTAAGGGTCCAAACAGCTCTAACGGCCCAACCAACAACCGAAACTTGACCCGAAGGCACCTCGAAAACTGGGATAGAAAACTGGGCTGTTACAATACTCCCTCCTTTTAAGACTTTCGTCCTCGAAAGTCCTAAGACGAAACAGCTCCAGGAATACTCCACTGATTCCTAGCCAACTGAACTTCTCGGCTAATACAACACTAGCCCATCTTCGAGAACCAAACCCTCTTGGGTTCTCAAAGGCTCAAAGCCACAAAGCTAACCATTCTGCCAAAGACTAGCTCAACAAAGACTGGGCAAAGCTCCAAAACTCAACGCCACGCACTGGCGTAACTTCTAAGGAAACTCACAGCTGACAACAAACAAACTCAACTCTACAACAAACTGGCCAACAACTGAACCTTCTAGATTCCAAAACTAAACGGCCTACTCTTACTTCACAAGAGACCAACAAACCTCAAACCTTGACTACAGCCTTAACGAGATACAAACGAACCACCAATCGGCGCATCGATCCAAAAGCAAACTTCTCCAACTAGAACGCGACCACAACACTTAAGCAACCATCTTAAGGAGAAATCGCCGAACCAAAGGCAAGGGGGCACCATCCTGGTACACCCGACGGCTAACAACACTCACACCAGCTGAAACTTCAGCTACGGCCACCTCGAAAAGACAAGGGCCAAGCACAGGCTCCACTCGGCCAAACCAACAAACTAGAGCTCTTCAACGGCCGAGCGCAACTTTCCGGAGCAAACCTACCAGCAACTGGCCAAAGAGAACACCTCCAGGCAAGGAACAACCAACCTTCCTCTCAAAAATCTCAGGAAGCAAGGACTAAACCCTCATAGGGCTACCAGCAACACAACAGCTTGAGGAGAACAGCCCAAAGGCTAACCAACCAATGCCACGACACCTCTGTGCCAACTCTCTCAACTGAGGCTCAGCTAACGCCAACTGCGAAAGCACAACAACAAGAAGCAAAGCCCGAGAAGGGATTACTCAGCAGAACTCAACTCAAGCTCATCGCGAGCAAAGCTCGCCTCCAAGCTACCACTCAACTCTTAAGTCCAACTGGCTACTCAAAGGACTTCTCCTTTAAGCTTAGGCCTAACTCAACTTCCAACCAGAAGCTTCACTCCCGAAACCTCACAAGGAAAATGGATGACGACAACCTCTAAGCTTACGGATCCTGAGCCACACGAATCCGCAAGACTACCTCGGGAGCTAACACTCGAGGCTGGCATCCAAGGAGCCACTCAACCACCACAGAGGCTAGGGGAAAGGAAATCTTCAATCCCCAAAGAACCAACAACTTGCCAGAACAACTCAACTCTTACTGGCTGGCCTCCGCCCTTGCAGGAACAAACAACTCTTGCTGGCTAACAACACAAAGCAGGGACCCTCACGCTGGGCTGACCGCTGCGCTACTCTGATCAACTACACAACTCTCTAGGAAGCAACACCCAAGGAAAACTCAACCAATCGGATCACCAATCCGGAACTAACAGCACTTGCTCAACTGCCGAGGGAGGGGTCAACTCCCAAAACTTCCTGACAAGGAACAAGACCTCAGGGCAACGCCCTCCAGCTAGAACCGAACTAGCTCTCGAAACAACAAAAGAACCAATTCTTGGCCAAACACTCACAAGAGGCAGAACAATCTTTACTGCAGCCTCTAGAACACCATCCAAGAATCCGCTTAACTGGACAAACGACTACTTCCAAGCTGCCAACAAATTTTTCCTTCAAGCTAGCGCTTCCACCATCAACTCCAAGACCAAGGGAGTGACCCGACAACTCCCCGAAGGAAACGACTCTTACAAGCAGACAACCAAAGGACAGAGAGCTCCACATATGCTCACTGTCTTGCTCCACTAGAGCAACAACATCTAATCTCACGGGGCAACAACAGGGGCCCATCTCAGACTAAACCTCCAAAAGCCAAACGGGGCAACTCAACATCCTGCAAACAGGAAAACAACCAACAGGGCACAAACCACTTGCCCCACGAGCAAAACTAATCTCTAGCAACTCCAATCCACACCTTGGTCGACACCAAGCATCAACTTGCCACCACACCGGAACCAATCCGGACTTTACTCCAAACAACCACTAGCTTGCTAGTCTACCAAGACTGCTAGCAACTCAACCGAGGCTACAAACTACACGCCTCCGGCTAGCCAACTGAAACTCACTAGCTGGGCATGACTGAGCTCTGGAGAGGCTCTCCACAACCTAGGGTTCTTCGGCAACCCTCGACGCACACACTGCCGGCAAACGATCTGACAGACAACTGCCTGAACAAACAACTCCAAATTCCAGCATCACAACCATGCTGGCCAACTCCAACTCCTTGGGAACCAAGAGGACCCGAAACGCTACAGAATGCGTCATCCTCCTACTCAAAGCATCGGCCACAACATAACTTCTACCCAAGGAAAGATCCAAACAACTCTCTTAGCCATGACTATCAGAAACCACGCGGCTTAGCTACCACCGCTCTTGTTCAATTTCCAACTGAACTCCAACCAACGATCAACAAAAAGATCCGCCAACCAAGCTTAGGTCCAACTTAACAAATCTTGCCTAAGCAACAACCTGATATCACGAGCACGGTATCCTTACCACCTCAACCAAAGCCTTACAACATCCACCTGGAATCCAACTTCTCCAGGAACTGAGCACGAGATCTCCAAAGCAAACCCTACATGGATCTGAAACTCTCGCCACGGAACGAACCACACAAAACACACTTGTGTGCACAACTCTCAACCTTCCTTTAGAGATCCAAGACTAACAAGCGCTTTTCCAAAAAGCAACGCTAACTCCTGGCAGCGATACAAACGATCCAAGGAACACCAAAAGTTCCATCTCCACACGATACTCGAAGCTGAGGCAACCTTGCTCTACCAAAGCATAATCATGCCAAACCAAACTTACTTTGTACCAAGGCTCAACCAAGGGTGCTTACCCCTAAGGCATCAAAAACCTCTCGCAAGGCATCAGCTCATCTCCCCTGAAAAGCATCCAACTCACCTCATAGGCATCCAACACAGGGTCCCTCTGCTGGACCAAACTCGCATCTACAATGCTCAACTCTCCTCAGATTAAGGCACTCGAAGGTAGTTGACTGCACTACCAACCACAAAGAAATCTCTTGGCCTTAACACTAGCGCGAGACTCACGCGCACCAACACTTACCAACTGCCAACCTGCTGACTTACTCAACCTCCAGAAACACAGGGAAGAGGCTCCGGCTCCTCACGAGCATCCTCTCGCTTGTAGTCCATCGACTACCACTGAACTAGCCCTCTGGCACGACCTAAACAGGTGCCACTGCCATAAACGGATCCAAGGCTAAAGGAGTGCGTCAAACTCCGAACGGCATAGAACCATCTCGCTATGCCCAAGCCAAACTCAAGCCTCAACCAGGACTTAGTGCCAAAGCAAAGACACCAACCAATGCACCTCAAGTGCCACTACTACCAAAACCACATCTTACTACCAATGGGGCCAACAAGGTCACAACCTCAAGTGACACGAACTCTGGCTAGGCATACAAGGGCTCCAACTCAAAAACCTTGCCTACGGCATCTCATCAAACCGAAGGCTCACGACCTACACTAGCATCTCCACATGATGCTCAACAAAACTCTGCCGACTCTCTCAACATGCAGCAGCTAGCCCCACTCCAGGAGCTCACCAAAGGAAGAGTGCTCAACTCAACCAAACATCTGAGGAAAACACCAACGGATACAATCCGAAGGGAACACAGCTCACTGCACCCTTAACCACGGGGTTCCGCTATCGGGCGCAAAAACAACAACACTTTAAAGGAGCACAAAAAAACCTCAACAATCTCCTCGAGGCTGCCAACTCTGCAGGCTACTCACCGGGCAATCAAACAATGCGCTAAGGCTCAAGATCAACACTTGAGCCGCCCTGTGCGTAGTCCACACGGGGACTGCTCCACAACATCCACATAAGCACAGCCATAGCTAACTCCTCTCTTGGAGTGGCACTCCAAGGCAAAGCACCGCCACCCTCTCACTAGGGGAAAACCAACAACTGGGCCACAATGGGCCTACGGGAGACCAAACTCTGCTTCTCCCACGGGGGCGATGTCCCGGGGCATCCGAATCAATCTGGATACCTCAACAAGCCACAACATACATCACACACCGCGGGAAGTTGGCATGATGGCGCTCTAAGCCCAAACCAACAACGAGTCGACTCGCTCGCCTCCGCTCCACAACACTACACAAGGCATACACAAGATGACAGGTATTGTAAATTCTTAACCCTTTTCAACAACAAATAGTAAACTTAGGCGTACCTGATGACTGTCGGAGTGCTGATGATCATGGAAAAAAAAACGACCTACAACAAATGGTCATCCTACGAATCTATGACTCGAGATCTCGATACCAATCAGAACGACCCAACCCGAATGGGGTTCTAAATAGGCCATTACCTCAATGCATGCATAGAAATCAACACTAGAATTTGCAATAGGGTTGTTTCGATTCTAAGTAAAAACCAAAAACCGGCAAGAGTTCATTTAAAAGTCAATACAAAATTCTTGAAACACATCCCTGTTTCCAAGCACTGCTCCAAGACAAATACATTTCCAAACATACTCGATCAGAGATTTATTTAAAACATACAAACTTTACAACAATGCTAGAATCCGAAAATACATTGAAAAAACACCCTAGGGCTCCGTGCCCAACTACATGCATTCAGAGGACACTTAAATCATAAACATAAACATAAGACTCAGAGTTGAACAACGGGTTCCATGATCACAACATTAACGGCCCAGTTTTTCATCCCGGTCTTCGAGGTATGCCCCAGGGTATTATGGTAATTTGGTCGGGCCGTCGTGGCCGTTTATGTCTTTTTCCAGCTGCTAAAATTATTGGATGGATTTATGAATGTTTTTAGGCTTTGTGGTTTGGTTTGAGCATGGGTAGATGCAAAAGTAAAAATAAAGGAATTTGTGTTGCACTGGGATTCGAACCTGGTCTCCGTGAAAGCTGTGAGGATGCGTGCAGTTGAGCTATGGAGAGCTCTTGTTACTCTTTCCAAGTCATATCTTAGTTACCCTTGGATCTTTGGAGTTTTGTGATTTTGGTTAAATGAAAAGAAATTAGGTTTATTCCATCTTCTTCTCCAAATCACCTCTTGGCCGCACAAGCTTTCCCCTCCCAAGCTCCAAGCCGATTTTCATCCCCTTTGCACTCCCGTGGTTCGATCGTCTTTCCGGTAAGTTTCTTCGTCTCTTCGCCTCTCTCCGATTTGAGTTCTTGCTGGCCGAATGTAAATAGAAGAGTGTGGTTGTGTGTGTATGTTTGTTTGCACCGCTGAGAGGAGCCCCACCCAGCAATTTCACCGTCGCACCCCCGGCCCACTGAATCGCACCAAAGAAGAAGCCCAGATCGCCCGAGTCGCCCACTCCATCGCCCTGCGAGCCATCGAGCAAATTGACTGTCGCTCAGCGGCCAGCCGACGCCTCGAGCGGCCCTATCGCGGCCAGCGAGACCCTCGATACCGCCTGCAGCATCGCGGCCAATGACGCCCGATAGCGGCCTTCGCGGCAGCGAGATCTCGCCAGCAGAGATGCGCCGCCGAGCCCTCGCAGAAGAAGATCGCGCGTCGAGCGCCAGACGTCACACATACATTGCGCCCGTCGTCGCAGCCAGCGCCGCGCGTGTCCGTCTGCTTCAGCTTTGTCGCGCCCGTGCGCTGCGCGCCCAGCCGGCCGTCATATATAGGCGCGCGCGCCTTTGCTTTGCCATCTCGCTGCAGCGCCGCGCCAGCGCCCGACCCTGCTCCCATCATCGCCTATCAGCGCCGCCAGCCAGCCTCGCCATGCTGTCGCCGTCGTCAGGCGCGGCCCGCGCCGCGTGAGTTGCTCTCAGCCAAGCCTTGTTTATTTTATTATGTTTAGGCCTATGGATTGTGATTATTATTGTGTTTGTTAGGTTCTCGTTAGCTAGCTCGGGATCGATCGCACTTTAGGATTTTTGTGTGTAGTTGCCTCCGCCTGTAAGGATTTCTTACCGGAGTTGTGTGGACCTGCGATGTTCTATGTGATTGTTGTTTGTATGTTTGTTTGTGATTATCGGCATGTATAGTTTAGGTGCTCTGCTCAATTCCTCGACTAGCATGACTTCGTATGTTGTTCTCTCATGTTAGCCCATGCTAGGTTGTTCCGTTCTAGCATGCTCATGTCTGCTTTGCTTCGTAGTACCATGCTAGGTTCGTTGTATCCGCTTGAACACGTTTTGGATTGTATTGGATTGTATGTTATTGATATGATAGATTAAAGTGTAGGTAGGTAGCATCATCCGGCCCGATGCATAAAGTATCTTGCATCCATGGCGGGGACGCCGAGACGCTTCTCCGTCCCCTCGACCCCGTTAGGGTTTAGCTAACCCGACCAGTAGGCCCCGCAATCTTGGGTGAGGGTGGCGATCGTTAAATGCCCCAACGGTCGGGATGATGACTTGGCATTGCCTCGTCCCGATAGCGGCGGCGACGCCTCGCGTGTTCGGCCGTAGCCCTTGATTGCCACTGTTAGGGCAAGGACCGCTTCGGTGTAAGCCTACCACGACCGGTTCCTTAGCCTCAACGCGGTGGTTCAGCCGACATAGTTCACGTGTCCAGTCTCACACCCTATGTCGTCGTGACACCGATCCGGTAGATTTAGTTAGGCGTGGTGGATCGGACATGGGCAACTTGCCACTAGACCCGGCACTTCCATAGTTCGCAGTAGCACGCGGTGCATGCTTACGCTCATTACAAACAGCCGACCGGAGAGCTCCTCGGGATCTTGAGCTAGTGCACCTTTCGTGATCGATGATGAGATGTGCCGAGGCCGAGACTTGGTTCTCGTTAGGGCGTATTGTGTGGTGTGGATTATTCCGGACTAAGACCACGAGTTGGCATCCGAGGTCCAAGTGTGGACTTAAGCTATGTGCTCTATTCTGTGTTTATATTCATAGCTTGCATACACTCATCTAGATGACCAAGTGCATCGTATTGTACCCCGGTTGGGGATTCTTACTGAGTAATTCGTTACTCACCCTTACTTATCTTTCGAGTAACCATGGCGCGAGGCGGGATGGTCAAGGAGGAGCTATGATCATGGGAACTTGTCATTGTCTCCGACTTTTTATTTCTATGACTCTTGTCTTTTATTTTCCCCTGAATGCATGTAGCACGCACACGAGCCCTAGGATGTTTTCTTCTCGAATGTTTTTGTGGATTCCAAATTGTTGAATTTGAGGATGTTTTAAATGTTTTTAATAAAATCTCTCGATCGAGTAAAATGTTGGAAATGTATTTGTCTGTGAAACAGTGCTTGGAGACAGGGGACGTTTTCAGTGAGACTTATTGTTCTGAATGAATCTTGAATGTTTTGATTTAATGGGAATCCTAAAACTTTATTTGCATCATGTCTTTTCCTTTTAATACATGCATTGGGGTAAAGGCCTATTTAGTGCCCTTTTGGGTCGGGTCTTTACAGTTGGTATCAGAGCTCAGAGTCATAGACTTTGTAGACTGACCTTTTGTTGTAGGTCGTCTTTCCCATGATCACCAAGACTCAAGCTACCATCAGTACGCCTAAGTTTTCTGTTGTTTAGAAAAGGGTTAAGAATTTACAATACCTTTCATCTAGTGTATGCCTTGTGTAGTGTTGTGTAGCGGAGACGAGCAGGTTCTGACTCGTTGTTGGTTTGGGCTTAGTGAGCCATCATGCCAACTTTCTCTGCAATCAGCGCGCGCAGTTTGTTTAGCGACTTGTTGAGGTATCCAGATAGATTCGGATGCCCCCGGGGCGTCGTTCCGCAGGGAGGCGAGCTTAGACTCGTTGGCCATTTGTGGCCCGATTGGTCGCTTTCCCCTAGTGAGAGGGTGGAGGTGCTTCGTGCGCGATCGCCAAAGATGTTGATCGCACCCAGAGGAGCAGGACGTTTGGCATGACCGACCGAGGAGTTGGACCGATCGTGTTGATGTTGAGGCCGCGTCCAGGGTTGTTAGGCCCGCATGCCAGATTTGGCCCCGACAGTTGAGTTGCCTAGAGGAGGGGTAGAGGCTAGCGGCGCCTCGAGTGAGTCTCCTTGAGCAGAGTGTGCTCCACCCATGAGAGATTTGATGGCGTGTCTTTAGCTATCGAGAGCGGAGACCCAGCGCAGCTTGTAGCGCGTAGTGAGGAGTCCCGGCACAGAGATAGCCCAAATTATCGAGTTTGTTTCAACATTTTTCCCAAAGAGCTCTTGTAGCCCCCTGAGGTTCCCGGGAGGGCATGATCAAGCAGGTTTATTCGGATGAGTTTGTTGGCGTTGATGGAGACGCCTTGATTTGGCAAATGGATGCCCGTAGAGCTCTATGTTTTAGTAAGTCCTACCATTAGTAGTAAAGTAGTTGGCCAGTTTGAGTTTAGCATCCGTGTGTGGGATGCCTCGCTTTTCGAGGGCCGAGGTGTGTCGCTCCTGTCTTTGTTTGGTTCATCGATGGTGGTGGAAGTCCCTTGTGAGAGGTGGATTAGCGAGTCTCCACCATCGCCCCTGATTGTTTGGCAAGTTGCCGTGTTAGTGGCTTGAGGCGATGAAGGGTCATCTTTGCCCCTTGCGAGCCTCGCTGTTGTTTAACAACCCACTTCCTCGGATGTGGATTTGGTAGTAGTAGCACTTGAGGTGCATTGGTTGGTGTGCCACTTTGGCACTAAGTCCGGTTCAGCTTGAGTTTGGCTTAGGGCATAGCAGATGGTTCTATGCCGTCGGAGTTTAGCGTACTCCTTTAGCCTTGGATCTGCTTTATGGCGCTTGCACCCGCTTTAGGTCGTGCCGCAGGGCTAGTTCGGTGGTAGTCGATGGACTACAAGCGAAAGGATGCTCGAGAGGAGCCGAGCCTCTTCCCGTGTTTCGAGGTTGAGTAAGTCAAAGCAGGTTGCCGGTTGGTAAATGTTGGTGCGCGTGAGTCTCGCGCTAGTGTTAAGGCCAAGAGATTTTCTTTGTGGTTGGTAGTGCGGTCAACTACCTTCGAGTGCCTTAACTGAGGAGAGTTGAGCATTGTAGATGCGAGTTCGGTCCAAAGAGGGGAACCATGAGTTGGATGCCCGGAGATGAGTTGGATGCTCTTGAGATGAGTTGGATGCTTATGAGATGAGTTGGATGCCTATGAGATGAGTAGGACGCCTTATGTGTAAGCGCACTTGGTAGAGTCTTGGTATAAAGTAAGTTCGGTTTGGCATCGTTATGTTTTAGCAGAGCAAGGTTGCCACTCCTTCGAGTATCGTGTGGAGATGGAACTTTTGGTGTTCCTTTGGTTGATTGTATCTCTGCGGAAGTTAGTGTTGCCTTTTGGAAAGCACCAGTTAGTCTTGGATCTCTGAAGGAAGGTTGAGAGTTGTGCACACAAGTGTGTTTCGTGTAGTTCGCTACGTGGCGAGAGTTCCGAGAACCATGTAGGGTTTGCATTGGAGAACTGGTGCTCGGTTCTGGAGAAGTTGGACTCTGTGGATGTTGTAAGGCTTTAGTTGAGGTTGTAAGGATACCGTGCTCGTAGTTGGGTTGTTGCTTAGGCAAGTTTGTTAAGTTGAACCTAAGCTTGGTGGGTGGAACCTCTTGTGGCTCTTGGTTGGAGTTCAGATGGTACTGAACAAATGGTGGTTGTAGTGAAGCCGCGTAGTTCCTGTTCGTAGTTGCTAAGAGTGTTGCTCAAATCCTTACCACCCGGTGGAAGCTACGTTGTGGCTGATGCTTTGAGTAGGAGGATGACACATTCAAGCGCTTCGGTCTTTTTGGTTTCGAGGTTCGAGCAGCCGCCGTGGTTGTGATCTTGGGAAAAAGGAGTTGTTTGTTCGTAGTAGTTGGTTGTTAGACCGTTAGACGACAGCAGTGTGTGTCGAGGGTTGTCGAAGAACCCTAGTTGTGGAGAGCCTCACCGTAGCTCAGTCGGACCCGTGTAGTGAGTTTAGTTGGCAAGCCGTGAGTCGAGTAGTTTGTAGCCTCGGGTGAGTTGTTTGGCGCTTTTGGTAGGCTAGCAAGCCGAGTTTGTTTGGAGTAGAGTCCGGATTTGGTTCCGGTGTGGTGGCAAGTTGGTGCTTGATGTTGGCCAAGGTGTGGTTTTCGAGTTGCCAAGGAGTTAGCCTTGTTCGTGGGTAAGTGGTTTGCCTCAGAGGATGTCTCTCCTGCTCCCGAGTTTGAGAGTGCCCTTATTTGTTGTTTGGGGGTGAGTCTTCTCTTGCCGTGGTTGGCGGTCCACCTGTGGTGGACCCCTTGTTGTTGCCTCCGGAAGAGTTGGATGTTGTGCTTAATGAGCAAGACAGAGAGCGGCCGTGAAGCTCTCCATCCTTCGGATGTTCGCTTGTAAGGACTGTTTCTCCTTGGGAGTTGTCGTTATTCCTTGGTCTTGGAATTATTGGTAGTGGTGCTAGTACGAGGAAAAGCTTGTTGGTCGCTTGGAAGCGCTTGTTTGTCCAAGTTAAGCGGACTCTTGAGTGGTGTTCTGAAGTTGCGGTAAGAGCCGCTCGCCTCCTATGAGTGTTTGGCCTAGTTGGCTAAGGTTTGAGTGTTGGCTTGGAAGTCATTGCACCTTTGTAGTTGAAGGCCCCTTTGTTTCATTGTGGATGAGGTTGCACCTTTGTGGTTGGATTAGGTCCGACTTATTGAGGATGCTTGTCAGCTAGTGTAGCTTGCACTCTGCCACCATTGTTGGTATTCTTGTTCTTGGTAGTTGGTGTTGACCGGGTAGTGGAGTTCCGTTTATGAAGTTTTGGTGGGAAGGTGCATTAAGCCTAAGCTTGAGGGTTAAGCCTGTATGTGTTATCGTTTGGACTTGTGAGATGTGTTTCATTTTTTTTTTTGAGGCAAGCTTCGTTCCGTTGCTTGCATGGAGGTAAGTTGGTGGAGGGAGCCCTCTGGGGTCTTGGTTGTTAGCAGTGACTTGTCCAAACCAAAGGATTTGAGTCAAGCTAGAGTTGTGTGGATTGGCATAGCTATGCAGCTTTGTAGTTGTTTGAGCTTCCGAGGCCGTAGCACTCAAGTTGTTGGATTGTAAGTTTTCCGTGTGGGAGCCGCCGATTAGTTGAGGTTGTTGTGTGAGATTAGATTCTTGGAGGATTGGTTTCAGATGGTGAGAGCTCGCACTCGTTTCGTGTGCAGATGCCATTTCTATGGAGTAGAGGCATGTTAGTTTCAGGCTGGAGTTGTTGTCACCAGGGTGTGGCAACGAAGGTTTGTTCTAGGCGAAGGCGCTGATGCACCGTGGTTCTGGAGAGCGTTGTTAAGAGGCTTATGAGCCGAGTGCAGTTTCTGTAGAGTTTTGACCCTCTGACCGATGGTCTTTTGGGAAGAGTGAGCCAGATCCTTCGGAGCTTGTTGCGAGTTGGTGTTTCCGTGATTAGGCGCGGAGACCACCGGTGGCTTTAGGAGGTTGCCTTGGGTTGCGCCTCAGCCGGTCGATTCTTGTGGTTCCATTGAGGCATTGTATGGTAAGTGTTGCGTGTCTCTAGTGCCGTGTGAGAAAAGGTTGGTGGCCGCGAGTGTTGTTTTGGGTCCCGTGTTGCCGCAGCTTGACCGCAGGTGTTGTGCGGGAGGTTGAGCTCGTTTGTGGTTAGCTTCAGGCGCAGCATGAAAGTTTCGCCGATGTTCGGCGTTGAGTTTTAGAGTTTGAGGTTGGACAATGCGTGCTGTTAAGGTTGTGCCGTTGTGAGTTGTGTTGAGGTTTGGTAAGCGGGAGAAGTGGAGTCTCCTGTTGTTGGACCATTTGAGATTCTCGAGAGGATTGGCAGAGTTGCATATTGGTTAGCTTTTTCTCACATTGTCACCGGGTGCGTGTGTTCTCATGTATCGGTGTGAGGCAAGATGTGTCGGACCCATCGCTCGGTGTGGACTTTGAGCCTTTGCGGTGATTGAGGATTTGAGCTTCGAGAGGAAGCCTGTGAGTATTCTGGTCCTTGAGACGAAGACGTTGCATAATCGTGAGATCCGTTTGGTAAAAGTTCAGTGGAGGAGTTTGAGTTCAGAGGAGGCCGCTTGCGAGCGGGGGAGACGGGATGAGATTGCAGTATCCTGTGCTGTTTCAGCCTTAAGGACTTTCGAGGACGAAAGTCATAAAAAGGAGGGAATATTGTAACGGCCCAGGTTTTCATCCCGGTCTTCGAGGTATGCCCTGGGGGTATTATGGTAATTTGGTCGGGCCGTCAGGGCCGTTTATGTCTTTTTCCAGTTGCTAAAATTATTGGATGGATTTATGAAGGTTTTTTAGGCTTTGTGGTTTGGTTTGAGCATGGGTAGATGCAAAAGTAAAAATAAAGGAATTTGTGTTGCACTGGGATTCGAACCGGGTCTCGTGAAAGCTTCGTGAGGATGCGTGCGCTTGAGCTATGGAGAGCTCTTGTTACTCTTTCCGCGTCATATCTTAGTTACCCTTGGATCTTTGGAGTTTTGTGATTTTGGTTAAATGAAAAGAAATTAGGTTTATTCCATCTTCTTCTCCAAATCACCTCTTGGCCGCACAAGCTTTCCCCTCCCAAGCTCCAAGCCGATTTTCATCCCCTTTGCACCCGTGGTTCGATCGTCTTTCCGGTAAGTTTCTTCGCCTCTTCGTCTTCTCCGATTTGAGTTCTTGCTTTTGGCGAATGTAAATAGAAGAGTGTGGTTGTGTGTGTATGTTTGTTTGCACTGCCGAGAGGAGCCCCACCAAGAAATTTCACCGTCGCGGCCCCACCGACCAGATCGCACCAAAGAAGCAAGCCCAGATCGCCGAGTCGCCCACTCCATCGCCCCTCTGATGCCATCGAGCGGCTGTCGCTCAGCCAGCCAAGCCAGACGCTTCGAGCAGCCCTGTCGCGGCCAGCTTCAATGAGACCCTCGAGCAGCCCCGCCGCAGGCCAATGAAAGACGCCGAGCGAGCAAACTGCCGCGGCCTCGATCTCGCCCAGCCGGATCGCCTGCCGAGCCTGCGCAGCAGCGAGAATCGCGCGTCAGACGCTGCCATACCGCCAGCGCGCCGCGTCGCAGCCAGCGCGCCGCGCGTCGTGTCCGTCGCTTCCAGCTTGTCGCGCGCCGCGCGCGCTGCGCCGGCCCGTCGTCATACATATGCAGCGCGCCAGCTTTGCCGCCCATCTGCGCTATTCAGCGCCAGCAGCGCCCGACCCCTCGCCGCCCATCAGCGCCCATCAGCGCCAAGCAGCACCTCGCCATCTTGTCTCGCCCGTCCAGCGTGTCAGCCGCCCGCGCGTGTGAGTTGCTCCGAGCCAAGCCTTGTTTATTTTATTATGTTTAGGCCTATGGATTGTGATTATTATTGTGTTTGTTAGGTTCTCGTTAGCTAGCTCGGGATCGATCGCACTTAGGATTTTTGTGTAGTTGCCTCCCGGCTGTAAGGATTTCTTACCGAGTTGTGTGGACCTGCGATGTTCTATGTGATTGTTGTTTGTATGTTTGTTTGTGATTATCAAGCATGTATAGTTTAGGTGCTCGCTTCAATTCTGACTAGCATGACTTCGTATGTTGTTCTCTCATGTTAGCCCATGCTAGGTTGTTCCGCTTCTAGCATGCTCATGTCTGTTCTTGCTTCGTAGTACCATGCTAGGTTCGTTGTATCTGCTGAACACGTTTTGGATTGTATTGGATTGTATGTTATTGATATGATAGATTAAAGTGTAGGTAGGTAGCATCATCCGGCCTCGATGCATAAAGTATCTTGCATCCATGGCGGGGGCGCCGAGACGCTTCTCCGTCCCCGACCCCGTTAGGGTTTATCTAACCCGACCGGTGAGGCCCCGCAATCTTGGGTGAGGGTGGCGGATCGTTAAATGCCCCAACGGTCGGGATGATGACTTGGCATTGCCTCGTCCCTCGACGATCGGCACGCCCTCCTCCGTGTTCGGCCGTAGCCCTTGATTGCCACTGTTAGGGCAAGGACCGCTTCTGTGTAAGCCTACCACGACCGGTTCCTTAGCCTCAGTGCGGTGGTTCAGTGACATAGTTCACGTGTCCGTGTCTCACACCCTATGTCGCGTGACACCGATCCGTAGATTTAGTTAGGCGTGGTGGATCGGACATGGGCAGCTTGCCACTAGACCCGGCACTTCCATAGTCTGCAGAGTAGCACGCGGTGCATGCTTACGCTCATTATTACAACGCCCACCGGAGAGCTCCTCGGGATCTTGAGCTAGTGCACCTTTCGTGATCGATGCATGAGATGGCCGTGGCCGAGACTTGGTTCTCGTTTAGGGCGTATTGTGTGGTGTGGATTATTCCGGACTAAGACCCTGAGTTGGCATCCGAGGTCCAAGTGTGGACTTAAGCTATGTGCTCTATTCTGTGTTTATATTCATAGCTTGCATACACTCATCTAGATGACCAAGTGCATCGTATTGTACCCCGGTTGGGGATTCTTACTGAGTAATTCGTTACTCACCCTTACTTATCTTTCAGGTAACCATGGCGCGAGGCAGGATGGCTGAAGGAGGAGCTATGATCATGGGAACTTGCTGTCGTCTCTGACTTTTTATTTCTATGACTCTTGTCTTTTATTTTCCCCTGAATGCATGTAGCCGGGCACGGAGCCCTAGGATGTTTTCTGAATGTTTTTGTGGATTCCAGCTTGTTGAATTTGAGGATGTTTTAAATGTTTTTAATAAAATCTCTCGATCGTAGTAAATCGTTGGAAATGTATTTGTCTGTGAAACAGGTGCTTGGAGACAGGGACAGGTTTCAGTAGACTTATTGTTCTGAATGAATCTTGAATGTTTTGATTTAATGGGAATCCTAAAACTTTATTTGCATCATGTCTTTTCCTTTTAATACATGCATTGGGGTAAAGGCCTATTTAGTGCCCTTTTGGGTCGGGTCTTTACAACAGCTCCTCCTCCAGCCATCCTGTCTCGCACCATGGTTACCTGTGGAAAACCACATAATAAGGGTGAGTAACGAATTTCTCAGTAAGAATCCCCAACCGGGGTACAATACGATACACATGGTCATCTAGCCGAAAGATAAGCAAGCTATGAATATAAACACAGATAGAGCACATAGCTTAGCCCACACTTGGGCCTCGGATGCCAACTCAGGGTCTTAGTCCGGAAAAATAACTCACCACACAACACATCACACAAGTCACCCTATACGAGAAACAAGTCCCGGCCTCTCGGCTGCATCATCATCGACGAAAGGTACACTAGCTCAAGATCCCGAGGAGCTCTCCGGTCGGCGCCAGAATGAGCGTAAGCATGCACCGCGTGCTCTGCAGACTATGGGGGTTGCCGTGTGCGAAGGCAAGCCGACCATATCCGATCACCACGCCTAACTAAATCTTTGGATCGGTGTCACCGACATAGGGGTGTGAGACACGACACGTAAACTATGTCGGCTGAACCACCGCACTGGGGCCAAGGAACGGTCGTGGTAGGCTTACACCGAGAAGCCGCCCTTGCCTTAACATGTGGCAATCGGGCTACGGCCGAACACGCCGAGGACGTGCCGACTATCGAGGGCGAGGCAATGCCAAGTCATCATCCCGACGGTTGGGGCATTTAACGATCCGCCACCCTCACCCAAGATTGCGGGGCCTACCGCTCGGGTTAGCTAATCCTCAAGGGGTCCAGGGATCGGAATGACTTGCTCGGCGTCCCCGCCATGGATGCAAGGTACTTTATGCATCGGGCCCGGATGATGCTATCTACCGCACTTCTAACTCGCCTAGCAAACAGCAAACAATTCCATAAAATCCAATACGTGCTCAAAGGGAATACAACGAGCCTAGCATGATACTACGAAGCAAGGAACAGATACGAGCATGCCAGAAAGGAACAACCTAGCATGGATTAACATGAGAATTAACCAGGAAAGTCATGCTAATCGGGAATTCAGATTAGAGCACTTATCACCAAACATGTCAATAAACACAAACAAGCATACAATCAAGAATCGCATAATATATCGCGAGGTCCACACAACTCCAGTAAGAAATCCTTACACGGCCTAAGACCTCTAAACACAAGAAACCTAAGCTGCTATCGAACCCGAGCTACCTATAACGAATCAAGCAAACACATCAATAATCATAGAATAGCCCTAAATACACTAAAATAAGTAGGGCTCAGCTCGAGAGCAACTCACGAGGCGCGACGGACACACGAACGAGCCGATTGCACGAACGGGCAATAGATAGGGCTGGGCCGGGCGTCTTTGGAGCAGATCTGGGCGCGCGCGCGTTGGCGCGTTAGGCTGCGCGCTGCGCGCGCGGACGACGGACGGGCCAGCGCGCGGCTGGCGCTTGCCATGACACGCTGCTGCTGCACGGCGAGCGCGGCGTCGAGAGCTCAGTGGGACGGCAGCGCGGGCGCGCGCGCAACACACAACGCGAGGGCGCGACAAGGCGCTGGACGCGCGACGCGCTCGGCGAGGATGGCACGCGCGCGACACATCGGCGCGCGGGGGAGCGACAATGGCAGCGACGGCGAGATCTGGCGAGGGCGAGCTCGGATCTGGGCGTCTGGCCGAGCGATGGCTCGCTGGAGCGCGCGACGACGGCGGATCAGGCGCGCGAGCTCGGGCGAGCTGGCTGCTGGCGACGCGCGATTTCGAGCGAAGGCCGACCGGCAGCACGGCGAGGGCGACGACGAGCTCGGGCTGGCCGGCGATGGGGCTGGCCGCTGCTCGGGCTGGGCTGCTCGGGGAGAGAGAGAGAGAGAGAGAAAGAGAGAGAAAGTTGATTTTGGGGAAAAAGAAAAAAAATAAAAGAAAAAGAAAAAAATGGATTTGGAAAAGAAAAAGGAAAAAAAATGGGAAATAAAAAGGAAATGGGGATTTTATCCCAAAAATCCAACCTTATCCAAAACAAACCTTAAAATCCCACTTCCCGGCTTCCTCCTTCGAAACCCGACTGAAGCAACCTCCTCCAATAAATCAAACTCACTTAAGTCCAACTCCCAAACCAATACTGGAGGCCCAGCTCGAATCCCGAAGGAAACACCCAAACAACCATCATTTTGCCCAAAACCCAAATGACAACCGAACTCCCAAACGAAAAGCCCAAACATCTCGGGACTCGCAGCCCACCACAAACAAGCCTCAACAAAGGCAGGAGCTGCCTCGAAGCCCTAAAAATCCACAAATCCTGCCCAGGGAGCAAAAAGACCAAAATGGCCCTAAGGGTCCAAACAGCTCTAACGGCCCAACCAACAACCGAAACTTGACCCGAAGGCACCTCGAAAACTGGGATAGAAAACTGGGCTGTTACATGCTCGGGCAAGGGTGCTCGGGGGAGAGAGAGAGAGAGAGAGAGAAGGAGAGAGAAAGATGGATTTGGGGAAAAATAAAAGAAAAAGAAAATAAAACGGAAAATGGGAAAATAAAAGGGAAAAATGGGATTTTAATTCCATTTTCCATCCTTATCCACTTAAAACCTCAAAATCCCATTTCCCGGCTTCCTCCTTCAAGACCCGACCGAAGCAACCTCCTCCAATAAATAAAACTCACTTAAACCCAACTCCCAAAGCAACACTAAGGGCCCGGGCTCGAATCCCAAAGGAAGCACACAACCAACCAACACTTTGCCCAAAGACCCAAATCACAACCGAACTCCCAAATGACTAGCCCAAACATCTCGGGACTCGCAAGAAATAACAAACAAGCCTCGACAAAGGCAGGAGCTACCTCGAAGCCTTGAAACCACAAATCCTGCCCGAAGAGCCAAAAGACCAAAATGCCCTTAAGGTACAAAACAGCTTTAACGACCCAACCAACAACCGAAACTTGACCCGAAGGCACGTCGAAAACTGGGATAGAAAACTGGGCTGTTACACGGAGTCTCTTCCCAGTGTTTCTGGAGGTTGAGTAAGTCAGCAGGTTGGCAGTTGGTAAGTGTTGGTGCGCGTGAGTTTCGAGCTAGTGTTAAGGCCAAGAGATTCTTTGTGGTTGGTAGTGCGGTCAACTACCTTCGAGTGCCTTAATCTGAGGAGAGTTGAGCATCGTAGATGCGAGTTCGGTCCAGTAGAGGGACCCTGAGTTGGATGCTCATGAGATGAGCTGGATGACTATGAGGCGAGTTGGATGCCTTTGAGGCGAGATGAGTTGATGCCTTGCGAGAGGATTTAGATGCCTTATGGGTAAGCACCCTTGGTAGAGGTTTGGTATAAAGTAAGTTCGGTGTGGCATGGTTATGCCTTGATAGAGCAAGGTTGCCTCAGCTTTTAGCATCGTGTGGAGAAGGAACTTTTGGTGTTCCTTCGAATGGAGTTCAGTTGGAAACTGAACAAGTGCGGTGGTACCAAAGCTGCGCAGTTTCTGATCGCCTTGGCTAAGAGAGTTGTTTGGATCCTTTCCTTGGGTAGAAGCCTTGTTGAGGCTGATGTTTGAGTAGGAGGACGATGCATTCGGTAGCGTTTCGGGTCCTCTTGGTTCCCAAGGAGTTGGAGTTGGCCAAAGATGGTTGAGATCTTTGGAGTGAGTTGTGCTGCTCGAGCAGCTTGGTTGTTAGCTCGTTTGTCGACAGTGTGTGTCGAGGGTTGCCGAAGAACCCTAGGTTGTGGAGAGCCTCTCCAGAGCTCAGTCAGGCCCAGGTAGTGAGTTTCAGTTGGCAAGCTGGAGCCGTGTGGTTTGTAGCCTCGGTTGAGTTGCTGGCAGTCTTGGTTGACTAGCAAGCCAGTGTTTGTTTGGTGTAAAGTCCGGATTGGTTCCGGTGCGGTGGCAAGTTGATGCTTGGTGTTGTCCAAGATGTGGTTTGGAGCTGCTAGAGATTAGCTTTGCTCGTGGGACGAATGGTTCGTGCCCAGTTGGTTTTTTTCCTGTTTCCACGATGTTGAGTTGCCCCGTTTGGCATTTGGAGGTTCAGTCTGAGATGGACCCCTGTTGTTGCCCCGTGAGATTTAGATGTTGTTGCTCTGGTGGAGCAAGACAGTGAGCATAAGTGGAGCTCTCTGTCCTTCGGTTGTCTGCTTTTAAGAGTCGTTTCCTCCTGGGAGATGTCAGATTTCTCCCGTAGCCATGAGTTGATGGTAGAGGTGCTAGCTTGAAGGAAAAGTTTGTTGGCTGCTTGGAAGCACTTGTTTGTCCAGTTAGGTGGACTCTTGGATGGTGTTCTAGAGGCTGCAGTAAGGGTTGTTTTGCCTCTTGTGAGTGTTGGGCCAAGGTTTGGTCTTCTTGTTGTTTCGAGAGCTAGTTCGGTTCTAGCTGGAGGGCATTGCCCTGAGGTCTTGTTCCTAGTCAGGAAGTTTTGGGAGTTGACCCCTCCCTCGACAGTTGAGCAAGTGCTGTTAGTTCCGGATTTGTGATCCGATCGGTTGAGTTTTCCCTTGGGTTTGAGCAAGTCAGCGAGCTTGTGTGATGTTCGCTGCCCTTCTGTGTTTGCTTGCTGGGAAATCGTTTCCCGTTTAGCAAGAGTCAGCTTAGCTCCTGAGTTGTGTAGTGGATCAGAGTAGCACAGCGGTCAGCCCAGCGAGAGGGCCCCTGCATTGTGTTGTTAGCAAGCAAGTTGTTTGTCCCCGCAAGGGCGGTGGCCTGCCAGTAAGAGTTGTTTCTGGCAAGTTGTTGGTTCTTTGGGGATTGAAGATTTCCCTTTCCCCTAGTCTCTGTGGTGGTTGAGTTGCTCCTCGGATGTCACCTCAGTGTTAGCTCTGAGAGGTAGTCTTGCGGATTCGTATGGCTCGGATCCGTAAGCTTTGAGGTTGTTGTTATCCGCTTTCCTTGCGAGGTTTCGGGAGTGGAGCTTACGTTGGAAGTCGAGTTAGGCTTAAGCTTAAAGGAGAAGTCCTTTGAGTAGCCAGCTGGATTTTTAGAGTTGAGTAGTAGCTTGGAGGCGGCGTTGCTCGTTATAAGTTTGGGTTGAGTTCTCACGAGCAAGCCGTTCTCTCGGTTTTGCTCCTAGTTGTTGTGCGCTCGAGTTGGCGTAGCAGAGCTGTTTGAGTGAGTTGGCACAGAGGTGCCATGGCTTTGGTTGGTAAAGCCATTGAGCTGTTTTCCTCAAGGTGTTGTGCCGCAGAGAGCTACGTGATGGTTTAGTACTTGCAGCCCGAGTTTTCCTTGAGAGGAATGTTGGTGCCCCTTGCCTCGTTAAGGCTGTAGGCAAGGTTTGAGGTTCGTTGGTCTCTGTGAAGTAAGAGTAGGCCGTTTGGTTTCTGGAACCTGGGAGGTTCAGTTGTTTGGCCAATTTGTTGTTGGGTTGAGGCTGTTTGTTAACAGCTGTGAGCTCCCAAAGGAGTTTTGCCAGAGCGTGGTGTAGAGTTTCAGAGCTTGTGGCCAGTCCTCGAGTTTGCTGAGAGTAGCACCGTTTGAGAGTTGGTGCGAGTTGAGGACGTGGTTTGCCATCTAGCTTTTTCGCATCTGTTTCCCTTCGGAGTTCAGTCTATGCCCAGTATGGATGGCATTGTGGCCTTGAGTTTTTGAGAACCCAAGAGGGTTTGGTTTTCGAAGAAGGGCTAGTGTTGTCTTGGCCGAGAAGTTCAGTTGGCTGGATCAGTGGAGTTTTCCTGGAGCTGTTTCGTCTTAGGACTTTCGAGGACGAAAGTCTTAAAAGGAGGGAGTATTGTAACAGCCCAGTTTCCTATTCCAATTTTCGAGGTGCATTCGGGTCAAGATTCGGTTGTTTGGTTGGGTTTTAGAGCCGTTTGGACCCTTGGGGGTATTTTGGTCTTTTGGCTCCCCGGGCAGGATTTGTGGTTTTCAGGGCTTCGAGGTAGCTCCTGCCTTTGTCGAGGCTTGTTTGTTGGTGGCTGCGAGTCCCGTGGTGTTTGGGCTTTTCGTTTGGGTGCTCGGTTGTGGTTTGGGCTTTGGCAAAGTGATGGTTTGTTGGGTGTTTCCTTTGGGATTCGAGCCCGGGCCCTTAGTGTTGCTTTGGGAGTTGGATTTAAGTGAGTTTTATTGATTGGAAAAGATTGCTTCAGTCGGGTCTCGAAGGAGGAAGCCGGGAAATGGGATTTTAAGGTTTTAAGTGGATAAGAATGGATAAAATAAGATAAAAATCCCATTTTTCCCTTTTTTCCCATTTTCCTTTTTATTTTCAATTTTCTTTTATTTTTTTCCCAAAATTCATTTTTTCTCTCTCTCTCTCTCTCTCTCTCTCTCCGACCTAGCCCCCTCCTAGCCCGAGCAGCCCCTTGGCTCGCCCAAGCCCAGCCAGCCCAAGCCCCTGCTCGCCCGAGCAAGCCCAGCCCACCGCCACGCAGCATTCATCGATGCCAGCCCACACCCCCTGCGCACAAGTGTCGCCCAGCTCGTGTCCGTCAGCGCCCAAGTCGCCCGCCTGATGCAGCGTCTCGGCCAGCGCGCATATCGCTGATGTCGCCCGCCCACCTACTCGCGTCGCCCAAGCCCTCGCCCAGGCCGTCTCGTCCGCGCACTGTGCCGTGTCGCGCGCCCTCGTCTCTGTAGCTCGCTGTGCCCCCTCGCCGTCCCAGGCTGCGCGAAGTCGCGCGCCATGCGCCGCCCAACTTAGCAAGCACTGCGCCACGCGCCTCAGGCCGCCACACTGTCTCACACAAGCAGCCAACCAGCCCCAGATGCGCCCAACCAGCCCCTTTGGCTGCCTCGCCTGTCACTGCCTGCTCGTTCAGCGTCACGGCGCGCCTCGTGAGTTGCTCCCGAGCCAAGCCCTGTTTATTTTATTATTATTTAGGGCTATTTTCTGATTATTGATGTGTTTGTTTGGCTCGATATAGGTTCCTCGGGTTCGATTGCAGTTATATTATTGTTTGTTATTGCCTTCCGACCAGGTAAGGATTTCTTACCGGAGTTGTGTGGGCCCTGCGATATTTTCATGATTATGCCTTGCTTGTTTGCTGACTGTTATGAGCATGATAGTAATAGATCAGCTTTGATTGATTTCTGCTAGCATGTTTGCCTGATTTTACATGTTAGTGCCATGCTAGGTTTGTTCTGCCAGCATGCTTGTGATTCCTGCTTAAGCTCGTAGTATCATGCTAGGTAAATGTGATTGATGTCGGTCATTGTTTGCTAGCCATGAATCATTGCTTTTTACTCTGTACTCTTAGATAGATTTGTAGGGTTTGTCATCATCCAGAGGCTGAGCAGACATAACGTACTTTGTCCCCACTGATCGGGAGTAAAGTGTGCGAAGCATAACGTATCTTGCTACCCCCCCCCCGGTCTCCAAGGTGGATTTAGCTTAGGTCGGGAGTAAAGTGTGCGAAGCATAACGTATCTTGCTACCCCCCCCCCCCCCGACCCGCCGGTTGTGGACTTAGCTACCCACTTCGGCAATAGCCTAGTTTGTAGCCTGCTAGAGCGGAACCCTGCCAACGGTGTAAACCTACCTTGGCGGTTTCTTAGCTTCGTGTGGATGGATCAGCCGCACGATGAGCGCCGAGGGCCTCGCGCTCGCGTGATCGCGACACCGCCTCGAGTCATAGGCATGTGCACGTGGCCCGCGTAGTTTGCCCTTAGGCCCCGCATTTTTACGCCGGCCAGTTGAGAGCATGCGGTGTGCTCGCACACGCGTTAGTTGCCGGATTCGAGAGCTCCCCGGGCTAATGTCGTGAGTACACCATTCCTTCCGTTAGAGCCTGACTTCGGGTACTCTCCCGTAAGTCCAGATTAGTGCAAGGGCAAGGAGGCCCTTGAGGACATTCTTGGGATCAGTGTATTCCCCCCGAGTGACAGATACCTCGGTGATGTCAAGGATTGGTTAGCGTATCCAATCCCAGTTAGGCCGGAAGAAAGAGACTTCTGATGGCTCCAGATCTTGTTTTATGAGCTCGTTGTGCCATGATTTGTGTTGGTAGCTGTTTGCTTGCATGCTTTGGTACTAGATGACTGATTATATCGTATTGTACCCCGGTTGGGGATTCTTACTGAGTAATTCGTTACTCACCCTTATTTCTGTGGTTTTTCCACAGGTAACCATGGTGCGAGACAGGATGGCTGGAGGAGGACCTGTGATCATGGAAAACCCGTTGTTCAACCCTTATTTCTTGTCATGGTTACTTTATATGATTTGAACAGGGGTTGTTTTTAGGAATCTTCAAAACAGGTTCCTCGGTTTTGAATGTTTTAAGTATGCTTATTATTACGTTAAAATGAATTTTTTTATTCACTGATGACACATGCATGCTAAGTAAGAACTGAGTTTAGGACCATCATTTGGGTTGGGTTCTTACAGCCTACCTTGGCCGGTTCTAAGCTTCAGGTCGGTGGTACAAGCTGCTACAAATGAGTGTCGAGGGCCTCGCACTACTGTAGATCAGTGACACCGCTTCCAAGTCTTTAGGCATGCGTTCCTAGATCGTGTAGTTTGTCCCTAGGCCCCCACATTTATGCGGTTTGCAGCAGCATGCGGTGTGCGCGCACACGCATTAGTCGCCGGTTCTGAGAGCTTTCCCAGGCTAATGTTCGTAAGTACACCACTTTCGTACTAGTTTTGAGCCAGACTTCGAGTATTCTCCTGTTTGTCATAGTAACTGTTAGCTGAGGGTAAGAGGCCTTCGAGGACACCTATTTTGGGATAATCTTTTGAGTTGGTCATTTGGCCGAGGGAGAAAGACCCTCGAGGGTATCTGACACCTATTTGGGATCACCTTTTGAGTTGATCATTTGGTCGAGGGAGAAAGACCCTCGTGGATGTCATTTGGGATTGGCTAGGAGAGCCAATCATTAGGCTGGAAGTAGGAGACTTCCGAGGATTCTAGAATCGCCCTGTTAGCTCGTTGAGGAAAGATTTTTGTTGGTAACTATTTTCATGTATACTAGGATGCTAGATGACTGATGTATCGTATTGTACCCCGGTTAGAGATTCTTACTGAGTGCTTTGTACTCACCCTTATTTATGTGGTTTTCCACCAGGTAACTTGGGACAGCACCGGGACGGCTAGCGGTGGGAGCTGATTGATCATGGGAGCTGTCGACGTTTACTCTGTCTTCGTTATTTTTATTGAGTCTTAATTCTTTGCTAGCATGCTAGAAAACTGTTGTTTTGAGAAGTTGTTTGATTATTGAGTTTTTAAATACTGGCCAGGACTTATTTTATGGTAGCTATTGAATGGATGTTTTCTACAAGTTTTATTTTAATATGTTTTCTTGTTAAGCAGTTCCAATGTTGTTTTAAATGATTTTAAATTGTAAGCATGCTAAGTAAGAACCGGGTTTAGGACCACTGTTTGGGCGGGTTCTTATAGAAACTCTGCTCGATGCTCCGCGAGCATCGCTCTAACCATAACTCTTATGGCTACTGTAAACTCCGCTCTAGGAGTGGCACTCGGAGGCAGGTCACACTCTACTCCTCCTCTCGGTAAACTAGCAACTGGGCCACTAGTGACCTACGGGTCTAGTCAACCCTGGACGTCGTCTCATCTATAGCTAGCTCAGCACCAACTTCTCGGTTGGCAACACATGACGTCCCTGCTCCTCTACGTGTGATCGACACACTGGTGATCTACACTCAACTATAAAGAACTAGTCAACTATAAGAACCCGACCCAAAAAGTGGTCATAAACATAGGTTCTTACACAACATGCATGTGTCAAAAGTAAATGAATAAATTTTAACATAAATATCTCGCATAATAAAAACATTCACTTCTAAGGAACCTGTTTTGAAACGATTAAAACATCACCTGTTCAAAACATATAAAAATAACCCTGGCCAGAGAACAATTTAAAAGATCTAAAAAACAGTTTCCAAAACACAACTTCAGGTTCCAAATGCAATTCTACGGACTCCATGTCCAACTACATGCTGAATAAAATAAATAAAGACTTAAATAGAAAACATCAGAGAGTCGAAAGCTCCCATGATCATTCAGCTCCCTCCGCTAGCCGCCCCGGTGTTGTCCCAAGTTACCTGGTGGAAAATCACAGAAAATAAGGGTAAGTACGAACGTACTCAGTAAGAATCCCCAATCGGGGTACAATACGATACATGTTTGTTTCTATTATGAAGATTAAATGAGTTTTATCTTTTGGTTGTTTCCATAATGTTTTTTTTTAAGTTTTAAATTGTAAGCATGCTAGTAAGAACCGGGGTTTAGGACCATTTTGCGTCGGGTTTTTTACACGATTGGTCGAGGCGAGGAATTGTGCAACACTGCTGCCCATGGGCGGACAGGGGCTACCTTCGGTGCAGCTTTGCGAGGGCGAGACGGCGTGCCAGCGGCTAGGCTGGACGCAAGGTGTGGGCAAAGCGGTTGTCCTCGGCTAGACAATGCGGGCGATCGGTTGAACGAGCTGGCAGAAGGCCCAGTGGATGGGACAAACGAGGCTGGCTGCAGCACGACAGGGATCTCGCAAAGGCTGCACTGCGGCTATGAGCTTTCCTCGACTAGGTGCTGTGACGAACAAGCTGGGCGATGCGGCTACGGACGGGCGAGCAAGGAGCTGGCTGCGGCAACTCTTGGCTGGCGAAGGGACTGGCGCAGCTTGCTACTAGGGTGAACGCCTGGGGAAGTTTGTGTCAAGGTGGAAGTCTCGGCTGGATTTGGAAATAAAGGAAAGGGTTCCTGGGTAAGGCATAGCCCAAGCAACAAAAGGAGAGTTTCGGCTAAGGAAGAAGAAGAAGAAGACCTACCTCGCTGATCTTGGCTCGGCTTCTTGGAGAATCGGCAAGAGAGAAGGAGCAAAAATGATGGGGGAAGGTTAAAGTGGTGCGGCAAGGAGGAAGAATGAGGAATAAAAATACGATTTCTCTTTTCCTTTTCCTTTTAGGTTTTGGCGATTCCTCCCCTAGACTTTCCCCCTTCGAGTCCCAACTGCAGCAACAATTTCCTCTTAAATAATCCTTTTAATCCAAGCCTTCAAACTCCCTTGTAGGACAAGGGTTCGAATCCCACAAGCATCACCTTTTTTTCCTGTTTTTAAAACTCTTTTAAATTAATCTCCCAACTCCAAAACAACTAAGGTTCGAGCCTTGGCAAGAGCACCTTTATTTCCTACTTAACAAAACACTTAACAAAAGCTTCCCAAATCCACCCAGGTTCGAATCCCAACAGACGCTCTTTTAATTTATAATTTAAACAGCAACCAACTCCCACTCTCAGCCACCTGGGTTCGAAACCTGGCTCGAGCACTTTTCTTTTAAATTTTCCTTTTTCAAACCAAGCCACCAAAACACCAGAATAGACTTCAATTTCAAGAACCTAAAACTGAATAAAATCTCCGAGCTCAGCAAAAGACTAAAACAACCTTAACAGCCCAACCAAATGACCAAAAACTTAACCGAACCTACCTAGGGAACTGGAACAGAAATCTGGGCCGTTACAGAACTAGCATGTTATGATTGTTATCCTGTCCTGATCTGCTAACATGTATGTTATTCCTATGACATGTTAGTACCATGCTAGGTTGTTCTCCAGCATGCATTCCCATTGTTATCATTTGAGCATGTTTGGCCTGTTATGGCACGAGGCGGGACTCTTAGTTAGACTTGTTAGGGTTGTCATCATCCAGAGGCTAAGAGTGGACATAAAGTAAGTTGTCCCCAAGGGCCTGGATCACGAGTTGCACGACGTATGATGCTTCCGCCCCGATAGCCAATATGGATTAGCTCCCATATCGACATAAGCCTAGGTTGTAGCCTGCTAGAGCGGAACCCAGCAGACGGTGTAAGCCTGCCTTGGCTAGTTCTTAGCTTCAGGTGTGCGGTGGTCTTATGCTGCTTACAGTTGAGTGCTAAGGACCTCGCACTGCTGTTTGTTCAGTGACACTGCTTTGAGTCGTAGGCATGCATACCTGGACTGGTGTAGCACGTATAGGTCCCACGTTCTTACACGATTTGCAGCAGCATGCAGTGTGCGCTTACAGGCATTAGGCACGGGAGGAGAGCTCCCCCGAGATAATGCTTACAGTACACCATTCCTTTCTGAGTCTAGAGCCAGACACCGGGTACTCTCTCATGTGTCCAAGACTAGTTTAGAGAGCTGGTCAGCAGTTTTGACATAACATATCTTGTCCCAATGATTGGACATTCATGTCCTAGATGATTGGACATCCGTGTCCCAGTTGTTTGGACCTTCGGGTCCCAGTTATTGGACAGTCATGTCCCAGTTTCAAGATCAGTTGTTGAGTTGATCACTAGGCCGGTGGTAAGAGACCCCCATGATTCAGAAGTCGCTTGGTTGACTCAAAGGTTTGATCTATGTTGGTAGCGGTTGTATGTATGCTAGTATGTTGTATGATTGATGTTCGTACTGTACCCCGGTTGGGGATTCTTACTGAGTATGTTTGTACTCACCCTTATTTTCTGTGGTTTTCCACCAGGTAACTTGGGACAGCGACTGGACGGCTAGAGGACTGGCTGCTCGATCATGTGACTCCGCCTGCAAACTCTGCTTAACTTGTTTTATTCATTTTATTGTTATCAACATGCATTGGGCACGGGGCCCTTGGACTTTATTATTTAGAACCTGTTAAACTTTTGTTGGATTTTCTGGACGTTTAAACTGTTTGATGAATTTTATCTAGATTTGTTTTAGATACTTGGATTTGTTTATGATTTTAAAGATGTTGGATTTGAAATCAACTCTGGCTAGGGTTGCTCTGTACTTTACAGGTTTGAATAAATGTTTTTTAACAGGTTCCAGTTTTGAACGAATTTATACAGGAACTATGTTATGCTTGTTAGTATTGATTTTACCATTTTTAGTATGCATGCTGAGAAATAATCCATTTAGTACCATATTTTGGGTCAGGTTCTTACATTATATTTGTATACTTGTTGAGCATCTTAGAACTGTTAGGAATTGTTAGTCTGTGATATTAGAGAGATTAGTTAGATTGTCTTCATCTAGAGTCTGAGAGCGGACATAATGTATCTTGTCCCCATAGGTAGGAATCAGTGAGAAATATAACGTACCTTGCTTCTGCCCCCAACAGCCAATGCAGATTAGCTCCCGCATCGGTATAAGCCTAGTTTGTAGCCTGCTAGAGCGAAACCCGTCACGGGTGCAAGCCTGCCCGGGGACAACAACGTGTCCAAGGAAAGCCACTTGCTCTAACCAGAAATCACACTTGGAGAACTTGGCATACAACTGGTTCTCTCTCAAAGCTGCCAAAACTTGTCTTAGGTGCGAAGCATGATCCTCCTTAGTCTTTGAGTAAATCACTATGTCGTCTATGAACACAATGACGAAGCTGTCCAAGAATGCCTTGAACACCCTATCCATCACGTCCATAAACGTTGTCTTTAAACGCTGTAGGAGCTTTAGTCAGCTCGAAGGACATGACCACAAACTCATAGTGACCATACCTCGACCTAAATGTTGTCTTAGGGATGTTAGTATCCCAAATCCTCAACTGATGGTACCCTGACCTCAAATCAATCATAGAAAATACTGAAGCTGATCAAACAAGTCATCAATGTGCGGGAAAGGATACTTGTTCTTTACGGTGACTTTATTTAACTCCCGGTAGTCTATACAAAGGTGCATCGAACCACCCTTTGTAATGGCCCAACCCATCGCTAGCAAATATATTGTCTGCTTTGGCCCAATGGCTTCACAAAAAAAAAATTTCCCCGTGGGGAAAACGAGTCTTGTTAGGGGAAGGTGTCCACACCCGTTATAAGAAGTGTTTCGTTCCCCTTCCCAACCGATGTGGGATTTCCCTATGGGTTCCCACCTCCCCATAGAGGTCCAGCGTCCCGATGGACCCGACACATCGGTCTAATGCCTGGCTCTGATACCATCTGTAATGGCCCAACCCGCTAGCTGAGATATTGTCCGCTTTGGCCGAATGGCCTCACGGATTTGTTTCTCCCCCTTGGGGAAACCGCGTCTTGTTAGGGGAAGGTGTACACACCCTTTATAAGGAGTGTTTCATTCCTCTTCCTAACTGATGTGGGATTCCCCTATGGGTTTCCACCTCCTCTTAGAGGTCCAGCGTCCCGATATATCTGACATACCAGCCCGATGCTTGGCTCTGATACCATTTGTAACGCCCCAACCCATCGCTAGCCAAGATATTTTCCGTGAGGCCAGGCCCAAAGCGGACAATATCTTGGCTAGCGATGGGTTGGGTCGTGACATCCTTTTTCTTAACAAACAAAACAGGTGTTGTAAGAACCCGACCCAAAATGGTCCTAAACCTAGTTCTTACTCAGCATGCATATATGTAAAAACATTTAACATCAAATAAGACATTTATGTTCATGAAAATTTCTTATTAATGAAAGCATCGAAACATGAACCTATTAAAAACATTTAACAAAGATCCTGGCCAGTAATTTTATTCAAACATTCATAAACAGTTTAAAAGAACGTAATGTGAATCATCCTATGGACTTTGCGTCCAACTACATGCTGAATCAAATGAAAACATAAACATAGATAGAGTACGCCGACATCTCCCATGATCAATCAGCTCCTCCGCTAGCCATCCTAGTGCTGCCCCAAGTTACCTGGTGGAAAAACCACAGAAAATAAGGGTGAGTACAAAAGCACTTAGTAAGAATCCCCAACCGGGGTACAATACGAAACATCAAATCATCTAGCTGTTAGGGTTTGTGCCCTAAAGGCCTAATAGTTTATAATTAAAGAACAAGCATTTAATGTTAGACGTTTAATGTTATATTTCAGTTATTAATAAAGGTTATTATTTTCATTAATTGCACATTTAATATAAAAAAAACGTTCAGCTTTATCGTATTAATTGGATTAATAGCGATATTCCCATGGTTATTTGGATGAAAACTTGGACAAGTATGTGAGACATATAAGTGGATCTAGTTCCAAGTCAGTAACCTAAAACGTTTACAATATATGGACTAAGGTTGGGGCCTAAGTCTTGGTGACACTGTTGGTACGGCCTGATTTGCGAAGGTTGCAAATAACCTGATCCTGGTTGTTCATGTGGAGAGATGTGAGTAAGGGTGCCTATGCAAAAAGGAGTTTTTGCATAAGACAAGACCAAAAGTTTTATGATTGATCTAGTAAGTCTGTTATAGAATCGTATCAACTACTTCACTAAGGATGATCGTATGTCGATGTAATCTTAATCCTGAGTGGGTTGTGAACTCCTACTTTATGAAAGCGTCCTTTGATGTGCATGGGTGAGACCAGTCAAACAGCGTTGGGTCAATAAGCCTCCCGCGTTGGAGATTTCTGTAGTGAGTGGCTAGGACGCAACATCACAAGAAGGAATTCACGCCCTCTTGAAATTTTGAAGAAGATGTAGAGTTGTTCCCTTAAGAACTGATTCTGAGGCTTGGACAAAGGGATCTCGCCTCTCATTGGCCCAGAGGATATTGATTTATAGTTGGACTATAAACACTTGTTCATTAGAGGAATCAATGGCGCTTAAGGAGAAAGATGTAATCATAGGGGTAGAACAGATTTCTTGTCCCCACTGTGAATTACGAACAAGCTCGTGAAGGATCATATGACAGATGACCGATTATATCCATGGACGTTAACTTGTCCTATAGTGCGAAAGTTCAGCACAAGCCTTTAGTGGAATAAGCCTGAAGTTAACGAATAGGGATCGGATCCTGGGTCGTTGTAGCTTTCAACCTATAGGTCCACTAGTCCCCAGAGTAACTCATACTTGTTGGTACACTATGTTATTAGAGAGTGAGTTTGAAGAGTTCAAATTCACATATTAATTATTTGAGACATAATTAATAGGAGCATAAAATTTAAATTATTAAGCTTGCGAATTAATACATTGGATATATTAATTTAATATTTATTGAATAAATATTAATAAGGAGAAATTAATTTATTTGATAAATTAATTATAAATTAATTATTTAATTTAGAGATCATAGTAAATTAATATGTTGGACATATTAATTGGTTTAATAGTTATTGGATAATTATTAAATGGAGAATATTGATTAATATGTTGAACATATTAGTTGGGTTAATAACATTAGATAATTATTAAAGTAGAGAATTAATATATTGGATATATTAATTAGATATTTATTTATTTATAATATATTGGATATATTATGGAATTGAAATTTATTGGATAAATATCAATTAAAATAAATAAAAATATATGGATTTCTTGACAATTAAATGGGAAAAATGCATAATGCTTTGTCCCACAATCGGAAAGCTCTTACTTGTAGCCTCCATCACTTCATTATAATTAGGGAAGCCTTCATGCTCATGAGCTAACGATGCAAATTCAGAATCCTCGGAAGTCTCCTACTTACGGCCTAATGATTGGCTCTCCTAACCAATCCCAGAGGACATCCACAAGGGTCTTTCTCCCTCGGCCAAATGACCAACTCAAAAGCTAATCCCAGCTAGATGTCTTCTAGGGCCTCTTATCCTCTGCCCAACTGTTCCTATAACAAACGGAAGAGTACCCGATGTCTGGCTCTAACTGGATCGAAAGTGGTGTACTCACGAACATTAGCCAGAGGGAGCTCTCCTCCCGGCTCATAACGCGTGTGTGCGCACACTGCATGCTACCGTAAACTGCATAAATGTGGGGGCCAAAGGGCAAACTACGCCGGTCCAAGTATGCATGCTTAAAGACTCGGAAGTGGTGACACTAATCTACAGTAGTGCGAGGCCCTCGGCACTCAACTGGAGCAACCTGGATACCACCAACCTGAAGCTGAGAATTGTCCCGGGCATGCTTGCACCTGTGATGGGTTCCACTCTAACAGGCTACAAACTAGCCTTATGTCGGTGTGGTGAGCTAAACCACGCCCCGCTGCCGGGGGCGAGAACAAGTCCTCGCTAATCCCGACCTGTGGGGACAAGATACGTTATGTCCGCTCTCAGCCTCTAGATGATGACAACCTAACAGGTTCTATCTAATAATACGCATCTCGTTCCTAACAGATTAAACATGCTCAATACGTACAGCCTAGCAGGATACTAACAGCTCAACATAAACATCGGGATGCATGCTGGAAGAACAACCTAGCATGGTACTAACATGTCAACAGGAAACATACATGCTAGCCAGAAACAGAAGAAAGCAGAACTTATCCACTAAACATGTTTGCAACAAACATACATATCAACCTATCCACTAAGCATGCTCGCTATCAGTTAACAAGTAAACAAAGATGCAATCAAAGATGTGACGTAGGGCCCACACAACCCCGGTAAGAAATCCTTACCTAGAAAACAAGCAGAAATCACACAAGTATAAATTGCTCCTTGAGATGCAGAACCAAAACGAACCTAGCAATAATATAAACAAGCACAACTAAGTAATACTATCTTGTAAGAACCCGACTCTAAATGGTCACAAATGGTCCTTACTAAATGCCATGACTCATAATTTAAATTCAAAACATAGACATAGAAGATTTAAGAAAACATGCACTTCACAAAATATTTCAAAAATTCAAAACCAACTGTTAAAACATAATCATTCAAACTTTTAGCCTCTGGCTAGAGTTTACAAAATCTAAAACCCAACATGATAAAATTCTTTATGGAAATAAAGTGCAATGCAGAATCGGAGATCCAATGGACTCGTCCCCATGATCATTCAGCTATTTCTCTAACCACCTCGATGCTGTGCCAAGTTACCTGGTGGAAGAAACCACAGAAAGGGTGAGTACGATTGCACTCAGTAAGAATTTCCCAACTAGGGTACATTACGCAAGACAAATCACTTAGCATCCTAGCATACAAGCAACACCAAATACATAAAGGCAGTCTCAATGGTAAAGGTCAACAATGACGAGCAGGGTCAGCACACCACTGGGCTGACTAGACAGGAGGGCAACCTAAGTGTCCTTGGCCTCTGGAAAGTCTATCACTAAGACAGTACAACAACATAGTTAGCACTCACTAGGCTAACGAGGGACAACCCGAGCCAACACGCCACTCGACTGTCACTCAGGTAAGTCCTGCTCGAACTTGTCAGTAGCACACTGGGCTAACATGGGACAGCAACACATTGGGCTAGTCCAGAGCAAACCGAGCCAGCACGCAACTCGACTGTCACTCGGGGAACAACGAGCCAGCACGTAACTCGATTGTCACTCGAGCCAAAAACAAGCCAAAGACGCAACTCGATCGCTACTGTGGGTCAACCAAGGCGACCGACGCAACTCGATCATCACTTGGGAAAATGAGCCAGCACGCAACTCGACTGTCACTCGTAGGTATAACCGAGCCAGCACGTAACTCGATTGTCACTCGGATCTCCCTAGCAAACACTAATACAGTAGGTAACCTAGAGCTAACAGTGTCTAATAATCAACAAGTCTATAGTCAACAGGGCATTTGCAGACATTCAAGAAATTTATTACACAAGGGAGTACTACAATCAATCTCAGAAACTACATGCCAAGCCCTAGCAACAAAACGTGCATATTACAGTAAACAGGAAACAGGGCATACAAGTCAGGCATACAAAACAGATCAAGCATTCAGTCAACCTGCACAAGCCTATCCACTAACAGTTTATAAATCATGCAGAACATACAACTAGGAGTTTATCAAAGCCATGCGCAGGGTCCACACAACCTCGGCAAGGAACCCTTACCTGAATAGTGGAAAAAGGCTGACAACAAGAAGTGATCTCGAGTTGCAGGAACAACACCAAATACCTAACAGTAAACATAGCACGACACCGAATTAATCCTAAACAACGAAGCACAAGCAACATTGTAACGGCCCAGTTTTCTATTTCGGTTTCCCAGGTGTTTCCGGTTCATTATTCGGATGTTCGGATGGGCCGTTAGAGCTGTTTTAACCATTAGGGGTATTTTGGTCTTTTTGCTCCCCGGTCAGAGTTTGTGGATTTTCAGGACTTCAAGGTCATTCCTTCCTTCGTCGAGGCTTGATTGTTGTTGGTTGCAAGACCCAAGGAGTTTAGGCTAGTTGTTTAGAAGTTTGGAAACATTTTGGATAATGGCAAAAATTATTTATAAATTAAGTGTTTCCTTTGGGTTTTGAACCCTTGCCCTGGATGGTGAAGTGGAAGCTTGGATTAAATGAGTTTTATTTAGGAGGAAAGTTGTTTCAGCCGGGTCTCGAAGGAGGAAGCCTTGGGAAGGGATTTTAGGCCTATTTAAAATAAGAAACAAAAAGAAAATCAAGAAAAATCTCATTCCCCCTTGTTTTTGCAAGTCTCTCTCTCTCTCTCTCTCTCTCTCTCTCTCTCCAAACCCTAGCCGCACCAAGCCTTGGAATCGAGCCAAGGAGCCCAGCCGAGCCACCACACTCCAGCCGCACCAGACTGCCCAGGCCGCCCAGCCGCTCCGCCCGAGGTGCCTGAGACGCCACCGCCGCCGCGCCACAACAGGGCCGTCGCCTCATGCGACACACCCCAGCCAGAACCGAGATGCTCGCCCGTCGCACGCTCTGCATCGCCCGATGCTGCTCGCTGCCGCCCAACCCCGTCGCTCTAGCCACGTGCCGCCTCCAGCCCAGCGCGCGCGCTCGCCCTCGCGCCCCCACCTGCCCTGCGTCGTCCCGCGCCCCACTCCAAAGACGTCTCTGCTCCTCGCGGCGCCAGCGCCAGCGTCGGCCAGCGTGTCCTCCACCCACACCAGCGCCGCCACTGCGCGCCTCTTTCTTTGCCGAGACCACGTGTCTTCTCGGTTGGTAATTCCCGAGTCTTTTCTCTTTTGGGGCCTAAGCTGTTGGTTGCTGTTTATTTAATTAGGATGTTTTATTAAATGCTTAGGTTGTTCGGGTTCGCCTAGAAGCTCGAGAGTTGCTTATTGTCTTGTGATAGTTATTTTTCTGCTCGCATCCAGGTAAGGATTTCTTACCGTGGTTGTGTGGACCTTGCGATGCTATCATGATTGTGCCTTGTATGCTTGGTTGTTGTTATGAGTATGTTAGCTATTGAACAGCTTGTGTTTGAAATCTTGCTAGCATGTTGCTTGTTGTTCATGTTAGTGCCATGCTAGGTTTGTTCTTCCAGCATGCCATGTCTTGTGATTGTATGAAATTTCCAGTGGGTAGGTTACATGTTTTTTCTTGCTTCCAGATGGTGTTGTGATTGTATTCATGATATATTCTGTTAGTTCCATGCTAGGGGTTTAATTATCTTGGCATCCCTTGTCCTATTTTATCCTGTTAGCTCCATGCTAGGCATAGGCGGGTGATGTATAGTGTAGAAGACTGTAGGGGTAACTAGTTTAGGTCCCGCTCGGGTAAGACCCTGATGGGCATCCTAGGTGTGTAAGGCCCCACTAGGCATCACTGAGTCTGGAGGTGTAAGACCCTAATGGGCATCCTAGGTGTGTAAGGCCCCAATGGGCATCACTGAGTCTGGAGGTGTAAGACCCTGATGGGCATCCTAGGTGTGTAAGGCCCCAATGGGCATTACTGAGTCCTAGGTTGTGTAAGGCCCGAAGGGCATCCAGATGTAGAACCTAGGATAGGCTGTAGATGAAAGCCCTTGAATAGGCTCGCTCTAGAAGTAGCTCATAGCCTAAACCAACCGTTTCTGCTCTAAGTCATTGTATGATTGCATGTAAGTGTGCTAGATGACTGATGTATCCTATTGTACCCTGGTTGGGGATTCTTACTGAGTATGTTTATACTCACCCTTATTTCTGTGGTTTTTCCACCAGGTAACTTGGAACAGCACCAGGATGGCTAGAGGAGGGGGCTGCCGGCTGTAAGAACCCGACCCAAAATACGGTCCTAAACCTAGGTTCTCACTCAGCATGCAAGTTAAATACTTCATCAAGCGGTTTAGTGCTCATATTTAAAACCTTTCAAAACATTTAAAAGCGGGGACACTTAAAACATAAACAACAACCTTCATTTAAGCAAACCAACAAAGTAAAACAAGCCTGGCCAGTGTTTATGAAATCATACAATACAATTTAAATAAATGTTAAAAACATCCCCCTAGGACTCCTGTCCGACTACATGCTGAACAAATTATGCAAACAATAAAAGACAGAGTGTCAGCGGCTCCCATGATCAATCAGCTCCCTCCGCTAGCCGTCCGGTCTTTGTCCCAAGTTACAGTGGAAAACCACGAGAAATAAGGGTGAGTATAAACATACTCGGTAAGAATCCCCAACCGGGGTACAATACGATACATCAATCATCCGCACCCTAGTATACATGCAAACAATTACCAACATGCATCATAGCTCAACGAGCTTACAAGGCGAGACTGGAATCCTCGGAAGTCTCCTACTTCCGGCCTAATGATTGGCTCTCATAACCAATCCGGGACATCTCCGAGGGTCTTTCTCCTCGGCCAATTGATCACCTAAAAACCGATCCCAAAGATGTCCGACACCCTCGACGGTCTTTCTCCTCGACCATATGATTAGCTCAAAACCCAATCCCAATGGGTGTCCTCAAGGGCCTCTTACCCTCGCTAATAAATCTGGACTACAGGGAGAGTACCCGAAGTCTGGCTCTAAACCGAAAAGGAACTGTGTACTCACGAACATTATCCCGGGAGCTCTCGGACCGCGACTAACGCGCAGCGCGCGCACACCGCCGCATGCCACGCAACCGCGCGTAAATGTGGGGGCCTAAGTACAAACTACGCGAGCAGTGCACGCATGCCTAAAGACTCAAAACGGTGTCACCGAACACGATGAGTGCGAGGCCCTCGGCACTCATCTGTAGCCTGCACCACCGACACGAAGCTAAGAACCGCCAAGGCGGAGGCTTGCACCGCTAAGCGGGGTTCCGCTCTAGCGAGCTACAAACTAGGGTTATGCCGATGTGGTAGCTAAATCCACATCGGCCGCCGGGAAGCAATGTACGTTATGCTTCACTCTACTCCCGACCGGTGGGGACAAAGTACGTTATGTCCGCTCTCAGCCTCTGGATGATGACAAACGCTACTATACTAGCTAAGAGTACAAAATAATTGATTCCTGGCTAGACATACATATCAACATCAATCACACATAACCTAGCATGATACTACGAACTTAAAGCAGGAATCTCAAGCATGCTGGAAGAACAATCCTAGCATGGCACTAACATGTACAAGCAGCAAACATGCTAGCAAGAATGCAATCACAAGTCATCCTATCCACTAATCATGTTCATAGAAGTAAACATGCATATAAGGCACAATCAAGAAAGCATCGCAGGGTCCACACAACCACGGTAAGAAATCCTTACCTGGAAACGAGCAGAAATAACTTTCACAATCAAATAATGACCCTCGAGCTTTAAAGCGAAACCGAGCAACCAATCGAGAAGGCACAAGGTCACGCCCCAACACGCCGCGGTAGGGCGGTGTCGTCCGGCCGGCAAGGACAAGCGGTAGGGGTGGCGCCGGGCCATAACGCCCGATTTTCCATTCCGGTTTCCAGTACTCTCGCTTGATATTGGGGCAATCGGTTGGGCCGTTAGAGCTTTATAACCTTTAAGGGTATTTTGGTCTTTCTGCTCCCCGGCCAGAGGTTGAGGATTTTCAGGATTTTAGGGTCATTCTGGCCTTCGTTGTGGCTTGTTGTTGTTGATTGCAAAACCCAAGGAGTTTGGGTTAGTTGTTTAGAAGTTTGGTAGCATTTAGGTTAATGGGAAAATTAATTGAAAATTAAGTGGTTCCATCGGGATTTGAACCCTTGCCCTAAATGGTGAATTTGGAGTTTTAGAAACGAGTCTTAATTAAAAAGAAAAAAGGTTGCTTTAGCCGGGACCCGCAAGAGGAAGCCTTGGGAAGGGAATTTAGGTCTCCTAACCTATTTAAAAAATAAGGAAAAGAAGGAAAATCAAGAAAACCCCTATTTTTCCCCTCATAGCCGCATTCTCTCTCTCTCTCTCTCTCTCTCTCTCTCCTAAATCAAGCCAAGCACCCTAACCCAGCCGCACCACCCAGCCGAGCCACCCCACCCACATCGCACCACACCGCGCCCGCACACCACCGCCGCGCCCGCCCGCCGCCGCCATCTGCACTGGAGCCCCACCGCCGCACGCCCATCACCGCCCGACGACGCCGTCGCACGACGCCAGCCCCGTCCCCTACAGCGCGACACGCCCAACAGTCTAGACGATCGCCCGCGCTGCCGCCGCCGTGCAGCGCGCTTGCTCTCTCTGCGTCGCTCGCTTTGCCTACATACGTGAGCTCCAGCGCCCAACCGCACTGCCAGCGCCCATACCGCTTCTTCTGCCGCGCGAGCCCGTGTCCTCTCGGTTGGTAATTCTCGAGCCTTTTCCCTTTTTGATTTTTAAGTTGCTTTGTCACAGCTTTGTATATTTATTTAGGATGCTTTTAATATGCCTAGGTTGCTCGAGTTCGTTTTAAAGTTCGAGGGTCTTGCTTGACTCGTGATAGCTTTTTCCACTTATTTCCAGGTAAGGATTCCTTACCGTGGTTGTGTGGACCTTGCGATGCTTTCTTGATTGTGCCTTATATGCATGTTTACTTTTTTAAACATGATTAGTGGATAGGACAGCTTGTGATTGCATTCCTGCTAGCATGTTTGCTTGTTTGTACATGTTAGTGCCATGCTAGGATTGTTCTTCCAGCATGCTTGAGATTCCTGCTTTAAGTTCGTAGTACCATGCTAGGTTATGTATGATTGATGATGATTATGTATGTTTAGCCATAAATCGTTTACTCTATACTCTAGCTAGTGTGCTAGGGCTGTCATCATCTAGAGGCTGAGAGCGGACATAACGTACCTTGTCCCCACCGGTCGGGAGTAGAGCGAAGCATAACGTACATTGCTTCCCCGCGGCAAATGATGTGGATTTAGCTACCACATCGGCATAAGCCTAGTTTGTAGCTCGCTAGAGCGGAACCACGCTAACGGTGCAAGCTGCCTTGGCCGTTCTTAGCTTCAGTCGGTGAGTACAGCCGCATGCAGATGAGTGTCGAGGGCCTCGCACTCACCGTGTTCGATGACACCGCTTTGAGTCTTAGGCATGCGTGCACCCGCGTAGTTTATACTTAGGCCCCACATTTACGTCGGTTGCAAAGCGATATGCGGTGTGCGCGCGACACGCAGCGTTAATCGCCGGTTCGAGAGCTCCCGGGCTAATGTTCGTGAGTACACCAATTCCTTCCGATTTAGAGCCGGACTTGGGTACTCTCCGATAGTCCAGATTTATAGCGAGGGTAAGAGGCCCTTGAGGACACCCATTGGGATTGACTTTAGAGTTAATCAATTGGTCGAGGGAGAAAGACCCTCGAGGGTGTCGGACATCTTTGGGATCGGTTTTTGAGCTGATCAATTGGCCGAGGGAGAAAGACCCTCGGAGATGTCCCGGGATTGGTTTTGAGAGCCAATCATTAGGCGGAAGTAGGAGACTTCCGAGGATTCCGGATTTGCCTTGTGAGCTCGTTGAGCTAAGATCCGTATTGATATTTGTGGCATGTGTACTACGTTGCTAGATGATTGATTTCATCGTATCGTACCCCGGTCGGGGATTCTTACTGAGTATGTTTATACTCACCCTTATTGTGGTTTCTTCCACAGGTAACTTGGGACAACACCGAGGCGGCTAGCGGAGGGAGCTGGGGGATCATGGATGTCTTTGCGACACTCTGTCGTGTCTTATTTTACTGCTTTTGATTTCAAAGATGTAGTTGGACTTGGGTCCGTAGGGAAAACTTATGATTTGAACTATTTTGTGTTTTTAAGGAAAGTAATCTTGATCAATCAACGCTTTTTAATTTGAATGGTTCGTTTTGCCTAATGAATGTTTACTTTGTTTTTAATGTTTTCCACTCTTATATTTGAAAAGTTTTAAAACCGACCCTAGCCGGGTCCTTTTATGCTTTTCACTTGCATCTTGAGTAAAGATCTAGGTTTAGCACCGCTTTCGTGTCGGGTCTTTACACCGGCGCGCCGCACTAGGCGCTGGGCGCCGCGCTAGTGCTAGGCGCGGGACGTGGCAGACGCGAAGCCGCCGCTGGCGAGCGAACACGCTGGGTCGGGCGCGCGGGCGAGACGTCGGGTTTGCAAGACGTCGGGCGAACACGCTGGCGACGTGGCGTCGGGCGGCGGTGAAGCGGAGCGGCGCGCGCGCGCTCGAGCGGCTCGGTGCGGAGCGCGCGCGCGCGTCTGGGCGTTTAGTCTTGGACGGCGCGGTGCGTCTGGGCGCGCCTGGGCTGGGCGTTGCAACGCGTCTGGGGGCACCTAGGCTGGGCGATGCAGGGCTGTTGGGCACGCCTGGGCTGGGCGATGCAGGGCGTCTGGGCACGCCTGGGCTGAGCGGTCTGATGCGGCTAGGGCATGGCTGGGCGGCTAGGGTTGGGCTTTCTTGGTGAGGTCGGCTAGGAGAGAGAGAGAGAGAGAGAGAGAGAGATTGCAAAACAAGGGGAAAGGGACTTTCTTGATTTTCTTTCCTTTTCCTAATTTAAATGGGTCTAAAATCCCTTCCCAAAGCTTCCTCTTTCAAAACCCGGCCCAAACAAACTTTTCTTTCTAATAAAACTATTTTTCCTTCAAACTCCCAAAACCATTTAGGGCAAGGGTTCAAATCCCAAAGGAAGCACTCAAAAACCCATTAATTTTGCCAATAACTAAAATACCTCAAAACTCCCAAACAACTTGCCCAAACATCTTGGGTCTTGCAACCAACAACCACCAAACTTCGATGAAGGCAGGAAAGGCCCTGAAATCTTGAAAATCCTCAAAACCCTGACCGGGGGCAAAAATACCAAAATACCCTTAAGGGTTAGAACAGCTCTAACGGCCCATCCGAACATCCGAATAATGACCCGAAATCACCTGGGTAACCGAAATAGAATGTAACGACCCAGGTTTTTCTTCCCGGTCTTCCAGGTATGCCCTAGGGGTAATTTGGTAATTTGGTCGGGCCGTCAGGGTCGTTTGTGTCCTTTCCAGTTACTAAAATTATTGGATGGTTTTATGTAGGTTTTTGGAGGGGTTTGTGGTTTGGTTTGAGCAAGGTTTGATGCAAAAGTAAAAATAAAGGAATTTGTCTTTGCAGTGGGTTTGAACCCGGTCTCTGGGAAGCTTGTAGAGATGTGTGCCAATTGAGCCATTAGGTGCTCTTGTTGTGCTTTCTGCATCACATCTTAGTTAACCTTGGATTTTGGAGTTTTGGTGCATTTGGTTAAATGAAATAGAATTAGGTTTATTCCATCTTCTTCTCCAAAACTCCTCTTGGCCGCACAAGCTCTCCCTCTCCATTGCCTTGCCGAATTCTTCCTCCCTTGCATCTCCTTGGGTTCGATCATCATCATTCCGGGTAAGTCTTCATCTTCTTCATCTCCTCATTTGGTTTTTGATGCTGGCCGAAGGTAAGATGTAGAGTGTGTGTGTGTTTGTGTTGGTTGCGCGCCACCGAGAGGAGAAGCGACCATCATCGCCGACCAGCTCGCACGCCCAGATCTGTCGAAGCGACCTGCGCAAGACGCGAGATCCGCTTCGCGACCTTTTGGTTAAATCGTCGGCCTGAGAAGCCCAGATCGCTCCCGCGCCGTCCGGCCCGAATCGCCTGCAGCCGGATCGCGCGCCGGATCGCGCCAGAGAATAAAGAGCCTCGTCCTCGCTCGCCGCCCGCGCTCGCCGCGCGCGCCAGAGAGTCCTCGCCAGCGCCAGCGCGTCGGCCGCGCGTCTGCGTGCGCCCATCGCGACGCCCTCGCCGTGTCCGCTTGCCGAACCGCTGCCGCCCAGCGCCCAGCAGCGTCCGCGTCGCGCGCTGCCGCCTGCGCCGCGCGCCAGCCCAGACGCTCGCGCCGCGCGCTGCGTCCTGCCTGTGCCGTGCAGCTGCCGCGGCCCGCTGCGTCGTCCTGCCGTCTGATGCAGTAGCGGCCAGCGCCAGCCAGCTTGCCGGCGGCTCCAAGCTCGTGTCGTCGTGCGCGTGAGTTCCCCTTTGCCGAGCTTGTCGCTGTTCTTTTGTTGTTTAGACATTTTAGATGCTGATTATTGTTGGTTTGCTAGGTTCCCGCTCGCTAGCTCGGGATTGTTCCATGACTTAGGTTTTGTGTGTAGAAGCCTCCCGACCAAGGTAAGGATTTCTTACCAGGAGTTGTGTGGGCCTCTGGTATATTTGTGATTGTTGTTTTGTATGCTGTGTATGATTATTAGCATGTTTAGCCCTAGGTGCTCTGTTCAAATTCTGATCGGCATGAACTCTTGTATTGTTTCTCATGTTAGCCCATGCTAGGTTGTTCCATTCTCGCATGTTCGATATCTGTTCTTGCTTCGTAGTATCATGCTAGGTTCCTTGTATCTCGTTGAGCACGTATTGGACCGCATTGATTGAATGGTTATTATTGCTATGGTTTAGAGTCCGGTAGGTAGCATCATCCGGGCCGGATGCAATACGTAACTTGCATCCCCGATGGGACGTGCGAGATGGTACTCAGTCCCGATCCCATTAGGGTTTAGCTAACCCTAACGGTGGCCCCGCAATCTTGGGTGAGGGTGGCGATCAAAATGCCCCAACGGTCGGGATGATGACTTGGCATTGCCTCGTCCCGACGATCGGCACGTCCTCGGTGTGTTCGGCCGTAGCCCTTGATTGCCACTGTTAGGGCAAGGACCGCTTCTGGTGTAAGCCTACCACGGCCGGTTCCTTAGCCTCAGTGCGGTGGTACAGTGACATAGTTCACGTGTCCAGTCTCTCACACCCTATGTCGGTGACACCGATCCGGAGATTTAGTTAGGCATGGTGGTCGAACTCGGGCGGCTTGCCACTAGACCCGGCACCCCGAGTTTGCGGTAGCATGCGGTGCGCGCTTACGCTCATTACAGCGCCGGTGGAGAGCTCCTCGGGATCTTGAGCGAGTGCACCTTTCGTGATGGCGATGAGTCAGTGGCCGGGACTTGTTCCCGTATAGCGCGTTTAGTGTGTTGTGGTATTTCCGGACTAAGACCACGAGTTGGCATCCGAGGTCCAAGTGTGGACTTAGCTATGTGCTCCGCTCTGTGTTTGTACTCATAGCTTGCATACTTTCTTCTAGATGATCTTGTATATCGTATTGTACCCTGTTGGGGATTCTTCTTGGGTAATTCGTTACTCACCCTTATTCGTGGTTTTCCACGGTAATCAAGGCGGAGACAGGATGGTGAAGGGAAGCCGTGATCATGGAATCCTGCTGTCATCTCGACTATTTTATTTTATCATGACTCTTGACTTTTGTTATTTCCCCAGAATGCATGTAGACGCAGACAGAGAGCCCGGGATGTTTTCTTACGTTTTATGGATTCCAAATATTTGCACTTGCGGATTGTTTTAATGGTTTAAATAAATCTCTGATCGTAGTATGCTTTTAGAAATGTATGTTTTGGTTGTTGAATGTTTCATTTTTACTTGGAATCCGAAATGTGTTTTTCATAATGTCTTCTATTTTCAATACATGCATTGGGGTAAATGCCATTTAGAGCCCCTTTTGGGTCGGGTCTTTACTGATTGGTATCGAGCTCGAGTCATAGATTCAGTGAGATGACCTTTGTTGTAGGTCATCCTTCCATGATCACCAAAGACTCAGACAGTCATCAGTGCGCCTAGATTTATTGTTTTAGAAAGGAAAAGGGTTAAGAATTTACAATACCTATCATCTAGTGTATGCCTTGTTTGGTGTTGTGGAATGGTGACAGACGAGTTTTGATTCGTTGTTGGTTTGGATGTAGATCGCCAAAGATGCTACCACCCGTCATCGGGAGAGGAGGTTCGAGAGCGGTCGAGGTATCGAGGATCGGATCGATCATCGCAGGGACATCGTCCCAAGCCGAGATCGATGGCATTCCACCAGCCCTCTCCTCCCGTTACGCCTAGAGCGGGCGTTGAGGCGACCGGAGCGCCGTGAGATCGCTCCCCGGAGCGAGTTTGCCGAGTCTATGAGGGCTTTTATGGTCGGCATGTTGAGTGACCAGAGGGCGAGAGACCCGTGCCTTGTTAGCGTATGCCAGCGGAAGAGTCCCGAGCCCAGATCGAGCGGTGGACTCGATTGGTTCAAAGAGAGCTCGAGAGCACCTCCGGCTCCTCGGGAGCAAGTAGCCCCAGAGGCGTATATGGCGAGAGGGTGCCGAGGAATTGGGTAGGTGGTGAAGGATTTTGTGAAGTGGAAGCTTTGAGAAGTTTGATGCCACCGGTGATGCTTTAGCGACACCCCGGTGGATTGCCCATTTGGAGTACACCTTCACGATCATGGTGTGCCCCGATATTCGAGGCCGAGGTGTGCGGCTCATGTGCTAGGAGGCACAAATGAGATGGTGGTGGGAGTCCACCTTGAGCGAGAGACCACCGGGTCTCCACCCGCTACTTGGGAGTTCTTCAAGGCCGAGTTCAAGGTAAAGTTCATCGGTGATGAGGCTCAAGAGAAGATGGTGGAGCTCTTCCGAAACTCGAAGCGGGTTACGATTCCATTGAGGATTATGAGCGCAAGTTCTCGAGTATGGATATTTTGCTCCTCGCTTGATTGCCACCCCGGCCAAGATTCGGAAGTTCATATCCGGATTGAGCGCAGGTGTTTCCCGATGTCGTGGCTCGTGCCCCCGACACTTATGCTAGGGCTGTCCCAGATTAGCCACGATCTATAATGGGAAGTATCCTGCTGAGCGGTTTGTTGCCGCTCTGTTGCAGCGGCCCCGTCCCAGCCAATGTGTAGGGGCGAAGAGGAAGTTTGATTTTCGGGGGGCGGCGCAGCGCCAAGGGCGATTCGAAGCAGATCTGCGGAGAGCTCCAGTCCGTTTCCAGCCCCAGCGGCAGAGGAGGACCAGCGGTTTCCGTTTGTGCTACTTGTGGGAAAGTCCACGCCGGAGCTTGTCACCTGACCTAGATTGTGCTACCGTTGTGGTAGAGAGGGGCACATGGCCCGTTTTTGTGATCACCCGGCTATGGCGGCTCGGCCAATGCAGCAGCGAGGTCGAGTGTTTGCTACGACCCGTCAGAGGCCGAGCGTCACGGATGCCGCCGTGGGCGGTGCACGCTTCTTGTTTTAGATCACCTGCGCATTTGTCTTGTTTGATTCTGGTTCCACGCATTCATTTGTATCTGTGTTGTTTCTTGAGCATGCTAAGTTAAGACTAGAGCCTCTAGGTTTCGAGTTATCTCGTTGCAACTCCTTCGGGAGTTGATATGTTGGCTAGAGATAAGATTAGGGATGGCCGGATCGAGATATCCGGAGAGTTGCTAGTGGCTACGCTCATAGTTCCGCCTATGAGCGGTTTTGATGTGATTCTTGGCATGGAGTGGTTAGTCGCTAACCACGCGCGTTGATTGACCGCCACCGGAAGGAAGTAGTGTTCGAGCCGCGGGTCGGCCCGACTTTAAGTTTCGTGGAGTCCAGGGTGGAGTTTGCCCGCCGATGGTGTCACCGTGAAAGCTCGTCGGTTGCTTGCTCATGGAGCTTGGGGCTATCTAGCCAAGTTGTGCGGGAAGAGCGCCCCTCGTGTCTGCTTGATCAGTGCCGGTCGTGCGGGAGTTTGCGGACGTGTTTCTGAGGAGTTACTGGGGGTTGCCCCAAAGAGAGAGGTTGACTTCACAATTGAGCTCGAGCCGGGACCCTCCTATCTCGAAGGCTCCGTGTCTATATGGCTCCACTGAGTTAAAGGCGATCAAGATTGCGGGGAGATGTTAGATCGAGGGTTCATCCGTCCGAGTGTGTCCCGTGTGGGAGCACCGGCTGTTTGTGAAAAAGAAGGATGGTTCTATGCGCTTATGTATTGATTACCGCGAGTTTAATAAGGTATCGATGAAGAATAAGTACCGTTGCCCCGTGATCGATGATTTGTTCGATCGGCCTTCGTGGAGCTTCGTGTTCTCCAAGATAGATCCGAGATCCGGTTACCATCGATTGCGGATCGGGGATGCCGACATTCCTAAGACAGACTTTCGGTCTAGATATGGTCACTATGAGTTTGTGGTCATGTCGTTTGGATTGACCAATGCCCGGTACGCTCATGGACATGATGGATAGGGTGTTCAAATCATTTTTGGGCAACTTCGTCATCGTGTTCATTGACGATATTCGATTTATTCGAGGTCTAAAGAAGACCATGCGCGAGAGCATTTGAGGCGAGTATTGGCGGCTTTGAGGAAAACCACTTTATGCGAAGTTTTCCAAATGTGACTTCTGGTTGGAGCGGTGGCCTTCCTAGGCCACGTGGTTTCGAGAGATGGTATAGCCGTGGACCCCGCGAAGATTGAGGCCGTGAGTTCATGGGCCAAGCCGACTTTAGTTGCCGAGATTCGCAGCTTTTCAGGTTTGGCGTGTTACTACCGTCGGTTCGTCAAGGACTTTTCTGCTTTAGCCTCGCCCCTCACTCGTCCGACGAGGAAGGGTGTCGAGTTCGTTTGGGACAAAGAGTGTGATGAGAGCTTTGCGAGTGCTCAAGCGCAGCTTTGACTTCAAACTGATGTTGGCGATCCGGAGGGGACAGTGGTTTCGTGGTCTGATGATGCTTCCAAGTTTGGATTAGGTTGTGTGTTGATGCAAAGACGGGAAGGTCATTGCCTATGCTTCCCGTCCACCAAGCCGTATGAGCGAACTACCCGACTCATGATATGGAGTTGGCGCAGTGGTGTTTGCAATCAAGATTTGGAGGCATTACCGTATGGTGAGCGGATTCGATGTTTACCGATCACCGAGCCTCAAGTATCTGTTTACTCGAAGGAGTTGAATATGAGGCGAGAGGAGATGGTTAGAGTTGGTAAAGGATTATGATCTGCGAGATTTTGTACCATCGGGTAAAGCCAACGTAGTGGCCGATGCTTTGAGTAGAAAGACGTCGCACTCTGCGGCGTTGTTGAGTTCCCAAACCAGTTTGCGGAGAGAGTTCGAGCGGGCGAGGTTGCAGATGTTGTTGGGTGAGGTTACCGCGCCGTGGTAGCTCGATTGGTATGCTCACCCCTCTATTAGGCAAATGGATTATAGATGGCCAGTTGGGGGACCCCGCACTTAAGAGATTGGTTGACAGAGTTAGTCTTGACGGTGACTTTGACTTTGTATTTTCACCGCATAAAGGTTGACTTATAGAGGCCGGTTGTGTGTTCCGGACATTGCGTTTGCGAGCGAGTTGCTCTCGAGGCCCACAGTTCCCCTTTTGCTTGGCACCCCGGGTACCAAGATGTATCGAGACCTTAAGCGACCTTTCCGTGGATGGGAATGAAGAGAGATGTGGCGAGAGTTTGTCACCGGTGTCTCACTTGTCGCCAAGTGAAGGCACCTGTGCAGAGGCCACCGGGTTTGTTGCAACCACCGAGTGTGCCCAGTGGAAATGGGACGAGATCTCCATGGACTTTATCTCTGGTTTGCCAAGGACTCAGGAAGTTCTCTCGATTTGGGTGATAGTCGACCGTTTGACCAAGAGCGCACACTTCATTCCCGGTAGAGACACTTATACCGTGGAACAATGGCGCGCAGATTGTTTTTGGAGCAGATCATCCGTTATCATGGTGTGCCGGTAAGGATTGTGTCCGATCGTGACTCGCGGTTCACTTCGCGCTTCGAGAGCGCCTCGAGAAGGGTTTGGGCACAGAGTGCAATTTCAAAGATGACTTTTCACCCTCGACGGATGGTCGATCGAGAGAGTGAATCGATTCTAGAGGATATGTTGAGAGCTTGTGTGTTAGATTTCCCGTGCGATTGGGACCATGATCAGATGCCTTGATGGAGTTTGCCTATAACAACGATTACGATCGATTTATCTGATGGCTCCATTCGAGGCATTGTATGGTAAGCGTTATCGGGTCCCCGTGTTCGGGGAAGAGGTCGGTGATAGACGAGTTTTGGGTCCCGAGTTACTGCAGCTTGACCAATAGTGCAATCACGTAAGATTAGAGCTCGTGTGTTGACAAATTCGAGCAGAGCGAGAGAAGAGTTACGCCGATGTTCGGCGTCGAGATTTGGAGTTTGAGGTTGGTCAACATGTGTTCCTTAAGGTTGCTCCGATGCGAGGTGTTCCGAGGTTTGGTAGCGTGGGAAGTTGAGTCCCCGCTTTGTTGGTCCATTTGAGATCCTAGAGAGGATTGGCGGGAGTTGCTTACCGGTTAGCCCTTCCTCCGTCACTTTCATCGGCGGTGCATAGTGTTTTTCATGTATCGATGTTGAGGCAAGTATGTGCCGGACCACGCACATTGTGGACTTTGAGCCTTTGCAAACCGAATGAGGATTTGAACTTCGAGGAGAAGCCGGTGAGGATCCTTGCCTTTGAGACCAAGACGTTGCGTAATCGCGAGATTCGTTTGGTAAAGGTTCGATGGAAGAATCGGGGTCGAGGAAGCCACTTGGGAGCGGGAAGAAGGCGAGATGAGGTTGCATTACCACTGAGTGTTTGTTCTTAAGGACTTTCGAGGACGAAAGTCATAAAAAGGAGGGAATATTGTAACGACCCAGTGTTTTTCTTCCCGGTCTTCCGTATGCCCTAGGGGTAATTTGGTAATTTGGTCGGGCCGTCGAGTCGTTTGTGTCCTTTCCAGCACTAAAATTATTGGATGGTTTTATGTAGGTTTTTGGAGGGGTTTGTGGTTTGGTTTGAGCAAGGTTTGATGCAAAAGTAAAAATAAAGGAATTTGTCTTTGCATCGGGGTTTGAACCCGGTCTCTGGGAAGCTTGTAGAGATGTGTGCCAATTGAGCCATTAGGTGCTCTTGTTGTGCTTTCGCATCACATCTTAGTTAACCTTGGATTTTGGAGTTTTGGTGCATTTGGTTAAATGAAATAGAATTAGGTTTATTCCATCTTCTTCTCCAAAACTCCTCTTGGCCGCACAAGCTCTCCTCTCCATTGCCTTGCCGAATTCTTCCTCCCTTGCATCTCCTTGGGTTCGATCATCATCATTCCGGTAAGTCTTCATCTTCTTCATCTCCTCATTTGGTTTTTGATCTTTGGCCGAAGGTAAGATGTAGAGTGTGTGTGTGTTTGTGTTGGTTGCGGCCCGGAGAGGAGCAGCCATCATCGCCGACCACCATTTCGCACGCCCAGATCTGTCGGCGCCACCTGCCAGCCACGCCGAGATCCGCCTAGCGACTTTGCCGTTCGTCCAGCGAAGACAGATCGCCCACTGCCGTCGCCGCGTCCAGCGGTCGGATCGCCGCGCCGGATCGCGCCAGCATAAAGCAGCCAGATCGTCGTTCGTCCTCGCCCGATCGCTCGCCGCCAGAGGTCCTCGCCAGCGCCCGCCCAGCGTCCGCCGCGTCTGCGTCGCCCATCGCACGCGCCGCTGCCCGTGTCCGCTTGCCGAATCGCTCGCCCGCCCAGCGCCGGCCGCGCGTCGCGTCGCTGTCGCCGCTGCGCCCGCGCCAGCGCGCCGCCGCGCTGCTCGCTGCTGCGCGCTGCACATCGTCCAAGCCGTGCGCCGCTGCGGCCCGCGCGGCGTCCACTGCCGTCAGGCGTGCCAGCCGGCCAGCGCCAGCCAGCTGCAGCCAGCTCAAGCTCGTGTCGTCGTGTGCGCGTGAGTTCCCGAGCCGAGCTTGCTGTTCTTTTGTTGTTTAGACATTTTAGATGCTGATTATTGTTGGTTTGCTAGGTTCCCGCCGCTAGCTCGGGATTGTTCCGCAGCTTAGGTTTTGTGTGTAGAAGCCTCCCGACCAAGGTAAGGATTTCTTCTGGGAGTTGTGTGGGCCTGCAAGTGGTATATTTGTGATTGTTGTTTTGTATGCACGTATGATTATTAGCATGTTTAGCCCTAGGTGCTCTGTTTCAATTCTGATCGCATGAACTCTTGTATTGTTTCTCATGTTAGCCCATGCTAGGTTGTTCCATTCTCGGCATGTTCGATATCTGTTCTTGCTTCGTAGTATCATGCTAGGTTCCTTGTATCTCATTGAGCACGTATTGATCGCATTGATTGAATGGTTATTATTGCTATGGTTTAGAGTCCGTAGGTAGCATCATCCGGCCGGATGCAATACGTAACTTGCATCCCCGATGTGGACGTGCGAGATGGTACTCGTCCCGATCCCATTAGGGTTTAGCTAACCCTAACGGCCGGCCCCCGCAATCTTGGGTGAGGGTGGCGGTCGTTAAATGCCCCAACGGTCGGGATGATGACTTGGCATTGCCTCGTCCCCGACGATCGGCACGCCCCTCGGTGTGTTCGGCCGTAGCCCTTGATTGCCACTGTTAGGGCAAGGACCGCTTCACGGTGTAAGCCTACCACGACCGGTTCCTTAGCCTCGAGTGCGGTGGTGGTACAGTGACATAGTTCACGTGTCCGTGTCTCACACCCTATGTCGGTGACACCGATCCGGAGATTTAGTTAGGCATGGTGGTCGAACTCGGGCGACTTGCCACTGGACCCGGCACCCCGAGTTTGCGGAGCATGCGGTGCGCGCTTACGCTCATTACAGTAGCCGACCGGAGAGCTCCTCGGGATCTTGAGCGATGCACCTTTCGTATCGGCGATGAGTCGGTGAGGCCGGGACTTGTTCCCGTATAAGCGCGTTTAGTGTGTTGTGGTATTTCCGGACTAAGACCACGAGTTGGCATCCGAGGTCCAAGTGTGGACTTAGCTATGTGCTCCGCTCGTGTTTTTGTACTCATAGCTTGCATACTTTCTTCTAGATGATCTTGTATATCGTATTGTACCCGGTTGGGGGATTCTTACTGGGTAATTCGTTACTCACCCTTATTCTCGTGGTTTCCACCACAGTAATCAAGGCGGGAGACAGGATGGTCAAAGGGAAGGCGTGATCATGGAATCCTGCTGTCATCTCTCGATCTATTTTATTTTATCATGACTCTTGACTTTTGTTATTTCCCCTGAATGCATGTAGACGGGCACAGAGCCCCAGGATGTTTTCTTACGTTTTATGGATTCCAGCATATTTGCACTTGCGGATTGTTTTAATGGTTTAAATAAATCTCTGATCGTGAGTATGCTTTTAGAAATGTATGTTTTGGTTGTTGAATGTTTCTGCTTTTTACTTGGAATCCGAAATGTGTTTTTCATAATGTCTTCTATTTTCAATACATGCATTGGGGTAAATGCCATTTAGAGCCCCTTTTGGGTCGGGTCTTTACAGTTGGTATCGAGCTCGAGTCATAGATTCTCAGAGACCGACCTTTGTTGTAGGTCATCCTTCCATGATCACCAAAGACTCAAGCGAGTCATCAGTGCGCCTAGATTTATTGTTTTAGAAAGGAAAAGGGTTAAGAATTTACAATACCTATCATCTAGTGTATGCCTTGTTTGGTGTTGTGGAATGGTAGTGACGTGTTTTGATTCGTTGTTGGTTTGGATGTAGATCGCCAAATGCGATCACCGTCATCGGAGAGAGAGGTTCGAGAGCAGGTCGAGGTATCGGGATCGGATCTCGACATCGCAGGGACATCGTCCCAAGCCGAGAGGCGATGGCATTCCACCAGCGAGCTCCTCCCGCTACGCCTAGAGCGGGCGTTGAGGCGATCGAAGCGCCGTGAGATCGCCTCCCTCGGAGCGAGTTTGCCTGAGTCTATGAGGGCTTTTATGGTCGGCATGTTGAGTGACCGGAGGCGAGACCAGTGCCTTGTTGGCAGCGCAGCGGGAAGAGTCCCGAGCCCAGATCGAGCGGTGACTCGATTGGTTCAAAGAGAGCTCGAGTAGCACCTCCACCTCCTCGAGAGCAAGTAGCCCCAGAGGCGTATATGGCGAGGGTGCCGAGGAATTGGGTAGGTGGTGAAGGATTTTGTGAAGTGGAAGCTTTGAGAAGTTTGATGCCACCGGTGATGCTTTAGCGGCGGCCAGTGGATTGCCCATTTGGAGTATACCTTCCTGATCATGGTGTGCCCCGATATTCAGAGGCCGAGGTGTGCGGCTCATGTGCTAGGAGGCACAAATGAGATGGTGGTGGGAGTCCACCTTGAGCGAGAGACCAGTGGGTCTCCACCCGCTACTTGGGAGTTCTTCAAGGCCGAGTTCAAGGTAAAGTTCATCGGTGATGAGGCTCAAGAGAAGATGGTGGAGCTCTTCCGAACTCAAGCGTGGTTCTGATTCCATTGAGGATTATGAGCGCAAGTTCTCGAGTATGGATATTTTGCTCCTCGCTTGATTGCCACCCCTGAGTGAAGATTTGGAAGTTCATATCCGGATTGAGGCGGTGTGTTTCCGGATGTCGTGGCTCGTGCCCCGACACTTATGCTAGGGCATCCCAGATTAGCCACGATCTATAATGGGAAGTATCCTGCTGAGCGGTTTGTTGCCGCTCTGCTTCGTCTGTCCCCCAGCGGTGTGGGCGAGCGTAGAGAAGTTTGATTTTCGGGGCGGCGGCGCCGTCAAGGGCGATTCGAAGCAGAGAGATCTCGGAGCTCCAGCTCGGTCCGTTTCCAGCGTGGAGGAGACCCGTGCGAGTTCCCGCTTGTGCTACTTGTGGGAAAGTCCACGCCGGAGCTTGTCGGCTGGACCTAGATTGTGCTACCGTTGTGGTAGAGAGGGCACATGGCCCGTTTTGTGATCACCACGGCTATGGCGGCTCGGCCAGCCGCAGCAGGCGGTCGAGTGTTTGCTACGACCGTCAGAGGCCGAGCGTCGGGATGCCGCTGTGGCGTGAGTGCGCTTCTTGTTTTAGATCACTGCGCATTTGTCTTGTTTGATTCTGGTTCCACGCATTCATTTGTATCTGTGTTGTTTGCTGAGCATGCTAAGTTAAGACTAGAGCCTCTAGGTTTCGAGTTATCTGTTGCAACTCCTTCGGGAGTTGATATGTTGGCTAGAGATAAGATTAGGGATGGCCGGATCGAGATATCCGGAGAGTTGCTAGTGGCTACGCTCATAGTTCTGCCTATGAGCGGTTTTGATGTGATTCTTGGCATGGAGTGGTTAGTCGCTAACCACGCGTTGATTGACCGCCACCGGAAGGAAGTAGTGTTCAAAGCCGCGGGTCGGCCCAAACTTTTAAGTTTCGTGGAGTCCAGGGTGGAGTTTGCCCGCCGATGGTGTCACCGTGAAAGCTCGTCGGTTGCTTGCTCATGGAGCTTGGGGCTATCTAGCCAAGTTGTGCAGGAAGAGCCGCCTCGCTCTGTTGATCGAGTCACTGCAGGTCGTGCGAGGAGTTTGCGGACGTGTTTCTGAGGAGTTACCGGGTTGCCCCAAGAGAGAGAGTTGACTTCACAATTGAGCTCGAGCCGTGGACCTCCCTATCTCGAAGGCTCCGTGATCGTATGGCTCCACTGAGTTAAAGGAACGAAGATTCGGTTGCGGGAGATGTTAGATCGAGGGTTCATCCGTCCGAGTGTGTCCCCGTGGGGAGCACCGATTCTGTTTGTGAAAAAGAAGGATGGTTCTATGCGCTTATGTATTGATTACCGCGAGTTTAATAAGGTATCGCTGAAGAATAAGTACCGTTGCCCGTGATCGATGATTTGTTTGATCACCTTCGGAGCTTCGTGTTCTCCAAGATAGATCTCGAGATCCGGTTACCATCGATTCTGGATCGTGGGATGCCGACATTCCTAAGACAAATTTTTCGAGTCTAGATATGGTCACTATGAGTTTGTGGTCATGTCGTTTGGATTGACCAATGCCCCACCCGCGTTCATGGACATGATGGATAGGGTGTTCAAATCATTTTTGACAACTTCGTCATCGTGTTCATTGACGATATTCTCGATTTATTCGAGGTCTAAAGAAGACCATGCAGAGCATTTGAGGCGAGTATTGGCGGCTTTGAGGGAAAAACCACTTTATGCGAAGTTTTCCAAATGTGACTTCTGGTTGGAGCGGTGGCCTTCCTAGGCCACGTGGTTTCGAGAGATGGTATAGCCGTGGACCCGCGAAGATTGAGGCCGTGTGAGTTCATGGGCCAAGCCGACTTTAGTTCTTTGAGATTCGCACTTTTCGGGTTTGGCGAGTTACTACCGTCGGTTCGTCAAGGACTTTTCGCTTTAGCCTCGCCCCTCACTCGTCCGACGAGGAAGGGTGTCGAGTTCGTTTGGGGGGCAAAGAGGTGTGATGAGAGCTTTGCGTGCTCAAGCGCAGCTTTGACTTCAAAGACACGATGTTGGCGATCCGGAGGGGACAGTGGTTTCGTGGTCTACAATGATGCTTCCAAGTTTGGATTAGGTTGTGTGTTGATGCAAAGACGGGAAGGTCATTGCCTATGCTTCCCGTCACCAAGCCGTATGAGCAGAAACTACCCGACTCATGATATGGAGTTGGCAAAGCAGTGGTGTTTGCAATCAAGATTTGGAGGCATTACCCGTATGGTGAGCGGATTCGAGATGTTTACCGATCACCGAGAGCCTCAAGTATCTGTTTACTCGTAAGGAGTTGAATATGAGGCGAGAGAGATGGTTAGAGTTGGTAAAGGATTATGATCATGAGATTTTGTACCATCCGGTAAAGCCAACGTAGTGGCCGATGCTTTGAGTAGAAAGACGTCGCACTCTGCGGCGTTGTTGAGTTCCCAGCCAGTTTGCGGAGAGAGTTCGAGCGGGCCGAGGTTGCGATGTTGTTGGGTGAGGTTACCGCCAGGTAGCTCGATTGGACTGCTCACCCCTATTAGGCGGCGGATTATAGACGGCCAGTTGGGGACCCGCACTTAAGAGATTGGTTGACAGAGTTAGTCTTGTGGTGACTTTGACTTTGTATTTTCACCGATGCAGTGGGTTGACTTATAGAGGCCGGTGTGTGTTCCGGACATTGCGTGTTTGCGAGCGAGTTGCTCTCGGAGGCCCACAGTTCCCTTTTTGCTTGGCACCCCTGGGTACCAAGATGTATCGAGACCTTAAGCGCACCTTCCGGTGGATGGGAATGAAGAGAGATGTGGCAGAGTTTGTCACCTGTCTCACTTGTCGCCAAGTGAAGGCACCCGAGCAGAGGCCACTGGTTTGTTGCAAATGCCACCGAGTGTGCCCCAAAGGAAATGGGACGAGATCTCCATGGACTTTATCTCTGGTTTGCCAAGGACTCCGAGGAAGTTCTCTCGATTTGGGTGATAGTCGACCGTTTGACCAAGAGCGCACACTTCATTCCCGGTAGAGACACTTATACCGTGGAACAAAGGCGCGATTGTTTTTGGAGCGAGATCATCCGTTATCATGGTGTGCCGGTAAGGATTGTGTCCGATCGTGACTCGCGGTTCACTTCGTTTCGGAGAGCGCTCCGAAGGGTTTGGGCACAGAGTGCAATTTCAAAGATGACTTTTCACCCTCGGACGGATGGTCGACCGAGAGAGTGAATCGATTCTAGAGGATATGTTGAGAGCTTGTGTGTTAGATTTCCCGTGCGCTTGGGACCAAAGATCTCAGATGCTTGATGGAGTTTGCCTATAACAACGATTACGATCGGCGATTTATCTGATGGCTCCATTCGAGGCATTGTATGGTAAGCGTTATCGGTCCCCGTGTTCGGGAAGAGGTCGGTGATAGACGTGTTTTGGGTCCCGAGTTACTGCAGCTTGACCAATAGTGCGGTCACGTAAGATTAGAGCTCGTATGTTGACAAACTCGGAGCGAGCGAGAAGAGTTACGCCGATGTTCGGCGTCGAGATTTGGAGTTTGAGGTTGGTCGACATGTGTTCCTTAAGGTTGCTCCGATGCGAGGTGTTCCGAGGTTTGGTAAGCGTGGGAAGTTGAGTCCCCGTTTTGTTGGTCCATTTGAGATCCTAGAGAGGATTGGCGAGTTGCTTACCGGTTAGCCCTTCCTCCGTCAATCACTTGTCGGTGCATAGTGTTTTTCATGTATCGATGTTGAGGCGGTATGTGCCGGACCCGTCGCACATTGTGGACTTTGAGCCTTTGCGGTGAATGAGGATTTGAACTTCGAGGAGAAGCGGTGAGGATCCTTGCCTTTGAGACCAAGACGTTGCGTGTCGCGAGATTCGTTTAGTAAAGGTTCGGTGGAAGAATCGGGTTACGAGGAAGCCACTTGGGAGCGGGAAGACGAGATGAGGTTGCATTACCCTGAGTAAGCTGTCTTAAGGACTTTCGAGGACGAAAGTCATAAAAAGGAGGAATATTGTAACGACCCGTGTTTTTCTTCCCGGTCTTCCGTATGCCCTAGGGGTAATTTGGTAATTTGGTCGGGCCGTCGTGGTCGTTTGTGTCCTTTCCATTACTAAAATTATTGGATGGTTTTATGTAGGTTTTTGGAGGGGTTTGTGGTTTGGTTTGAGCAAGGTTTGATGCAAAAGTAAAAATAAAGGAATTTGTCTTTGATCGGGGTTTGAACCCGGTCTCCCTGGGAAGCTTGTAGAGATGTGTGCCAATTGAGCCATTAGGTGCTCTTGTTGTGCTTTCTGCATCACATCTTAGTTAACCTTGGATTTTGGAGTTTTGGTGCATTTGGTTAAATGAAATAGAATTAGGTTTATTCCATCTTCTTCTCCAAAACTCCTCTTGGCCGCAAGCTCTCCTCTCCATTGCCTTGCCGAATTCTTCCTCCCTTGCATCTCCTTGGGTTCGATCATCATCATTCCGGTAAGTCTTCATCTTCTTCATCTCCTCATTTGGTTTTTGATCTTTGGCCAAAGGTAAGATGTAGAGTGTGTGTGTGTTTGTGTTGGTTGCGGCCACCGAGAGGAGCAACCATCATCGCCGACCACTCGCCACGCCCGAGATCTGCTGGCAGCGACCGCGCCGCGCCAGATCCGCCTAGCGCCTTGCCGTTCGTCGGCCTCCAAAGAAGACACGCGCTTCGCTGTCGCGACGCCCAATGCCGGTCGATCGCGACGCCGGATCGCGCCAAAGAATAAAGAGCCAGATCGTCGTTCGTCCTCGCCCGATCGCTGCGACGCCAGAGGTCCTCGCCAGCGCCGCGCGCGTCGGCCGCGTCTGCGTCGCCCATCGCGCGCCCTCGCCGTGTCCGCTTGCCGAATCGCTGCTCGCTCGCCGCCCAGCGCCAGCCCGCGTCCGCGTCGCCGTCGCGCGCCGCCGCCAAGCGCCGCCCGCGCCGCAGACGCTTCGCCGCGCGCGTCGCCTGCACCGTCTGCCGTGCGGCCAGCGCGGCGGCTGCGTCCACTGCCGTCTGCGTGCAGTAGCCACAGCCAGCGCCAGCCCCGGCTTGCCCGCGGCTCCAAGCTCGTGTCGTCGTGCGCGCGTGAGTTCCCCTTTGAGCCGAGCTTGCTGTTTCTTTTGTTGTTTAGACATTTTAGATGCTGATTATTGTTGGTTTGCTAGGTTCCCGCTCGCTAGCTCGGGATTGTTCCGCAGCTTAGGTTTTGTGTGTAGAAGCCTCCCACCAAGGTAAGGATTTCTTACCGGAGTTGTGTGGGCCTGCGGTATATTTGTGATTGTTGTTTTGTATGCACTGTGTATGATTATTAGCATGTTTAGCCCTAGGTGCTCTGTTCAATTCTGATCGGCATGAACTCTTGTATTGTTTCTCATGTTAGCCCATGCTAGGTTGTTCCATTCTCGCATGTTCGATATCTCTGTTCTTGCTTCGTAGTATCATGCTGGGTTCCTTGTATCTGTTGAGCACGTATTGGACCGCATTGATTGAATGGTTATTATTGCTATGGTTTAGAGTTCGTGTAGGTAGCATCATCCGGGCGGATGCATAACGTAACTTGCATCCCCGATAGGGACGTGCGAGATGGTACTCAAGTCCTCGATCCCGTTAGGGTTTAGCTAACCCTAACGGTGGCCCCGCAATCTTGGGTGAGGTGGCGGATCGTTAAATGCCCCAACGGTCGGGATGATGACTTGGCATTGCCTCGTCCTCGACGCAATCGGCACGCCCCTCGGCGTGTTCGGCCGTAGCCCTTGATTGCCACTGTTAGGGCAAGGACCGCTTCGGTGTAAGCCTACCACGACCGGTTCCTTAGCCTCAAAGCGGTGGTACAGCCGACATAGTTCACGTGTCCAGTCTCACACCCCTATGTCGCGACACCGATCCGGAGATTTAGTTAGGCATGGTGGATCGAACACGGCGCTTGCCACTAGACCCGGCACCCCGCAGTTTGCGTGAGCATGCGGTGCGCGCGCTTACGCTCATTACAACGCCGATCGAGAGCTCCTCGGGATCTTGAGCCGTGCACCTTTCAGATCGGCGATGTAGTCGTCAGGCCGGCCGACTTGTTCCCGTATAGCGCGTTTAGTGTGTTGTGGTATTTCCGGACTAAGACCCTGAGTTGGCATCCGAGGTCCAAGTGTGGACTTAGCTATGTGCTCCGCTCTGTGTTTGTACTCATAGCTTGCATACTTTCTTCTAGATGATCTTGTATATCGTATTGTACCCCGGTTGGGGATTCTTACTGGGTAATTCGTTACTCACCCTTATTCTGTGGTTTTCCACGGTAATCAAGCGGGAGACAGGATGGTGAAGGGAAGCTGTGATCATGGAATCCTGCTGTCATCTCTGACTATTTTATTTTATCATGACTCTTGACTTTTGTTATTTCCCCTGAATGCATGTAGACGGGCACAGAGCCCCAGGATGTTTTCTTACGTTTTATGGATTCCAGCATATTTGCACTTGCGGATTGTTTTAATGGTTTAAATAAATCTCTGATCAGAGTATGCTTTTAGAAATGTATGTTTTGGTTGTTGAATGTTTCTGTTTTTACTTGGAATCCGAAATGTGTTTTTCATAATGTCTTCTATTTTCAATACATGCATTGGGGTAAAGGCCATTTAGAGCCCCTTTTGGGTCGGGTCTTTACATAGAAACTGGGCCGTTACACCGGCACTATGTCGTTTATTGTTTGCATTTATTTATTCAGCATGTAGATGGACAGGAGTCCTAGGGGAATGATGTTAAAGTTGTTTAAACTGTTTTGAATGTTCTTTTATAAATACTGGCCAGGCTTATTTTACCTTGTTGGATTTGCTTTATGAAATTGTTGGTTATGTTTTAAGTGTTCCCCGTTTCCAAATGTTTTGAAAAAGTTTTAAATATGAGCACTAAATCACTTGTTGAAATATTTAACTTGCATGCTGAGTGAGGACCTAGGTTTAGGACCGTATTTCAGGTCGGGTATTTACAAACATAAAATAGCCTCAAGAAAAGGCCTTACCCAAAACCGATAGGGCCTAGGTCCTTGGCAACCAGGTCTCGACTGCTAGGTGAAGGCTCAAGCTTCGGCTGCAGCTACGCGGTGAAGACACGGTGAAGACACGGCTGCAAGGACTCGGCGACAAGGCTCGGCAGGTGTGCAGGGTGCGAGCGTGAGCTGCTGCTTGTGGACGGGCTAAGCTGGGCTAGCGCGAGGGGCTGCAACGTGGGGCTTTAGCGTGCTAATGTCGACTGTTCGCTGGTGACGTCGCGTGGGCAACATGTGTGGAAGGCTGCGGATCGGCGGGTCTGGGCGGGGTGGGGTGCAGTGGCTCTCGGCTGCTTGCTTGCGGCTAAGTGCTTGCAGCAGCTCGGCTACGTGGGGTTGTGCGTGCGGTTAGAGGCGATGGCTCTCAGCTGCAATGGTGGGCGATGGAGCTTGGAGCTTGCGATGGGAAGTTGGTTTGGCAAGAAGAAAAACGAAGAAGAGGAAGGTAGAGAGACAAGGGATTTCGGCTAGGGCTTAGGGGAAAACAAGTGTATTTTTCCCTATTTTTCACTTAATTAATCCCTTGAAAATCCTCCAAATGCCACAAGCCAAATGAGGTTCCCCCTTCGAGTCATGGCAAGCTCACCTTTTAATTCTATTTTCTGTTTAAATCCGAACAACCTCCAAACCACTCTCGGTCCTAGAACCTGAAACCAGAATACAATTAACAACTCAACACTAGTCTGAGAAACAACCTGAAACCCTGAACATTTACCGAAATGGCCCCAGAGGCCAAATGACCAAAAATACCCCTGGAAACTCAAAAGGCCCTAACGGCCCAACCAAACCACTGAATAAATAACCGAACATACCTGAAGATCCAGAATGAAACTTGGGCCATTACATATCTAAGCAGCTCAAAAACTGGATCGAGTACACAAAGGTTAGGTGAAAGAACCCGACCCCAAATGCGGTCCTAAACCTAGGTTCTCACTCAGCATGCAAGTTAAATACTTCATCAAGCGGTTTAGTGCTTCATATTTAAAACCTTTCAAAACATTTAAAAGCGGGGACACTTAAAACATAAACAACAACCTTCATTTAAGCAAACCAACAAAGTAAAACAAGCTTGCCAGTGTTTATGAAATCATAAAATTACAATTTAAACAACTGTTAAAAACATCCCCTAGGACTCTCTGTCCGTCTACATGTTGAACAAATTATGCAAACAATAAAAGATGAGTCTGCCATGCGCTCCCATGATCAATCGGCTCCTCTCGCTAGCCGTCCCAAGGTCTTTGTCCCAAGTTACCCGTGGAAAACCACAGAAATAAGGGTGAGTATAAACATACTCGGTGAAGAATCCCCAACCGGGGTACAATACGATACATCAATCATCCGCACACTAGTATACATGCAAACAATTACAACACGGATCATAGCTCAACGAGCTTACAAGGTGAATCTGGAATCCTCTAAGTCTCCAACTTCTCGCCTAATGATTGGCTCTCATAACCAATCCCGGACATCTCCGAGGGTCTTTCTCCCTCAAATTAATTGATCGGCTAAAAATCGATCCCAAAGATTTCCGACACCCTCGAGGGTCTTTCTCCTCGACCATATGATCACTCAAAAGCCAATCCCAATGGGTGTCCTCAAGGGCCTCTTACCCTCGCTAACAAATCTAGACTATCGAGAGTACCCAAAGTCCGCTCTGAATCGAAAGAACGGGTGTACTCACGAACATTAGCCGTGGGGAGCTCTTGAACCGGCGACTAACGCTGCGTGTGCGCGAACACCGCATGCTTCTTTGCAAACCGGCGTAAATGTGGGGCCTGGTACAAACTACGCGGGCCACCCACGCCGCACTGAGACGCCTGCGCATCGCCCGGCCCAGTGCGCCAGAGCGCGTTATCGCCCCCTCAGCCAGTGCGCCCGAGACGCGTTACGCCGCCAGCCAGCAGCGCGCCGCGCGCGCGCGCCGCCCGCGACCAGCCGCCCGAGACGCTGCGCGCGCTCCGCTTCGCTTTGCCGCCGCCCCACGCGTCGCCAGCGCCGCTTTCGCGCCGACAGACGCGCCACCCTGCCTCGCTCCCCGCGCACCCGACGTCTCGCCAGCGCGCCGACCCAAATGTGTTCGCTTGTTGCGATAGCCCGCGTCACCGCACGTCCCCCGCTCGCTAGTGCCGGCGCCTGCGCCACACAGCCCTGACTTTGTCCTTGCGGACGGACGACCGCCTCTACCGTGGCGGGTTGGGGCGTGACCTTGTGTCTTCTCGGTCGGTAATTCCCAGTCTTTTCTCCTTTGGGCACTAGGTCGTTGGTCTCTTTGTTTATTTAATTAGGTTGTTTTTACTAAAATGCTTAGGTTGCTCGGGTTCGCTTTAAGCTCGAGGGTCGTTATATGATTCGCGATAGTTATTTTCCACTTGTTTCCAGGTAAGGATTTCTTACCGTGGTTGTGTGGACCCTGCGATGCTTTCTTGATTGTGCCTTATATGCATGTTTACTTCTATGAACATGATTAGTGGATAGGACAGCTTGTGATTGCATTCTTGCTAGCATGTTTGCCTGTTTGTACATGTTAGTGCCATGCTAGGATTGTTCTTCCAGCATGCTTGAGATTCCTGCTTTAAGTTCGTAGTATCATGCTAGGTTATGTGTGATTGATGTTGATATGTATGTCTAGCCAGGAATCAGTTATTTTGTACTCCTAGCTAGTATAGTAGGGTTTGTCATCATCCAGAGGCTGAGAGTGGACATAACGTACTTTGTCCCCACCGGTCGGGTGTAGAGCGAAGCATACGTACATTGCTTCCCCCCTGCAGCCGATGTGGATTTAGCTACCACATCGGCATAAGCCTAGTTTGTAGCCTGCTAGAGCGGAACCCTGCCAACGGTGGGAAGCTTTGCCTTGGCGGTTCTTAGCTTCGTGTCGGTGGTACAGTTGCATAGATGAGTGCCGAGGGTCTCGCACTCACCGTGTTCGATGACACCGTTTACGAGTCTTTAGGCATGCGTACTGCTCGCGTGAGTTTGTACTTAGGCCCCCACATTTACGCTGGTTGCAAAGCGAAGATGCGGTGTCGCGGGCACGCGCGCGTTAGTCGCCGGTTCGGAGAGCTCCCCCGGGCTAATGTTCGTGAGTACACCCGTTCTTTCCAGTTTAGAGCCAGACTTCGGGTACTCTCCCGATAGTCCAGATTTGTTAGCTAGGGTAAGAGGCCCTTGAGGACACCCATTGGGATTGGCTTTTGAACTGATCATATGGTCGAGGGAGAAAGAACCTCGAGGGTGTCGGACATCTTTGGGATCGGTTTTTGAGCTGATCAATTGGTCGAGGGAGAAAGACCCTCGGAGATGTCCTGGGATTGGTTATGAGAGCCAATCATTAGGCCTGAAGTAGGAGACTTCCGAGGATTCTAGATTCTGCCTTGTAAGCTCGTTGAGCTATGATCCGTGTTGGTAATCGCTTGCATGTATACTAGGGTGCCAGATGATTGATGTATCGTATTGTACCCCGGTTGGGGATTCTTACTGAGTATGTTTATACTCACCCTTATTTCTGTGGTTTTCCACCAGGTAACTTGGGATAGCACCGGGACGGCTAGCGGAGGGAGCTGATTGATCATGGGAGCCGCCGGCACTCTGTCTTTTATTGTTTGCATAATTTGTTCAGCATGTAGACGGACAGGAGTCCTAGGGGGATGTTTTTAACAGTTGTTTAAATTGTATTGTATGATTTCATAAACACTGGCCAGGCTTGTTTTACTTTGTTGGTTTGCTTAAATGAAGGTTGTTGTTTATGTTTTAAGTGTCCCCGCTTTTAAATGTTTTGAAAGGTCTTAAATATGAAGCACTAAACCGCTTGATGAAGTATTTAACTTGCATGCTGAGTGAGAACCTAGGTTTAGGACCGCATTTGGGGTCGGGTTCTCTCAGTTGGTATCAGAGCCAGGCATCGGGCCGGTGTGCCGGGTCCATCGGGACGCTGGACCTCTAAGGGGAGGTGGAAACCCATAGGGGAATCCCACATCGGTTGGAAAGGGGAACGAAGCACTCCTTATAAAGGGTGTGGACACCTTTCCCTAGCAAGACGCGTTTTCCCCATGGGGGGGGGGGGGTGAAACAAATCCGTGAGGCCAGTGGACCAAAGCGGACAATATCTTGGCTAGCGATGAGTTAGGCCGTTACATTAGGTTTACCGAAAACCGAGCAACTAGTTAGGGCTCTCGGTAAGGCACGACAAGAAGGCTGACGACAACCTCAAGGCTCAGCTAGGGAAAGCTCTCGAAAATGCACTAGGCTAGTCTCAGCTTGGTGAAACAAAGACCCCTCAGCTAGGGTTTGGTTTCGATCTCGACAAAGGGGGCTTGCGGCAACAAGAAGAATAAGATCTTGGTTGGAATTTGATCTCAGCAAGATGAAGAGGAAAAGGGAATCAAAAGGTTGTCAGCTAGGTGATGGGGGAGGAGAGATTGGTAAAAGGGAAAATGGTGCTTGGCTAGGGTTTGGTTGGAACGACCAAGGGACTTCGATGAGGAGCTAGGAGATGATTCTTGGCAATAGAAGGAGAGGATAAGAAATTCGGCAAGAGGGGAGAAGAGAAGAGGAAGAATCTATCCTTGGGAGAAGGGAGAAGATGGAATCGGTAATTGGAGATGGGAGAGAAGTCTCTCGTGGAGTTTTACGGCTAGGGAGAAAGAGGGTGAAGAAATCGCTAAAGCCCTCTGGTGAAATCCATGAAAAACTCTTTTTCCCTTCCCTTAATCGATAAAACGAGTCTCCAAGTGCCACGTGTCCCTTGCAACCCGCCTTCGAATCCCAGCGAAGACAGTTTTCCCTTTCTTTGTTCTCTTTTTAATTAAAACTCCAAATCCCTAACCATCCGGCCTTCGAGTCCTAGCGAAGGAAACTTTAATCCATAATTTTCCTTTATTAAGCAAAACCTCCAAACTTCATGAATTACAACTCTAACCTTGGAACCTGAAACCGAAAGAATAACCGAGCTCAGCAAATAATAGAAACAGCCCTGAAACCCTAGTCAATTATAGAATCGACCCTGAAGGAAAAATTACCAAAATGCCCCTAAAGGCTCAAACTGCCTTAACGGCCCAACCGAACAACCAAATAAATAACCGAACGTACCTAGGGAACCGGAATAGAAAGTTGGGTTGTTACAATACTTCCTCCTTTTAAGACTTTCGTCCTCGAAAGTCCTAAGACTGGAACAACTTTGGGTAATGCATCCTCATCTCTTCCTCTAACTCCCAAGTCGCTTCCTCTGATGTAAGAACCCAACCCAAAATAGGGTCATAAACCTAGATTCTCACTCAGCATGCAAGTTAAATACTTCATCAAGCGGTTTAGTGCTCATATTTAAAACCTTTCAAAACATTTGAAAACGGGGAACACTTAAAACATAAACAACAATCTTCATTTAAGCAAAACCAACAAAGTAAAACAAGTCTGGCCAGTGTTTATAAAAACATATAAAAACAGTTTAAACCACTTTTAAAAACGTCCCCCTAGGACTCTTGTCCATCTATATGCTGAACAAATTATGCAAACAATAAACGACAGAGTGCCGGCGACTCCCATGATCAATCAGCTCCCTCCGCTAGCCGTCCCGTTGCTGTCCTAAGTTACCTGGTGGAAAAACCACAGAAATAAGGGTGAGTATAAACATACTCAGTAAGAATCCCCAACCGGGGAACAATACGATACATCAGTCATCTAGCACCCTAGTATACATGCAAACAATTACCAACACAGATCATAGCTCAACTAGCTTACAAGGCAGAATCTGGAATCCTTGGAAGTCTCCTACTTCCAGCCTAATGATTGGTTCTCATAACCAATCCCGGGACATCTCCGAGGGTCCTTCTCCCTCGGCCAACTGATCAGCTCAAAAACCGATCCCAAAAGATGTCTGACACCCTCGAGGGTCTTCCTCCCTCGACCAAATAATCAGCTCAAAAGCCAATCCCAATGGGTGTCCTCAAGGGCCTCTTACCCTCGCTAATAAATCTGGACTATCGGGAGAGTACCCGAAGTCCGGCTCTAAATCGGAAGGAACTTGTGTACTCACGAACATTAGCCCGGGAGCTCTCCGAACCGGCGACTAACGCGTGTCAGGCGCGCACACCGCATGTCACAACCGGCGTAAATGTGGGGCCTAGGTACAAACTACGCGGGCCAGTGCATGCCTAAGGACTCGTGCGGTGTCACCGAACATAGTAGTGCGAGGTCCTCGGCACTCATCCATGCGGCACTGTACCACTTACTCCGGCTAAGAACCGCCAAAGCGCAGCTTGCACCGCTGGCGGTGGTTCCGCTCTAGCGGGCTACAAACTAGGCTTATGCCGATGTGGTAGCTAAATCCACATCGACTGCCGGGGGAAGCAATGTACGTTATGCTTCGCTCTACTCCCGACCGGTGGGGACAAAGTACGTTATGTCCTCTCTCAGCCTCTGGATGATGACAAACCGTACTATACTAGCTAAAAGTACAAAATAACTGATTCCTGGCTAAACATACATATCAACATCATTCACACATAACCTAGCATGATACTACGAACTTAAAGCAGGAATCATAAGCATGCTGGAAGAACAAACCTAGCATGGCACTAACATGTACAAACAGGCAAACATGCTAGCAAGAATTCAATCACAAGCTGTCCTATCCACTAACATGCTCATAAAAGCAAACATACATACAAGGCACATCATGATAATATCGCAGGGTCCACACAACCACGGTAAGGAATTCTTACCTGGAAACAAGCAGAACTAACTACCACAACCAACAAGCAACCCTCGAGCTTCTAAATGAACCCGAGCAACCTATGCAAACAGTAAAAATCATCATAATTAAGCAAACAACAACTAACATCTTAAGGTCCAAAAGAACGGAGGCTCGAGAATTACCAACCGAGAAGGCACTAGGTCTCGGTCCCATCTATCTCGGTAAAAAAGCAGCTCGCGGCAAGTGGGCGTGCAGACGCGTACCGGGCGGCAGCAGAAGGCGCTGGCTGAGTGCACCGGGCGCCGCAGGGACAAAGCGCCGACGTGGCGTGGGAGGGACGGCGCGTTACACGACGCGCGCAGACGCAGACGACAGTCTTGGCGCAGCGCGCCGGGCGCGGCAGATGCGATGAGACGCCCGACGAGGGCGTCTTTGGGCGCTGGCGACGGCCAGCGACGCTTGCCGTTGGGCGTCCGCATCTCGCGATATGGTCGCTTGCCGCGATAGGGTCCGGGCCGCTGCTCGGCCGGGCGATGGGGTGATGGTCGGGAGCTCTCGCGCGCGATGGCGGTGGCGCGGCGACGCAGTCTTTGGGTGACAGTGGACGCCGCCGCAGCACGGCGCGCAGTGCAAATGCCTGCCGGGGGCTTGTGGCTCGGTGCGGCTCGGTTGGGTTTCTTGGTGTGATCGGCAAGGAGAGAGAGAGAGAGAAAGAGAGAGAGAGTGGTAAAACAAGGGAATGGGATTTTCTTGATTTTCTTTCCTTTTCCAAATTTAAATAGGTCTTGGTGACCTAAATCCCTTCCCCTGGCTTCCTCCTTCGAGTCCCAGAAGAAGCAACCTTTTCTCCTTATTAAAACTCATTTAAACCAAGCTTCCAAATCACCATCTAGGGCAAGGGTTCAAATCCCAATGGAAGCACTTAAATTAACAATAATTTTGCTAATTACCAAATCACCTCCAAACTTTCAAACAACTAGCCCGAACTCTTGGGTCCTGCGACCAACAACAATCAAGCCTCGACGAAGGCAGGAAGGACCCCGAAGTCCTGAAAATCCACATACCCGCCCCCGGGGAGCAAAAGACCAAAATACCCCTAAGGGTTAAAATAGCTCTAACGGCCCATCCGAACATCAGAATAATGAACCGAAAAAACCTGGGAAACCGAAATAGAAAACTGGGCCCTCTAATTTTTCCACTGAACCTTAACCAAGTTGATCTCCCGGTTACGCAAAGTCTTGCTCTAACGACCCGACCCGAAAGGGGTTCTAAAATAGGTCGTTACCTCAATGCATGCATTCAAATCTACAGAAAATTCGCAATATGGTGTTCGAATTCTAAGTAAAAGCTAAAACATAAAACATCCATTTAAAAAGTCAACATCAATTCCTGAAACCTGTCCCTGTTTCCAAGCACCTGTTTGAAGACAAATACATTTCCAAAACTTACTCTGATCAGAGATTTATTTAAAACATACAAGCTTTACAATAGTTACAACAATGCTAGAATCCGGAAATACATTCAGAAAACACCCTAGGGCTCCGTGCCCAACTACATGCATTCAGAGGACATTTAAATCATAAAACATAATCAAGACTTAGAGTTAAACAACGGGTTTCCATGATCACAGCTCCTCCTCCAGCCACCTTGTCTCGCACCATGGTTACCTGTGGAAAAACCACAAAAATAAGGGTGAGTAACGAATTACTCAGTAAGAATCCCCAACCGGGGTACAATACGATATAATCAGTCATCTAGCACCAAAGCATGCAAGCAAACAGCTACCAACACAGATCATAGCTCAACGAGCTTACAAGGAAAGATCTGGAATCATCGGAAGTCTCCTACTTCCGGACTAATGATTGGTTATCCTGACCAATCCTGGGACATCACCAAGGTCTCTTTCACTCGGGGGGATTGTTCAGCTCAAATACTGATCCCAAGGATATCCTCAACGGTCTCTTTGCCCTTGCTAAATCTGGACTTACGGGAGAGTACCCGAAGTCTGGCTCTAACGGAAGGACTGGTGTACTCACGAACATTAGCCCGGGGGAGCTCTCCGAACCGGCGACTAACGCTGTGGTGCGCGCACACACCGCATGCCGCCGCAACCGCGCGTAAATGCGGGGGCCTAAGAGCAAACTACGCGGGCCGTGCACGCATGCCTATGACTCGGAAGCGGTGTCACCGATCACGAGAGAGCGAGGCCCTCGGCACTCATCTGCGTGGCTGAGAGCCACCGAGCTAAAGCTAAGAACCGGCCAAGGTAGGCTTACACCGTTGGCAGGGTTCCGCTCTAGCAGGCTACAAACTAGGCATACGCCAATGAGGTAGCTAATTCTCATTGGCTGCCTGGAGGGGGGAGAAAAAGCAATGTATGTTATGATTTGCTCTATTTCCGACCAGTGGGGACAAAGTACGTTATGTCCGCTCTCAACCCCTGAAGCAATGCTTCGCTTTACTCCCGACCGGTGTGGACAAAGTACGTTATGTCCGCTCTCAGCCTCTGGATGATGACAAACCCTACAACTCTATCTAAGAGTACAGAGCAAATAAATGATTACTGGCTAGCAAACAATGACCGACATCAATCACATTTACCTAGCATGATACAATGAACTTAAGCAGGAATCACAAGCATGCTGGAAGAACAAACCTAGCATGGCACTAACATGTACAATCGGGCAAACATGCTAGCAAGAAATCAATCAAAGCTGCTTTATTACTATCATGCTCATAACAGTCAGCAAACATACAAGGCATATCATGAAAATATCGCAGGACCCACACAACTCCGGTAAGAAATCCTTACCTAGTCGGAAGGCAACAACCCACAATAAAATTAATTGCGATCGAACCCGAGCAATCTATAGCGAGCCAAACAAACACATCAATAATCATAAAAATAGGCCTAAATACAATAAAATAATAGGGCTCGGCTCGGGAGCAACTCACGAGGCGCGGCTGACACGCGAACGAGCCATTTGCGACGGGTGAGGCAAAGAAATTGGCGCTGAGGGGCGCAGATGGGCGCGCAGGTCTGGCGCTGGCCGCATGATGGCGCGCGAGCTTCAGGCTGGGGATGGACGGCGGCTGAGGCGGCGACACGACGCATCGAGACTCTGAGGACGCTCGACTTCGGCCTGGCGGCTTAGATCTGGGCGACACGGGCGCGGACGGGACGGCCTGGCGTAGGGACGAGCAACGCGGCACTGTGTGGGGCGACTCGGGCGCGGACGACGCGACACTGTGCGAGGCGACTCGAGGCTGGGCGACGCGACACTGTGCGGGATAGGGGCTCAGGCTGGAGAGCTGGGGCTCGGCTCGGGCTGGGGTTGGGCGAGCAGGGGCTGGGCGACCAAGGGGTTGGCTAGCTCGGGGAGAGAGAGAGAGAGAGAGAGAGAGAGAGAAAGAAAAGGGAAAATGGGAAATAAAAGGAAAAATGGGATTTTTATTCCATTTTCCATCCTTATCCATTTTTAAAAACCCTTAAAATCCCATTTCCCGGCTTCGTCCTTCGAGACCCGATGGCTGTCTTGCTCAACCCCAAGGGCAACAACAATCAACTCTCTCGGAAGCAACATCTGAGGATCCTCAATCGCTTGAACCCCCAACTTGGAACTAGCAGTGCCTACTCAATTGCCGAGGGAGGGGTCAACTCCCAAAACTTCCTGACTAGGAACAAGTCCTCAGGGAAACGCCCGCTTGCTCGAACCGAGCTAGCTCACGAAACAACATGGGAACCAAACCTTGGTCAACACCAAGCACCACCTCGCTAAGAATTCTGAAAATCAACGTGGAGGTTACCAAGAACAACTCTAGCTTGTTAACCGGCAACAAGCATCCAAAGAACTCAACCGAGGAACACCGCTGGTCTGATCGAGCTCTGGTGAGGCTCTCCACAACTTAGGGTTCCTCCGACGCCCTCCGACACACACATTTGCCGTCAAACGGTCCTAACGAGACAACGGCTACACGAGCACATCTCCCTCGCAAGATCTCAACTGTGGCCGCCAAAAGCTCTTCTTGCCACATCTGTAGCAAGCACGGGCGATGCTCCACACAATCCGAAAAGTGCCTTACCACACTTGATGCAATGAGCCGGCCGCTCGCCCCCCGCCTGACGATCTCGAGCTCTAACTGCGGTCGGCGCGATCGCGACCCCTAGATCGCCCTGTCGGCGAGTTCGCTATCCACCGAGCGGGAACCACCGTAAGACCCAAACTTCCTCTTGCTCCAAGCATCACCCACATCGTAGCTTCTACCTGGGGTAAGGATCCGAACAACTCTCTTAGCCATGGCGGCGAAACTCCGCGATTTTACTACCATCGCCCTGGATCACTCCAACCGAACTCCAACCATCGATCAACAAGAAATGCCTCTACCTAGGTTAAGGGCCAACTAGCATAACTTGCCTATGCAACAACCCGCACTCACAAGACGGTAACCTCTCAACCCAAGTTAGGGCACTTGCCAAGAACTAAAGTCCTAACTCCGCATAATCGAGCACTGGTTTCACAACCCGAAACCCTCGTGGTTCTTGAAAAATACACCACTTTAACGAGCTACACAAAAGTACACCGCGTGTACAGCTCCAACTTGGTTCCTTAAGATCCAACCCAACAAGAATTCTCACACAAGGCAACTTTTGCCTCCCAATAGAGCCACATCTAGCAAAGGAGCAACAAGAGTTCAACCCACTCGGGGTCAACTCACCACGGAATGCCACATTGGTCGACTCACTCTTACAAGAGCATAGCCACACCAAGCTAACTTACCTCATACCAATGGTCGACTAAACGTGCTCCGATCAACCATCCAACTCATGGCTCTAACACTGGATCAACCACGCATCATCGATGCCAACCCTACTCATATTAGGGTAACTCCATGGTAGTCGAATCACACTACCATCCAACTGGCTCACAAGCCCACAACACAGGCGTGAGAACTCGGACGCCCTAGCCCTTAACAACCAACAACATCCTTTGTACCCAACTCTCGGTGACCCTGAAAGGCTCCTACTTATCCCTCGAATGACCTCAAACTTGTAGTTCTCTGGCTACCACTGAGCTAGATCTCTTATGCAGCCCAAATAGGTGCATTCTCAGGAATGGGTACAAGACTAGTGGGGATGCTAAACTCCGGGCGGGTCCTGGAACAACCTACATGAAAAGTGCCAACTGGCCTGAATCTAGGCCTCCTCTCAAAGCTTGGTGCCAACAGGCACTACTTCCTTTACAACACAAACATCCCTTTACGGGCTTTAAGACCCTCTGAGGGTAGGGAAGGTCACACTCCAGGTGACAGGGCAATGGCACTCAACACAAGAGTCTCAACACTCGAGTAGACTACTCTCTGACATCAAGTCTAACAGACAAGCCAAGGCCCACTCCTGCATCCCACTCGATGCTCAACGAATACTCAGGCCAACCCTCGGGTGGCAGCACCTAGCTCCACACCTGGAACATGCTAACAGAAGGTGCTTCTCTCGACTAGCCAGCTGAAAACCACGGACGGATTAAGTCTTGACAAGAAAACTCCACACTACCCCCTGGCTACGAGGGTACTAAAAGAACTGGCTGCAAAACGACTCCAGGCTTGCAGGAGGACAAGATGTCTCTACATCTTCCTCAAAAGCTACTAACTTGGCAGCTTGCCAATCGACCGGTGGGTGGTGGAGACTCACTGCGTCCGCCTCTCACAGGGACTTCCACCACCACACCTGCTGCATCAAACAAAGACACAGAGCGGCACGCCTCGACCTCTGAACATCGTGTCATCGGCCTCTGAACACCGTGTCATCACAACACTTGGATGATAAACTCGATCTTGGCCAACCACCTCGCCGCTAGCGATGAGGTCTCAAAACATCCAGCTCTACGCCTTCCACTTGCCAAACTCGGCGGCTCGATCAACGCCAACTAACTTATCAAAGATAACTCGCTGATCGAGCCCTCCCGGAACCTCCGGCCCACTGGAGCTACAAGGAGGGGTGTCTCCTAAATAAACTCTGCCACCGGGCTATCTGTGCCCAAGACTCCTTACTACGCGCTACAAATCGCACTGGTCTCCGCTCTCTGTTAGCTAAAAGACCTGCCATCAACTCCCTCATGGCTAGAGCACACTCTGCTCAAGGAGTCTCACTTTGAGGCAGACTAGCCTCTACCCCCTTCTCTTGGCAACTCATCTGCCAGGGCCAAAGGTGGCCTACGGGTCTAGACAACCCTAGACGTGGTCTCATGATCAACATGAATAGTCCAACTCCTCGCTTGGAAATACCAAACGTCCCCTACTCCTCTAAGTGCAATCAACATACTAGCGATCTACACAAAGCATAAAAGCTAGCCCACGCTGGGCTCTCACCGCCAAACAAGGGTAACACATGTATACTAGATGCGATGATTGTAAAATAAAACCCTTAGCTTAATGAACTCAGGCAAACCTGACGGTCGCGAGAGTCTTGATGATCATGGGGGCAACAACCTACAAAGCGGGTTAGTCTACGAGAATCTATGACTCGTGCTCGATACCAACCGTAAGAACCCGACCCAAAACACGGTCCTAAACCTAGGTTCTCACTCAAAGATGCAAGTTAAATACTTCATCAAGCGGTTTAGTGCTCATATTTAAAACCTTTCAAAACATTTAAAAGCGGGGACACTTAAAACATAAACAACAACCTTCATTTAAGCAAAGCCAACAAAGTAAAACAAGCCTGGCGAGTGTTTATAAAATCATACAATACAATTTAAACAACATTTCAAAACGTCCCCCTAGGACTCCTGTCTGTCTACATGCTGAACAAATTATGCAAACAATAAAAGACAGAGTGTCGGCGGCTCCCATGATCAATCAGCTCCCTCCGCTAGCCGTCCCTGTCTTGTCCCAAGTTACACAGTGGAAAACCACGAGAAATAAGGGTGAGTATAAACATACTCGGTAAGAATCTAACCGGGGTACAATACGATACATCAATCATCTAGCACCCTAGTATACATGCAAACAGTTACCAACACAGATCATAGCTCAATGAGCTTACAAGGCAGAATCTGGAATCCTCAGAAGTCTCCTACTTCCGACCTAATGTTTGGCTCTCATAACCAATCCCAGGACATCTTCGAGGGTCTTTCTCCCTCGGCCAATTGATCAACTCAAAAACCGATCCCAAAGATGTCCGACACCCTCGAGGTCTTTCTCCTCGACCATATGATCGACTCAAAAGCCAATCCCAATGGGTGTCCTCAAGGGCCTCTTACCCTCGCTAACAAATCTGGACTATCGAGAGTGTACCCAAGTCCGGCTCTAAAGCGAAGGAACGGTGTACTCACGAACATTAGCCCGGGAGCTCTCGAACCGGCGACTAACGCATGTGCGCGCACACGGCTTGTCTTCTTCAACCAACCGGCGTAAATGTGGGGCCTAAGTACAAACTACGCGGGCCAGTGCGCATGCCTAAAGACTCGGAAATGGTGTCACCGAACACAGTAGTGCGAGGCCCTCGGCATTCATCTGTGCAGCATGTACCACCGACCTGAAGCTAAGAACCGGCCAAGGCAGGCTTGCACCGTTGGCAGGGTTCCGCTCTAGCAGGCTACAAACTAGGCTTATGCCGATGTGGTAGCTAAATTCACATCGGCTGCCGGGGGGAAGCAATGTACGTTATGCTTCGCTCTACTCCCGACTGGTGGGGACAAAGTACTTTATGTCCGCTCTCAGCCTCTGGATGATGACAAACTCTACTTTACTAGCTAAAAGTACAAAATAACTGATTCCTGGCTAGACATACATGTCAACATCAATCACACATAACCTAGCATGATACTACGAACTTAAAGCAGGAATCTCAAGCATGCTGGAAGAACAATCCTAGCATGGAACTAACATGTACAAACAGGCAAAGATGCTAGCAAGAATGCAATCACAAGTCATCCCTATCCACTAATCATGTTCATAGAAGTAAACATGCATATAAGGCACAATCAAGAAAGCATCGCAGGGTCCACACAACCACGGTAAGAAATCCTTACCTGGAAACAAGTGGAAAATAACTATCGCGAATCATATAACGACCCTCGAGCTTAAAGCGAACCCGAGCAACCTAGGCATATGATAAAAACATCCTAAATAAATAAACAGCAGCCAGCAGCTTAAAATCTAAAAGGGGAAAGGCTCGGAAATTACCAACCGAGAAGACATGCGGTCTCGCAGCAAAAAGGGCGTAATGGGCGCCTGCTGGTGCAGGGCGCGGCGGCGGCGGCGCCGGCGAGCAGACGCTACTGAGAGCGGCACGCGCGGCGAGACGTCGGGTTCGCGAGACGCGGCACGCGGCGACGCGTGCTGGCGTGGGCCGCGGAGTGCAACGGCTGGGACGACGCACGGGAGGCGCATTTGGGCGGCTAGGTCGACGCACGGGAGGCAGCGAGCGGCGCGTCTTGGCAGCCTGGGCGGTGCGGCTGGTGCAGAGAGACTGGCCATGGGCTGAGCGATCTGGGCGTGGGCTCTGCAGGGCTGGTGTGGGGCGGTGCAGCGCGACTGGGCAGGGTGGCTCGGCTGGGGTTGGTGTGGTAAGGGCTGGGCATGGTGCGGCTAGGGTTTATAGAGAGAGAGAGAGAGAGAGAGAGAGAGAGAGAGAGAGAGAGAGAGGTAAAACAAGGGGGAAAGGGATTTTTCTTGATTTCTTTCCTTTTCCTAATTTAAATGGGTCTAAAATCCCTTCCCAAAGCTTCCCCTTTCAAAACCCGGCCCAAGAAAACTTTGCTTTTAAATAAAACTCTTTTTCCTACAGACTCCCAAAACCATTTAGGGCAAGGGTTCAAATCCCAAAGGAAGCACTCAAAAACCCAATAATTTTGCCAATAACTAAAATACCTCCAAACTCCCAAACAACTTACCCAAACCCCTTGGGTCTTGCAACCAACAACCACCAAACTTCGATGAAGGCAGGAAAGGCCCTGAAATCTTGAAAATTCTCAAAACCCTGACCGGGGGCAAAAAGACCAAAATACCCCTAAGGGTTAAAACAGCTCTAACGGCCCATCCGAACATCCGAATAATGATCTGAAAACACCTGGGTAACTTAAATAGAAAACTGGGCCGTTACACTCGACCAAAGCAATCTTTTCCAACAAATAAAACTCACTTAAATCCAACTCCCAAATCAACACTAAGGGCCCGGGCTCGAATCCCAAAGGGAGCACACAACCAACCATCTCTTTGCCAAAACCCAAACCACAACCGAGCTTCCAACCGACTAGCCTAGACATCTCGGGACTCGCAACCAACCACAAACAAGCCTCGACAAAGGCAGGAGCTACCTCGAAGCCCTGAAAATCCACAAATCCTGCCCGGGGAGCCAAAAGACCAAAATACCCCAAAGGGTCAAAACAGCTCTAAGACCCAACCAAACAACCGAATCTTGACCCAAAGGCACCTCGAAAACTGGAATATAAAACTGGGCTGTGACAATACTCCCTCCTTTTAAGACTTTCGTCCTCGAAAGTCCTAAGACGAAACAGCTCCAGGAAAACTCCACTGAAACCAAACCAACCGAACTTCTCGGCTAAAACAACACCAACCTTCTCCGAAAACCAAACCCTCTTGGGTTCTCAAAGGCTCAAAGGCAGAATGCCATCCAGACTGCCACAAACTATCTCAACCAAGACTGGGCATACACTGAACTCCGAAGGGAATAGACGGCAAACCACGTCCTCAACTTGCACCAACTCTCAAAGGGTGCTACTCTCAGCAAACTCGTGGACTGGCCACAAGCTCTAAAACTCTACACCACGCACTGGCAAACTCATCTGGAAGCTCACAGCTGCTAACAAGCAGCCTCAACCCTACAACAAGCTGGCCAAACAACTGAACCTCCCAGGTTCCAGAAAACCAAACGGCCTACTCTTACTTCACAGAGACTAGCGAACCTCAAACCTTGCCTACAGCCTTAACGAGAAACAATCGAATCACCAACTGGCGACTGATCCAAAAGGCAAACTTCTCCAACTAGAACACGATCACAACACTTAAGCAATCAACTTAAGGAGAAATCGCCGAACCAAAGGCAAGGGGCACCATCCTTGTACACCAGACGGCTAACAACACTCACACCAGCTGAAACTTCAGCTACGACCACCTCTAAAAGACAAGGGCCAAGCACAGGCTCCACTCGGCCAAACCAACAAACTAGAACTCCTCATCGGCCGAACGCAAAACCTACGAAAGAATCGGCCTAAGAAAACACTGCCAGGCAAGGAACAACCAACATTCCTCTCAAGGAAAACTCGGGCTGCAAGGACTAAACCATCACGCAGCTATCTGCGACACAGCACCTTGAGGAAAACAACTCAACAGCTTTACCAACCAATGCCACGGCGTGCCGACTCACTCAAACGAGGCTCCGCTAAAATGCCAACTGCAAACGCACAACAACAAGAAGCAATGCCCGAGAAGGGCTTGCTCTGCAGAACTCAACCCAAACTTATAACGAGCAACGCTCGCCTCCAAGCTACCACTCTACTCTTAAGATCCAACTGGCTACTCAAAGGACTTCTCCTTTTAGCTTAAGCCTAACTCATCTTCCAACCAGAAGCTCCACTCCCGAAACTTCGCAAGGAAAATGGATAACGACAACCTCAAAGCTTACGGATCCTGAGCCACATGAATCCGCAAGACTACCTCGGAAGCTAACACTAGAGGCTGGCATCCATGGAGCAACTCAACCACCTCAGAGAGGGGAAAAGGGAAATCTTCAATCCCCAAAGAACCAACAACTTTCCAGAAACAACTCTTACTAGCTGGCCTCCGCCCTTGCGGGGACAAACAACTTTGCTTGCTAACAACACAAAGCAGGGACCCTCTCGCTAGGCTGACCGCTGCGCTACTTTGACCAACTACACAACTTAGGAGCTAAGCTTACTCCTACTAAATGGGAAACGATTTTCCCAGCAAGCAAACTCTGAAGGGCAGCGGACTTCACACAAGCTCCTTGACTTGCTCAAACCCAAGGCAACAGCAACCAACTCTCTTGGAAGCAACACCCAAGGGAATACTCAACCAATCGGATCACCAATCCGGAACTAACAGCACTTACTCAACTGCCGAGGGAGGGGTCAACTCCCAAACTTCCTGACTAGGAACAAGACCTCAGGGCAACGCCCTCCAGCTAGAACCGAACTAGCTCTCGAAACAACAAGAGGACCAAACCTTGGCCAAACACTCACAAGAGGCAGAACAACCCTTACTGCAGCCTCTAGAACACCATCCAAGGGTCTGCCTAACTGGACAAACAACTGCTTCCAAGCAGACAACAAACTTTCCTTCTTTCTAGCACCTCTACCATCGATTCCAAAGACCAAGGGAGTAACCTGACAACTCCCAGAAGGAACGGCTCTAACAAGCAGACAACCGAAGGACAGAGAGCTCCACATACGCTCACTGTCTTGCTCTGCTAAAGCAACAACATCTAAAACTCATTGGGCAACAACAGGGGGTCCACCACAGACTGAACCTCCAAATGCCAAACGGGGCAACCCTCAACATCCTGGAAACAGGAAGAACAACCAACAGGGTAAGAACCACTCGCCCCACGAGCAAAACTAATTTCTAGCAGCTCCAAACCACACCTTGGTCAACACCAAGCATCAACTTGCCACCACACCGGAACCAATCCAGACTCTACTCCAAACAAACACTAGCTTGCTAGTCTACCAAGACTGCTAGAAACTCACCCGAGGCTACAACTACACGCCTCCAGCTTGCCAATTGAAACTCACTACCTGGGGTGACTGTGCTCTGGAGAGGCTCTCCACAACCTAGGGTTCTTCGGCAACCCTCGACACACATTGTCGACTAACGAGCTAACAGCCAACTGCCTGGACAAACAACTCCATTTTCTAGCATCACAGCCATGCTGGCCAACTCCAACTCCTTGGGAACCAAGAGGACCCGAAATGCTACCGAATGCTTCATCCTCCTGCTCAAACATCAGCCACAACAAGGCTTCTACCCAAGGAAAGGATCCGAACAACTCTCTTAGCCAAGGCGATCAGAAACTGCACGGCTTTGCTACCACCGCACTTGTTCAGTTTCCAACTGAACTCCAACCAAAGGAACACCAAAAGTTCCATCTCCACACGATGCTCAAAGCTGTAGCAACCTGCTCTACCAAAGCATAACCATGCCAAACCGAACTTACTTTATACCAAGCCTCTACCAACGGTGCTTACCCATAAGGCATCCAAATCCTCTCGCAAGGCATCAGCTCATCTCGCCTCATAGGCATCCAACTCGCCTCATGGCATCCACCTCATCTCATGAGCATCCAACTCAGGGACCCTCTACTGGACCAAACTCGCATCTACGATGCTCAACTCTCCACAGATTAAGGCACTCGAAGGTAGTTGACCGCACTACCAACCACAAGGATCTCTTGGCCTTAACACTAGCGCGAGACTCACGCGCACCAACACTTACCAACCGCAAATTTGCTGACTTACTCAACCCCTAGTAACACTGGGAAGAGGCTCCAGCTCCTCTCGAGCATCCTTTCGCTTGTAGTCCATCGACTACCACTGAACTAGCCCTATGGCACGACCTAAACAGGTGCAACTGCCATAAACGGATCCAAGGCTAAAGAAGTGCGCTGAACTCCGGACGGCATAAAACCATCTGCTATGCCCATGCCAAACTCAAGCCTGAACCAGACTTAGTGCCAAAGTGGCACACCAACCAATGCACCTCAAGTGCCACTACTACCAAAACCACATCTTACTACCAATGGGGCCAGCAAGGTCACAACCTCAAGTGACAAGAACTCTGGCTAGGCATACAAGGGCTCAAACTCAAACAACCATGCCTATGGCATCTCATCAAACCGAAGGCTCACGACCTACACTAGCATCTCCTCATGATGCTCAACAATGCTCTAGTCGGCTCTCTCAACATGCAGCAGCTAGCTCCACTCTAGAAGCTCACCAAAGAAGAGTGCTCAACTCTACTAAACAACTGAGGAATCCACCAACGGATCCAGTCTGATGGGAACACTGGTGGCTGCACCCTTAACCACAGGGTTCCGGCTTATTGGCTGCAAAAACAACACTTTACGAGAGCACAAAGATGCCTCAACAATCTCCTCGAAGGCTGCCAACTCTGCAGCTACTCACTAGGCAATCAAACAATCTGCTAAGGCTCAAGATCAACACTTGAGCTACCCAGGTTAGTCCACACGGGGACCTGCTCCACAAGCAGCAACATAAGCGCAGCCATAGCTAACTCCTCTCTTGGAGTGGCACTCCAAGGCAAAGCACCTCCACCCTCTCACTAGGGGAAAACCAAAAACTGGGCCACAATTGGCCTATGGGAGTCTAAGGTCTGCCTCCCTCTGGAACGATGTCCCAGGGGCATCCGAATCTATCTGGATACCTCAACAAGCTGCTATCAAACTGCTCGCACTGCGGGAAAGTTGGCATGATGGCGCTCTAAGCCCAAACCAACAACGAGTCAGAACCTGCTCGTCTCCGCTCCACAACTCTACACAAGGCAAACACTAGATGAAAAGTATTGTAAATTCTTAACCCTTTCTTTAAAGCAGTAAACTTAGGCATACCTGATGACTGTCGGAGTGCTGATGATCATGGAAAAACGACCTACAACAAAAGGTCAGTCTACAGAATCTATGACTCTAAGCTCTGATACCAACTTGTAACGACCCGACCAGAAAGGGGTTCTAAAATAGGTTGTTACCTCAATGAATGCATTCAAATCTACAGAAAATTCGCAATATGGTGTTCGAATTCTAAGTAAAAGCTAAAACATAAAACATCCATTTAAAAAGCCAACATCAATTCCTGAAACATGTCCCTGTTTCCAAGCACCTGTTTCAAGACAAATACATTTCCAAAACTTACTCAGATCAGAGATTTATTTAAAACATACAAGCTTTACAATAGTTACAACAATGCTAGAATCCAGAAATACATTCAGAAAACACCCTAGGGCTCCGTGCCCAACTACATGCATTCAGAGGACATTTAAATCATAAAACATAATCAAGACTCAGAGTTAAACAACGGGTTTCCATGATCACAGCTCCTCCTCCAGCCATCCTGTCTCGCACCATGGTTACCTGTGGAAAAACCACAAAAATAAGGGTGAGTAACGAATTACTCAGTAAGAATCCCCAACCGGGGTACAATACGATATAATCAGTCATCTAGCACCAAAGCATGCAAGCAAACAGCTACCAACACAGATCATAGCTCAACGAGCTTACAAGGAAAGATCTGGAATCATCGGAAGTCTCCTACTTCCGGACTAATGATTGGTTATCCTGACCAATCCTGGGACATCACCGAGGTCTCTTTCACTCGGGGGGATTGTTCAGCTCAAAAACTAATCCCAAGGATGTCCTCAAGGGTCTCTTTGCCCTTGCTAAATCTGGACTTACGGGAGAGTACCCGAAGTCTGGCTCTAACGGAAGGAATGGTGTACTCACGAACATTAGCCCGGGGGAGCTCTCTGAACCAGCGACTAACGCGTGTGCGCGCACACCGCATGCTGCTGCAACCGGCGTAAATGCGGGGGCCTAAGGGCAAACTACGCGGGCCAGGTACGCATGCCTTTGACTCGGAAGCGGTGTCACTGATCACACGAGTGGTCGGGCCCTCGGCACTCATCCGCGCGCTGAGCCACCGAGCTGAAGCTAAGAACCGGCCAAGGTAGGCTTACACCGTTGGCAGGGTTCCGCTCTAGCAGACTACAAACTAGGCATACGCCAATGAGGTAGCTAATTCTCATTGGCTGCCGGGAGGGGGGAGAAAAAGCAATGTATGTTATGCTTTGCTCTATTTCCGACCAGTGGGGACAAAGTACGTTATGTCCGCTCTCAACCCCTGAAGCAATGCTTCGCTTTACTCCCGACCGGTGGGGACTAAGTACGTTATGTCCGCTCTCAACCTCTGGATGATGACAAACCCTACAACTCTATCTAAGAGTACAGAGCAAATAAATGATTCCTGGCTAGCAAATAATGACCGACATCAATCACATTTACCTAGCATGATACTATGAACTTAAGTAGGAATCACAAGCATGCTGGATGAACAAACCTAGCATGGCACTAACATGTACAATCGGGCAAACATGCAAGCAAGAAATCAATCAAAGCTTCTCTATTACTATCATGCTCATAACAGTCAGCAAACATACAAGGCATATCATGAAAATATCGCAGGGCCCACACAACTCCGGTAAGAAATCCTTACCTGGTCGGAAGGCAACAACACACAATAAAATTAACTGCGATCGAACCCGAGCAACCTATAGCAAGCCAAACAAACACATCAATAATCATAAAAATAGGCCTAAATATAATAAAATAATAGGGCTCAGCTCGGGAGCAACTCACGAGGCGCGGCTGACACGCGAACGAGCCGGCTGCACGGGCGAGGCAGCCACTGGGCGCTGAGGGGCGCAGATGGGCGCAGGGGTTGGGCGCTGGGGCGCTGGGCTGCGCGCGGACGGGCGCGCGAGCGACACAGGGGCGCGCGGGCGCGGGCACGAACGACACGACGCGTCGGGCTACAGGACGTGCGACTCGGCATAGGGCGGCTCGGATCTGGGCGACACGAGCGCGGACGAGAAGGCCTGGCACGGGGACGAGCAACGCGGCACTATGCGGGGCGACTCGGGCGCGAGCGACGCGACACTGTGGGGGCTAGAGGCTCGGGCGACGCGAGTAGGAGCTGGGCTAGCTCGGGCTGGCGAGCTGGGGCTCGGCTCGGGCTGGGGTTGGGCGAGCAGGGGCTGGGCGACCAAGGGGCTGGCTCGGGCTAGCTAGCTCGAGGAGAGAGAGAGAGAGAGAGAAAAGGGAAAATGGGAAATAAAAGGAAAAATGGGATTTTTATTCCATTTTCCATCCTTATCCATTTTTAAAAACCCTTAAAATCCTTAAAATCCCATTTCCCGGCTTCCTCCTTCGAGACCCGACCAAAGAAATCTTTTCCAATAAATAAAACTCACTTAAATCCAACTCCCAAATCAACACTAAGGGCCCGGGCTGGAATCCCAAGGGGAGCACACAACCAACCATCACTTTGCCAAAACCCAAACCACAACCGAGCTTCCAACCGACTGGCCCAGACAACTCGGGACTCGCAACCAACCACAAACAAGCCTCGACAAAGGCAGGAGCTACCTCGAAGCCCTGAAAATCCACAAATCCTGCCCGGAGAGCCAAAAGACCAAAATACCCCCAAGGGTCAAAACAGCTCTAAGACCCAACCAAACAACCGAATCTTGACCCGAAGGCACCTCGAAAACTGGAATAGAAAACTGGGTTGTTACACTTGCGCTCCCGGGCTAGAATAAGCACAGGCTTCTCTTCGAAGCTCAAGTCCTTGTTCAGCTCCAACGGCTCGTGATCAGCAATGTGAGAACCTTGTATTAGTTGCAACTTTTAAAAGAAAACTACGAGAATCTTAGCTATTAAGTGGTTGTGGTGTCGATGAATTTAATAATTAGGGTAAGTGTTTTGGCTCTGATACCATGCGTAAAAATATAATTGAGAAAAATAGTTTCTCTATATTATCTTAATGAGAAAGAGTGTTCCTTAAAGAGAAGAAACCTCCATATACAAAATAAGGAATAGATTACAATATGGCATAAATCCTCTACGAAATAAATATATTAATTACAAGTTATGTAAAGCCCGACCCAAATGGGGTCCTAAACTAGGCCTTTACCTCAATGCATGCTTTAAAACTTAGAAAATATTATGCAAGATTGTTTCCAGATTCTGAATAAATCTAAAAGCGGTAAACATCCATTCAAAAACAAACACAAAATGTCCTGGAACCTGTCCATGTTCCCAAGTACCTGTTCCAAGCTAAATACAATTTAAAACGTACTCTGATCAGAGATTTAATTCAAGCATTCAAAATCCAAAACAGTTTACATCAGTGTCAGAATCCAGAAAACAACGTAGGGGCTCCGTGCCCAACTACATGCATTCAGAGGACAATAAAACATAAAAACATAAACATAAGACTCAGAGTTTAAAAACAGCTGGTTTCCATGATCAGCAGCTCCTCCTTCAGCCATCCTGTCTCGCGCCATGGTTACCTGTGGAAAACCACAAAATAAGGGTGAGTAACGAATTACTCAATAAGAATCCCCAACCGGGGTACAATACGATATAACTGGTCATCTAGCAGAATGTATGCAAGCTATGAATATAAACACAGAAGAGAGCACTTTACTTTAATCCATACATAAACCTCGGATGCCATCTCAAGGTCTTACTCCGGAAACTATAACGCTTTACGATACTATACGAGAAACTAGTCTCGGCCTCAACCTTCCTACTGTCGATACGAAAGGTGCAATGAACTCAAGATCCCGAGGAGCTCTCTAGTCGGCGCTGCAATGAGCGTGTGCGCGCACCGCATGCTGCTGCAAACCAAGGAGGTGGTGGGTCTAGGGCATGCTGCCCTGGTCCAGTACGCATGCCTAACAATTCTCTGGATCGGTGTCACTGAGCATAGTGGTGTGAGACCAGAACACTATGACTATGTCAGCCTGTACCAGCGCACCTGAGGCTAAGAAACCGGCCGTGGTAGGCTTACACCAACAACCGGTCCTTGCCCTATCAGGTGGCAATCAAGGGCTACTGTCGACACGCTGAGGACGTGTCGACTGCCGGGGACAAGGCAATGCCTCGCCATTCTTCCGACCGTTGGGGCATTTAACAGTCTGCCACCCTCACCCAAGATTGCACTGGGCTGCCGTTAGGGTTAGCTAAACCCTAACGAAGGATTAGGGATGGAGTACTGCCTCGCACGTCCCTGCCACGGATGCAAGTTACGTTATGCATCCTCGCCAGATGATGCTACCTATCAGAATTCTAAACTATAAACAGATAACAGCTAACAGTCCAATACGTGCTTAGCAGAAACAATGAACCTAGCATGATACTACTAAGCAAGAACAGATAACGAGCATGCCAGAACAGAACAACCTAGCATGGAACAAACATGAGAAGCAATACGAGAATCATGCCAGTCGGAATTCATAACAGAGCACCTATCAACTAAAATGCTGATAAACACAAACAAACATACAAACAGCAATCACAGAATATATCGCAGGGCCCACACAACTCCGGTAAGAAATCCTTACCTTGGTCGGAAGGCAACAACATACAAAGATCCTATGCTGCAAACAAACCTGAGCTAGCTAACGGGAACCTAACAAACAACCGCAAATATCACAACCTATAGGTCTACAATAATAATACAAACAGGGCTCAGCTCAGGAGCAACTCACACGGCACCGCTGGCGCGCAGACAGACGGCTGCACGGGCGCTGGGGCGTTGCTCGCGGGCTGGTGCTCAGGGCTGCGCGCGCGGACGGGCTGCTGCATGGCGGGGGGGAGATGCTGGGCGTGCTAGCGCGGACGGGCTCGCGCTGGAGCGAGGCAACGAGACACGGACGGGCTGCTGCATGGCGGATGGGCGACGACGCGGGCGTGCTCGCGTTGGGACTAGGGGCGCGGGGCTGTGCGCGGACGGGCGACGCGATGCGGGCGACAGCTGCTGCTGCGACGTGATCCGGCTGCTGGGCTGCGACGCGATGCAGGCGAGGCGTGCGGGCGATCGCGATCAGGCGCTGCTGGTGCTATGGCGTGCGACGGCGCTGCAGGGGCTGGGCGATGGGGCTGCTGGTCTGCTCGGCTGGCTGCAACAAACACCAAAGCTCAGTTTCTTCTTCTCTCGGCCAGCAAGAACATCACCCAAAAGAGAAGAAGGGATCGAGAACACTTACCCAGGATGAACGAGACGGCGAAGCTGCTTGGGAAGGAGTGCACGGCAAGGAGAGCTAGGGAGAAGATGGGGTTGGGCGACTAGGGGGTTTGGAAAAACAAAAGAAGAAAACCTATTTTCTCTTCTTTAAATCAAACACACCAAAATCCCAAGAACCCAAAGAAATCCAAGACATGCCGCGGAATGAACAACAAAAGCAACCGGTGGCCCAACTGGTAGAAACACACCTCTGACTCCCTGGCCACCCGGGTTCGAAACCCAACAACAGCACAAATAAACCTCTATTTTATTTAAGCATCTCTCCATGCCCAAACACATCTACAAAGCAACCAAACCCTACATTTGACCATCCAAGAGTAATATCAGCTGAGAAAGACAGAAACGGCCCTGACGGCCCGACCAAATTACCAAAATACCCTTAGGACATACCTGGAATACCGGGATGAAAACCTGGGCCATTACAGTATTCCCTCCTTTTTATGACTTTCGTCCCCGAAAGTCCTTAAGACTGAAACAGCTCAAGATAATGCAATCTCATCTCGTCCTCCCGCTCCCAAGTGGCTTCCTCTGAACTTTGACTCCTCCACTGAACCTTTACCAAACGGATCTCACGATTACGCAACGTCTTCGTCTCAAAGGCCAGAATACTCACAGGCTTCTCCTCGAAGCTCAAATCCTCATTTAGCTGCAAAGGCTCAAAGTCCACAATGTGCAACGGGTCCGGCACATACTGCCTCAACATCGATACATGAAAAACACTGTGCACAGCTGACAACGACGGAGGTAAGGCTAACCGATATGCAACTCTGCCAATCCTCTCAAGAATCTCAAACGGACCAACAAAACGGGGACTCAACTTCCCTCGCTTACCGAACCTCAACACACCTCGCATCAGTGCAACCTTTAAGAACATGTGCTGTTCAACCTCAAACTCTAAATCTCGACGCCGTACATCGGCGTAACTCTTCTGCCTGCTCTGAGCTGTCAACATACGAGCTCTAATCTTCTGCACTGCACCGTTGGTCAACTGTAGCAACTCAGGACCCAAAACCTATCTATCACCAACCTCTTCCCAGAACATAGGAGACCGGCAATGCTTACCATACAGAGCCTCGAATGGAGCCATCTGGATCGTCGACTGATAACTGTTATTATAAGCAAACTCCATCGATATCAGAATCTCGGTCCCAATCGCCAGGAAGTCCAACACACAAGCTCTCAAAGATATCCTCAAGAATCTGGTTCACCCTCTCGGTCGACCATCCGCCCGAGGGTGAAAAGCTGTGTTGAAGCTGCACTCAGTGCCTAAGCCTTTCTGGAGCACCCTCCAGAAATGAGAAGTGAACCGCGAGTCACGGTCCGACACAATCCTCATAGGCACACCATGATAACGAACGATCTGCTCCAAAATCAACTGCGCCCACTGTTCCACGGTATAAGTGTCTCTACCGGGAATGAAGTGTGCGCTCTTAGTCAAGTGGTCTACAATCACCCAGATCTGAGAGAACTTCCTCGGAGTCCTCGGCAAACCAGAAATAAAGTCCATGGAGATCTCTTCCCATTTCCACTGAGGCACACTCAGCGGCCGCAAACAAACGGTGGCCTCACTGGTGCCTTCACTTGCTGACAAGTGAAACACCGACTAACAAAATCTGCAACGTCTCTTTTCATACCCATCCACCAGAACGTCTTCTTAAGATTCTGATACATCTTGGTACCCCTAGGGTGCCAAGCAAACGGAGAACTATGGGCCTCTGAGAGCAACTCTGCTCGCAATCCTGCAACCTCCAGAACACACAACTGGCCTCTGTAAGTCAACCCACTGTCTGGAGAATACACGAAGTCAAAATCTCTGTCAGCACTAACTCTGTCAATCAATCTCTTAAGTGCGGGGTCACTCAGCTGGCTATCAATAATCCATTGTCTCGATCGATTTACCGAATCATCAATCGAGCTACTCGCAAGAACCTCACCCAACAACACTGCAACCTCGGCCCGCTCGAACTCTTTCCGCAATCTGGGCTGGGAACTCAACAACGTCGCAGAGTGCGACGTCTTCCTACTCAAAGCATCAGCCACTACATTGGCTTTACCCGGATGGTTCAAAATCTCGCAGTCATAATCTTTTACTAACTCCAACCACCTCCTTTGCCTCATATTCAACTTCTTCTGAGTAAACAGATACTTGAGGCTCTGGTGATTAGTAAACATCTGAATCCGCTCACCGTACAGGTAATGCCTCCAAATCTTCAACGCGAACACTACAGCTGCCAACTCCATATCATGAGTCGGGTAGTTCTGCTCATACGGTTTCAACTGACTAGAAGAGTAAGCAATTACCTTCCCATGTTGCATCAACACACAACCTAATCCAAACTTGGAAGCATCGTTGTAGACTACGAAACCACCTGTCCCCTCCGGGACTGCTATCACTGGTGCTGAAGTCAAACTGTGCTTGAGCCTGGCAAAGCTCTATCACACTTACTATCCCAAACAAACTCGACACCCTTCCTCGTCAGACGAGTGAGGGGCGAGGCTATGGCGGAAAAGTCCTTCACGAACCGACGGTAGTAACCTGCCAAACCCAAAAAGCTGCGAATCTCGGCAACTAAAGTCGGCTTGGCCCACGAACTCACGGTCTCAATCTTTGCGGGGTCCACGGCTATACCATCTCTTGAAACTACGTGACCTAGAAAGGCCACCTGCTCCAACCAGAAATCACACATGGAAAACTTCGCATAAAGCTGGTTTTCCCTCAAAGTTGTCAACACTCGCCTCAAATGCTCTGCAAGATCCTCCTTAGTCCTCGAATAGATCAGAATGTCATCAATGAACACGATGAAGAAGCTATCCAAAAATGATTTGAACACCCTATCCATCATGTCCATGAATGCTGCTGGGGCGTTAGTCAATCCGAACGACATGACCACAAACTCGTAGTGACCATATCTAGACCTGAAAGCTGTCTTAGGAATGTCGGCATCCCTGATCCGCAACTGATGGTAACCGGATCTCAAATCTATCTTGGAGAACACGGAAGCTCCCTGAAGCTGGTCAAACAAATCATCAATACGGGGCAACGGGTACTTATTTGTAACAGCCCAGTTTTCTATTCCAGTTTTCGAGGTGTCTTCGGTTCAAGATTCAGTTGTTCGGTTGAGTCGTTAGATCTGTTTTGACCCTTGGGGGTATTTTGGTCTTTTGGCTCCCCGGGCAGGATTTATGGATTTTCAGGACTTCAAGGTAGCTCCTGCCTTTGTCGAGACTTGTTTGTTGTTGGTTGCAAGTCCCGAGATGTTTGGGCTAGTCGTTTGGAAGTTCGGTTGTGGTTTGGGTTTTGGCAAAATTATGGTTGGTTGAGTGCTTCCTTTGGGATTCGAGCCCTGGCCCTTAGTGTTGTTTTGGGAGTTGGATTTAAGTGAGTTTTATTTATTGGAAAAGGTCGCTTCAGTCGGGTCTCTAAAGAGGAAGCCAGGAAATGGGATTTTAAGGGTTTTTTAAAATGGATAAGGATGGAAAAAGATAAAAAAAAATCCCATTTTTCCCTTTTTTCGCTTTTCTCTCTCTCTCTCTCTCTCTCTCCCCCAAGCTCGAGCCTAGCCCAGCCCGAGCCCCAGCTTGCCCAACCAGGTCGCCAGCCCGAGCCCTGCCCAGCCCAGGTCACGTCGCCCAGCTCCTAGCTGCCCAACTCGCGTCGCCCGAGCCCCCTGCTCGACCAGTGTAGCGTCTCCCGAGCCCTGGCCGCACAGTGTCGCGTCGCCCAAAGACTAGCCACGCCGCGATGGTGAGCCGCCAGCCCCAGCGCCACTCTGCGCCCATCTGCGCCCATCTCGCAATCTAGCGCCAGCCAAGCCTTCGCCTGCGTCGCGGCACCGCTCGTTCGCGTGTCAGCCGCGCCTCGTGAGTTGCTCCCTAGCCGAGCCCTGTTTATTTTATTATATTTAGGCCTTTGGTTTATGATTATTGTTGTGTTTGTTTGGTTCGCTTTAGGTTGCTCGGGTTCGATCGCAGCTCAGGTTTCTTGTGTGTTGTTGCCTATTGACCAGGTAAGGATTTCTTACCGGAGTTGTGTGGGCCCTGCGATATTTTCATGATGTGCCTTGTATGCTTGTTGACTGTTATGAGCATGATAGTGATAGGGAAACTTTGATTGATCTCTTGCTAGCATGTTTTCCTGGTTTTACATGTTAGTGCCATGCTAGGTTTGTTCTTCCAGCATGCTTATGATTCCTGCTTAAGTTCGTAGTATCATGCTAGGTAATTGTCATTGATGTCGATTATTGTTTGCTAGCCAGGAATCATTTATTTTTCTCTGTACTCTTAGCTAGAGTTGTAGGGTTTGTCATCATCCAGAGGCTGAGAGCGGACATAACGTACTTTGTCCCCACCGGTCGGGAGTAGAGCGCGCGAAGCATAACGTACATTGCTTCCCCCCCCCCCGGCCGCCGATGTGGATTTAGCTACCCACATCGGCGTAAGCCTAGTTTGTAGCCTGCTAGAGCGGAACCCTGCCATCGGTGTAAGCCTGCCCTGGCCGGTTCTTAGCTTCAGGTCGGTGGTTCATGCTGCACAGATGAGTGTCGAGGGCCTCGCACTACTGTGATCAGTGACACCGCTTCCGAGTCTTAGGCATGCATACCTGGCCCGCGTAGTTTGTCCTTAGGCCCCCACATTTACGCCGGTTGCAGCAGCATGCGGTGTGCTCGCACACGTTAGTTGCCGGTTCGGAGAGCTCCCCCGGGCTAATGTCGTGAGTACACTACTCCTTCCAGTTTAGAGCCAGACTTCGGGTACTCTCTCGATAGTCCAGATTATTAGCAAGGGTAAAGAGGCCCTTGAGACATCCCCGGGATTAGTGTTTGAGCTGATCAACTGGCCGAGGGAGATAGACTCTCAAAGATGTCCCAGGATTGGTTAGGATAACCAATCATTAGGCCGGAAGTAGGAGACTTCCGATGATTCCAGATCTTTCCTTGTAAGCTCGTTGAGCTATGATCTGTGTTGGTAGTTGTTTGCTTGCATGCTTGGGTACTAGATGATTGATTGTATCGTATTGTACCCCGGTTGGGGATTCTTACTAAGTAATTCGTTACTCACCCTTATTTTTGTGGTTTTTCCACAGGTAACCATGGTGCGAGACAGGATGGCTGGAGGAGGAGCTGTGATCATGGAAAACCAGTTGTTCAACTCTGAGTCTTGTGTTTATGTTTATGATTTAAATGTCCTCTGAATGCATGTAGTTGGGCACGGAGCCCTAGGGTGTTTTCTGAATGTATTTCCGGATTCTAGCATTGTTGTAACTATTGCAAAGCTTGTATGTTTTAAATACATCTCTGATCAGAGTGAGTTTTGTAAATGTATTTGTCTTGGAACAGGTGCTTGGAAACAGGGACAGGTTTCAGGAATTGATGTTGACTTTTTAAATGGATGTTTTATGTTTTAGTTTTTACTTAGAATCCAAACACCATTTTGCAATTTTTTTGTAGATTTGAATGCATGCATTGAGGTAACGGCCTATTTTAGAACCCCTTTCGGGTCGGGTCGTTACAGTTGGTATCAGAGCTCAGAGTCATAGATTCTGTAGACTGACCTTTTGTTGTAGGTCGTTTTTCCATGATCATCAGCACTCCGACAGTCATCAGGTACGCCTAAGTTTACCGCTTTAAAGAAAGGGTTAAGAATTTACAATACTTTTCATCTAGTGTTTACCTTGTGTAGTGTTGTGGAGCGGAGACGAGCAGGTTCTGACTCGTTGTTGGTTTGGGCTTAGAGCGCCATCATGCCAACTTCCCGCAGTGTGAGCAGTTTGATAGCAGCTTGTTGAGGTATCCAGATAGATTCGAATGCCCCTGGGACATCGTTCCAGAGGGAGGCAGAGATTAGACTCCCGTAGGCCACTTGTGCCCAGTTGTTGGTTTTCCCCTAGAGAGAGGGTGGAGGTGATTTTGCCCTGGAGTACCACTCCAGGAGAGGAGTTAGCCATGGCTTTGCTTATGTGGATGCTTGTGGAGCAGTTCCCCGTGTGGACTAGCCTTGGTAGCTCAAGTGTTGAACTTGAGCCTTAGCAGATTGTTTGATTGCTCAGTGAGTGGCTGCAGAGTTGGTAGCCTTCGAGGAGGTTGATGAGGCATCTTTGTGCTCCTGTAAAGTGTTGTTGTTTGCAGCCAGTAAGTCGGAACCTGCTGGTTAAGGGTGCAGCGAGCAGTGTTCCCTTCGGACTGGATCCATTGGTGGTTTCCTCAGTTGTTTGGTAGAGTCGAGCACTCTCTTTTTGGTGAGCCCCTAGAGTAGGGCTAGCTGCTGCATGTTGAGAGAGCCGACTAGAGCATTGTTGAGCATCATGAGGAGATGCTAGTGTAGGCCGTGAGCCTTCGGTTTGATGAGATCCCATAGGCATGGTTGTTTGAGTTTGAGCCCTTGTATGCCTAGCCAGAGTTCTTGTCACTTGAGGTTGTGACCTTGCTGGCCCCATTGGTAGTAAGATGTGGATTTGTTAGTAGTGGCACTTGAGGTGCATTGGTTGGTGTGCCGCTTTGGCACTAAGTCTGGTTCAGGCTTGAGTTTGGCATGGGTATAGCAGATGGTTCTATGCCGTCCGGAGTTCAGCGCACTTCTTTAGCCTTGGATCCGTTATGGCAGTTGCACCTGTTTAGGTCGTGCAAGAGGGCTAGTTCAGTGGTAGTCGAAGAACTACAAGCGAAAGGATGTTCGAGAGGAGTCGGAGCCTCTTCCCAGTGTTACTAGGGGTTGAGTAAGTCAGCAGGTTGGCGGTTGGTAAGTGTTAGTGCGCTGAGTCTCGCGCTAGTGTTAAGGCCAAGAGATCCTTGAGGTTGGTAGTGCGGTCAACTACCTTCGAGTGCCTAAATCTGAGGAGAGTTGAGCATCGTAGATGCGAGTTTGGTCCAGCAGAGGGACCCTGAGTTGGATGCTTAAGAGATGAGCTGGATGCCTATGAGGCGAGTTGGATGCCTATGAGATGAGCTGGATGCCTATGAGGCGAGTTGGATGCCTATGAGATGAGTAGGATGCCTTGTGAGAGGATTTGGACGCCTTATGGGTAAGCACCCTTGGTAGAGGCTTGGTATAAAGTAAGTTAGGTTTGGCATGGTTATGTTTTTGTAGAACAAGGTTGCCACAGCTTTGAGTATCGTGTGGAGATGGAACTTTTGGTGTTCCTTTGGTTGGAGTTCAGTTGGAAACTGAAACAAGAGCGGTGGTAGTTAAGCCGCGCAGTTTCTGATCGTCTTGGCTAAGAGAGTCGTTCGGATCCTTTCCTTGGGTAGAAGCTATGTTGTGGCTGATGTTTGAGTAGGAGGATGACGCGTCAGTAGCGCCGGTCCTCTTGGTTCCCATGGAGTTGGAGTTGGCCAAAGCATGGTTGAGATGTTTGAGAGAGTTGTGCCTGCTCGTGCAGCTGGGTCGTTAGTTCGCTTTGTCGACAAGCAGTGTGTCGAGGGTTGCCGAAGAACCCTAGGTTGTGGAGACCCTCTCCAGAGCTCAGTCAGGCCCAGGTAGTGAGTTTTAGTTGGCAAGCTGGAGGCGTGTAGTTTGTAGCCTCGGGTGAGTTGCTAGCAGTCTTGGTAGACTAGCAAGCTAGTGTTTGTTTGGAGTAAAGTTCGGATTAGTTCCGGTGTGGTGGCAAGTTGATGCTTGGTGTTGACCAAGGTGTGGATTGGAGTTGCTAGAAGTTAGTTTTGCTTGTGGGGCGAGTGGTTCGTGCCCTGTTGGTTGTTTTCCTGTTTCCAGGATGTTGAGAGTTGCCCTGTTTGGCATTTGGAGGTTTAGTCTGTGGTGGACCCCCCCCCCCCTGTTGTTGCCCCGTGAGATTTAGATGTTGTGGCTTTAGCGGAGCAAGACAGTGAGCATATGTGGAGCTCTCTGTCCTTCGGTTGTCTGCTTGTAAGAGTCGTTTCCTTCTGGGAGTTGTCAGATTTCTCCCGTAGTCATGGAGTTGATGGTAGAGGTGCTAGCAAGAGGGAAAAGTTTGTTGGCTGCTTGGAAGCAGTTGTTTGTTCGGTTAAGTGGATTCTTGAATGGTGTTCTAGAGGCTGCAGTAAGGGTTGTTCTGCCTCTTGTGAGTGTTTAGCCAAGATTTGGTTCTTTTATGTTATTTCAAGAGCTAGTTCGGTTCTAGCTGGAGGGCGTTGCCCTGAGGTCTTGTTCCTAGTCAGTAAGTTTTGGGAGTTGACCCCTCCCTCGGCGGTTGAGTAAGTGTTGTTAGTTCTGGATTGGTGATCCGATTGGTTGAGTTTTCCCTTGGGTGTTGCTTCCAAAAGAGTTGGTTGTTGTTGCCTTGGGTTTGAGCAAGTCAGCGAACGTGTGTGATGTTCGCTGCCCTTCAGAAGTTCCCTTGCTGGGGAAATCGTTTCCCGTTTAGTAGGAGTCAGCTTAGCTCCTGAGTTGTGTAGTTGATCAGAGTAGCGCAAATGGCCACCCAAATGAGAGGGTCCTCGCATTGTGTTGTTAGCAAGTTTAAAGTTGTTTGTTCCCGCAAGGGCGGAGGCCAGCCAGTAAGAGTTGAGTTGTTTCTGGCAAGTTGTTGGTTCTTTGGGGATTGAAGATTTCTCTTCCCCCTAGTCTCTGTGGTGGTTGAGTTGCTCCATGGATGCCAGCCTCGAGTGTTAGCTTCTGAGGTAGTCTTGCTGATTCGTGTGGCTCAGGATCCGTAAGCTTTGAGGTTGTCGTTATCCGTTTTCCTTGCAGGTTTGAGGAGTGGAGCTTCTGGTTGGAAGATGAGTTAGGCCTAAGCTAAAAGGAAGAAGTCCTTTGAGTAGCCAGTTGGATTTTAAGAGTTGAATGGTAGCTTGGAGGCGAGCTTTGCTCGTTATAAGTTTGGGTTGAGTTCTGCTGAGCAAGCCCTTCTCGGGCTTTGTTCCTCGTTGTTGTGCGTTCGCAGTTGGCGTTATAGCGGAGCCTCGTTTGAGTGAGTTGGCACAGAGGTGTCGTGGCATTGGTTGGTAAATCTGTTGAGCTGCTTTCCTCAAGGTGTTGTGTCGTAGATAGCTACGTGATGGTTTAGTCCTTGCAGCCCGAGTTTTCCTTGAGAGGAATGTTGGTTGTTTCCTTGCCTGGCAGTGTTCTCTTAGGCCAGTTGCTGGTAGGTTTGCTTCGAGAGGTTTGCCTTCGGCCGATGAGGAGCTCTAGTTTGTTGGTTTGGCCGAGTGGAGCCTGTGCTTGGCCCTTGTCTTTTAGAGGTGGTCGTAGCTGAAGTTTCAGCTTGTGTGAGTTATTAGCAGTCTGGTGTACCAGGATGGTGCCCCTTGCCTTTGGTTCGGCGATTTCTCTTTAAGATGGTTGCTTAAGTGTTGTGGTCGTGTTCTAGTTGGGGAAGTTTGCCTTTTGGATCAGTCGCCAGTTGGTGGTTCGTTTGTATTTCGTTAAGGCTGTAGGCAATATTTGAGGTTCGTTGGTCTCTTGTGAAGTAAGAGTAGGCCGTTTAGTTTTCTGGAACCTAGAAGGTTCAGTTGTTTGGCCAGTTTGGTGTAGGGTTGAGGCTGTTTGTTAACAGCTGTGAGCTTCCAGAGGAGTTTGCCAGTGCGTGGTGTAGAGTTTCAGAGCTTGTGGCCAGTCCTCGAGTTTGCTGAGAGTAGCCTCGTTTCTGAGTTGGAGCGAGTTGAGGATGTGGTTTGCCGTCTATTCCCTTCGGAGTTCAGTGTAAGCCCAGTTTTGGTTGAGATAGTTTGTGGCAGTTTGATTGGCATTGTGGCCTTGAGTTTTTGAGAACCCAAGAGGGTTTGGTTTGGAAGAAGGTTGGTGTTGTTTTAGCAGAGAAGTTCAGTTGGTTAGGAATCAGTGGAGTTTTCCTGGAGCTGTTTCGTCTTAGGACTTTCGAGGACAAAAGTGTAAGAACCCGACCCAAAATACGGTCCTAAACCTAGGTTCTCACTCAGCATGCAAGTTAAATATTTCACCGAGCGGTTTAGTGCTCATATTTAAAACCTTTCAAAACATTTAGAACGGGGAATGCTTAAAACGTAATCAACAACTTTGTTTAAGAAAAACAACGAAGTAAAACAAGCCTGGCCAGTATATATAAAAACATTCAAAACAGTTCAAACAACTTTTTATAATGTTTTCCCCTAGGACTCCTGTCCATCTACATGCTGAACAAATATGCAAACAATAAAGACAGAGTGCCGGCGGCTCCCATGATCAATCGGCTCCTCCGCTAGCCGTCCCGCAGATCGTCCCCAAGTTACCCGTGGAAAACCACGAGAAATAAGGGTGAGTATAAACATACTCGGTAAGAATCCCCAACCGGGGTACAATACGATACATCAATCATCTAGCACCCTAGTATACATGCAAACAAGCATTAACATGCGGATCATAGCTCAACGAGCTTACAAGGCGAGAATCTGGAATCCTCGGAAGTCTCCTACTTCCTACCTAATGATTGGCTCTCATAACCAATCCCGAACATCTCCGAGGGTCTTTCTCCCTCGGCCAATTGATCACTCAAAAACCGATCCCAAAGATGTCCGACACCCTCGAGGGTCTTTCTCCTCGACCATATGATCGACTCAAAAGCCAATCCCAATGGGTGTCCTCAAGGGCCTCTTACCCTCTCTATAACTGACTATCGGAGAGTACCCAAGTCCGGCTCTAAACCGAAGGAACTGTGTACTCACGAACATTAGCCCGGGAGCTCTCCGAACCGGCGACTAAAGCGTGTGCGCGCGACACCGCATGCTCTTCTCGCAACCGGCGTAAATGCGGGGCCTAAGGGCAAACTACGCGCCAGTACGCATGCCTAAGACTCGGAAACGGTGTCATTGAACACAGTGAGTGCGAGGCCCTCGGCACTCATCTGCGCACTGTACCACCGACTGAAGCTAAGAACCGGCCAAGGCGAGGCTTGCACCGCTGGCGGGGTTCCGCTCTAGCAGGCTACAAACTAGGCTTATGCCGATGTGGTAGCTAAATCCACATCGGCCGCCGGGGAAGCAATGTACGTTATGCTTCGCTCTACTCCCGACCGGTGGGGACAAGGTACGCGTTATGTCCGCTCTCACCTCTAGATGATGACAAATTTCTAACACACTAGCTAGAGTATAGAGTAAACGATTCTGGCTCAACATACATAATCATCATCAATCATACATAACCTAGCATGATACTACGAACTTAAAGCGGGAATCTCGGGCATGCTTTGGAAGAACAATCCTAGCATGGCACTAACATGTACAATCAAGCAAACATGCTAGCAGGAGTGCAATCACAAGCTGTCCTATCCACTAATCATGTCCATAAAAGTAAACATGCATATAAGGCACATTCAAGAAAGCATCGCAGGGTCCACACAACCACGGTAAGGAATCCTTACCTGGAAACGAGCAGAAATAACTTTCACAATCAATTAATGACCCTCGAGCTTTAAAGCGAAACCGAGCAACCTAAGCATTTTAATAAAAACAACCTAATTAAATAAACAATGCCAAATAGCCTAGGGCCCAAAGGAAAAAGTCTCGGAATTACCGACCGAAGACACAAGGCCACGCCCCAACCCGCACGGCAAGGCAGCGGTCATCCGTCAGCAGCGACAAGCGGGGCGCATCGGCGCTGGGCGCTGGCACCGGGCGCTTAGCACTGGGCGCTGGGCGCCGCTGGCACTATCGGCGCTGGCTGGCGCGTACTGGGCGCGGCAGGGGAAGGGCGCTGGCGCTGGGTTGCGCGCGGACTGCGACAGGGAGCAGGCGCGCTGGCGGGCGGACGCGGACGAGCGGCACGGGCACGCAGACGCGGGCTGTCGCAGGCGAGCGAACACGCTGGGTCGGGCGCGCGGGCGAGGCGGCTGGGCGGCAACGAGCGGAGCGGCGCGGCGCGCTCGGGGCGGTTCGTGCGAACGCGCGGCGCGCGTCTGGGCTGGGCGCGGCGAAGGCGATCGGGCGCGCTGGGCATGGGCGATGCGTAGCGCCTGGGAGCGCTGGGCCGAAGCGGCCGCTTGGGCGACTCGGGTTGGTGCGATCCGGGCATGGTCAAGCGGTGCATGTAACGACCTGTGTTTTTCTTCCCGGACTTCCGGTATGCTCTAGGGGTAATTTGGTAATTTGGTCGGGCCGTCGTGGTCGTTTGTGTCCTTTCGATTACTAAAATTATTGGATGGTTTTATGTAGGTTTTTGGAGGGGTTTGTGGTTTGGTTTGAGCAAGGTTTGATGCAAAAGTAAAAATAAAGGAAGTTGTCTTTGCAATGGGGTTTGAACCCGGGTCTCTGGGAAGCTTATAGAGAGGTGTGCCAATTGAGCCATTAGGTGCTCTTGTTGCTCTTTCTGCATCACTTCTTAGTTAACCTTGGATTTTGGAGTTTTGGTGCATTTGGTTAAATGAAATAGATTTAGGTTATTCCATCTTCTTCTCCAAAACACCTCTTGGCCGCCCAAGCTCTCCATCTCCATAGCCTTGCCGATTCTTCATCCTTGCATCTCCTTGGGTTCGATCATCATCATTCCGGTAGGTATTGATCTTCTTCTTCTTCTTCTCATCCGCTTGGTGTGCGTTTGGCCAAGTGAAAAGAGGTGTGTTGTGTGTGTTGTGTTGATTGCGGCCCGAGTGTAGCCGAGCCAAGAAAGACAGACGCTCGCCGCCGCAGACGCCGCGTCCAAATGATCGCTTCGCGACGCCCAGATCTGTCTCAAGAGACCTTTGCCGCTCGCCCAAGAAGACAGATCGCCATCGTTGCCGCATGTCCAAACGATCGCCAGCGACGCCCAGACTCTGTTTCCAGCGAAATTTGCCGTTCGCCCAAGAAGACAGATCGCCCTCGCTGCCGCCGACGCCCGCCGATCGCTCGCCGCCAGAGGTCTCGCCAGCGCCGCGTGCCGCCCATCGCGCGCCCTCGCCGTGTCGCTTTGCCGAATCGCTCGCCGCGCGCCTTCGCCCGAGACGTTCGCCGCGCGCGCGCGCTCCTCGCTGAAGCCGCTCGCCGTGTCCGCATCGCGACGCCAGGCGCCGCGCGCGCCGCCCAGACACTCGCCGCGCGCGCGCGTCCTCGCTGCGCGTGCGCAGGTAAGCGCAGGCAGTGCGTGTCCTTGCTTGCGTGCGGCTAGCCGCCCGACCCCAAGCTCGTGTCGTCGCGCGCGCGAGTTCCCCGAGCCGAGCTTGCCGTTCTATTGTTGTTTAGATATTTTAGATGCTTTGATTGTTGTTGGTTTGCTAGGTTCCCGCCGCTAGTTCGGGATTGTCCCGCACTTAGGATTTGTGTGTAGAAGTCTTCCACCAAGGTAAGGATTTCTTACCGGGGTTGTGTGGACCTCATGTATATTTGTGATTGTTGTTTTGTATGCCCGTGTATGATTACTAGCATGTTTATCTCTAGGTGCTCGCTTCAATTCTGATCGGCATGAACTCTTGTATTGTTTCTCATGTTAGCCCATGCTAGGTTGTTCTATTCTAGCATGTTCGTTATCCGCTCTTGCTTCGTAGTATCATGCTAGGTTCTTTGTATCCGATGAGCACGTATTGGACCGCATTGATTGAATCGTTATTATTGTTAAGGTTTAGAATTGAGGTAGATAGAATCATCCGCCCGATGCATAAAGTATCTTGCATCTATGGCAAGGACGTTCGAGATAGTTCTCCGCCCTTGGACCCCGTGAGGGATTAGCTATCCCAACCGGTAGGCCCCGCAATCTTGGGTGAGGGTGGCGATCGTTAAATGCCCCAACGGTCGGGATGATGACTTGGCATTGCCTCGCCCCCGGCGATCGGCACGCCCTCGGCGTGTTCGGCCGTAGCCTTTGATTGCCACTGTTAGGGCAAGGACCGCTTCCGGTGTAAGCCTACCACGACCGGTTCCTTAGCCTCGGTGCGGTGGTACAGTGACATAGTTCACGTGTCCGTCTCTCACACCCCTATGTCGCTGACACCGATCCGGAGATTTAGTTAGGCATGGTGATCGAACACGGCGGCTTGCCACTAGACCCGGCACCCCGAGTTTGCGGTAGCATGCGGTGCGCGCTTACGCTCATTACACGTACCGATCGAGAGCTCCTCGGGATCTTGAGCGAGCACCTTTCGTATCGATGCGAGTCGCCGAGGCCGGGACTTGTTTCCGTATAGCGCGTTTTAGTGTGTTGTGGTATTTCCGACTAAGACCCGAGTTGGCATCCGAGGTCCAAGTGTGGACTTAGCTATGTGCTCCGCTCTGTGTTTGTACTCATAGCTTGCATACATTCTTCTAGATGATCATGTATATCGTATTGTACCCTGGTTGGGGATTCTTACTGGGTAATTCGTTACTCACCCTTATTCTGTGGCTTTCCACGGGTAATCAAGGCGGGAGACAGGATGGTCAAGGAGGAGCCGTGATCATGGAATCCTGCTTTGTCATCTCTGATTATTCTATTTTATTTTATCATGACTCTTCACTTTTTGTTATTTCCCTGAATGCATGTAGACGGGCACAGAGCCCCGTGATGTTTTCCTACGTTTTATGGATTCCAAATATATTTGTACTTGTGGATTGTTTTAACGCTTTAAATAAATCTCTGATCGTAGTATGCTTTTAGAAATGTATGTTTTGGTTGTTTGAATGTTTCTGCTTTTTACTTGGGATCCAAAATGTATTTTTCATAATATCTTTTATTTTCACTACATGCATTGGGGTAAAGGCCCATTTAGAGCCCATTTTGGGTCTGGGTCTTTACTGATTGGTATCGAGCTCAGAGTCACAGATTCTCAGTAGACTCGACCTTTTGTTGTAGGTCGTTTTCCATGATCATCAAGACTCGGACAAATCAGTACGCCTAGATTTATTGTTTTAGAAAGGAAAAGGGTTAAGAATTTACAATACCTATCATCTAGTGTATGCCTTGTTTGGTGTTGTGGAATGGTGACAGTGTGTTTTTGATTCGTTGTTGGTTTGGATGTAGATCGCCAAAGATGCTACCACCCGCATCGGGAGAGGAGGTTCGAGAGCGGTCGAGGTATCGAGTCGGATCGACATCGCAGGACATCGTCCCAAGCCGACACCGATGGCATTCCACCAAAGCTCCTCCTCGCTACGCCTAGAGCGGGCGTTGAGGCGATCGAGCGCCGTGAGATCGCTCCCCGAGCAGAGTTTGCTGAGTCTATGAGGGCTTTTATGGTCGCATGTTGAGTGACCAGAGGGCGAGAGACCTGTGCCTTGTTGGCGCCAGCAAATGAAGAGTCCCGAGCCCAGATCGAGCAAATGACTCGATTGGTTCAAAGAGAGCTCAAGAGCACCTCCACTCCTCCACAGAGCAAGTAGCCCCAGAGGCGCGATATGGCGAGGGTGCCGAGGAATTGGGTAGGTGGTCAAGGATTTTGTGAAGTGGAAGCCCGAGAAGTTTGATGCCACCGGTGATGCGTTAGCGGCAGCCAGTGGATTGCCCATTTGGAGTACACCTTCCCGATCATGGTGTGCCCCGATATTCAGAGGCCGAGATGTGCGGCTCATGTGCTAGGAGGCACAATGCGAGATGGTGGTGGAGTCCACCTTGAGCGAGAGACCACCGGGTCTCCACCCGCTACTTGGGAGTTCTTCAAGGCCGAGTTCAAGGTAAAGTTCATCGGTGATGAGGCTCGGGAGAAGATGGTGGAGCTCTTCCGTAACCTCAAGCGGGGTTCGATTCCATTGAGGAATATGAGCGCAAGTTCTCGAGAGTATGGATATTTTGCTCCTCGCTTGATTGCCACCCCAGAGCCAAGATTCGGAAGTTCATATCCGGATTGAGGCGGTGTTTCCCGAGATGTCGGGCTCGTGCCCCCGACACTTATGCTAGGGTCAATCCCAGCTTAGCCACGATCTATAATGGGAAGTATCCTGCTTGAGCGGGTTGTTGCCGCTCTGCTCAGCGTCCCCCGTCCCAGCAATGGGGGGGCGTAAGAGAAAGTTTGACTTTCGGGGCGCGCCAGCGCCGCCAAGGGCGCTTCGAAGCAGAGATCACGGAGAGTCAGCGATCCGCTTCCACTCCGACAGCAAAGCAGAGGAGGACCCGAGCGCTTTCGCTTGTGCTACTTGTGGGAAAGTCCACGCCGAGCTTGTCACCGACCTAGATTGTGCTTCCGTTGTGGTAGAGAGGGTCACATGGCCCGCTTTTGTGATCACCAACTATGGCGGCTCGGCCAATACAATGCAGCAGCAGGCGGTCGAGTGTTTGCTACGACCCGTCAGAGGCCGAGCGCGTCGGATGCCACCGTGGCGTGTACGCTTCTTGTTTTAGATCACCGCGCATTTGTCTTGTTTGATTCTCGGTTCCACGCATTCTTTTGTATCTGTGTTGTTTGGCTTGAGCATGCTAAGTTGAGGCTAGAGCCTCTAGGTTTCGAGTTATCTGCTGCAACTCCTTCGGAGTTGATATGTTGGCTAGAGATAAGATTAGGGATGGCCGGATCGAGATATCCGAGAGTTGCTAGTGGCTACGCTCATAGTTCCGCCTATGAGCGGTTTTGATGTGATTCTTGGTATGGAGTGGTTAGTCGCTAACCACGCGTTGATTGACCGCCACCGGAAGAAGTAGTGTTCAGCCGCCAGTCGGCCCACTTTAAGTTTCGTGGAGTCCAGGTGGAGTTTGCCCGCCGATGGTGTCACCGTGAAAGCTCGCCGCTTGCTAGCTCATGGAGCTTGGGGCTATCTAGCCAAGTTGTGCAGGAAGAGCCGCCCCTCGCTGCATTGATCAAAGCCGGTCGTGCGGGAGTTCGCGGATGTGTTTCCCGAGGAGTTACCGGGTTGCCCCCAAAGAGAGAGGTTGACTTCACAATTGAGCTCGAGCCGTGGACCCTCCCTATCTCGAAGGCTCCGTGACGCATGGCGCCAGCCGAGTTAAAGGAACCAAGATTCAGCTGCAGGAGATGTTAGACCGAGGGTTCATCCGTCCAAGTGTGTCCCCGTGGGAGCACCGATTCTGCTTGTGAAAAAGAAGGATGGTTCTATGCGCTTATGTATTGATTACCGCGAGCTTAATAAGGTGACAAAGAAGAATAAGTATCCGCTTGCCCGTGATCGATGATTTGTTCGATCGGCTTTAGGAGCTTCATGTTCTCCAAGATAGATCTCGAGATCCTAGGTTACCATCGATGCGGATCGTGGATGCCGACATTCCTAAGACGACTTTCGTGTCCGATATATGGTCACTATGAGTTTGTGGTCATGTCGCTTGGATTGACCAATGCCCCACCGCGTTCATGGACATGATGGATAGGGTGTTCAAATCATTTTTGGACAAATTTCGCCATCGTGTTCATTGACGATATTCGATTTATTCAAGGTCTAAAGAAGACCATGCAGAGCATTTGAGGCGAGTATTGGTAGCTTTGAGGAAAACCACTTTTATGCGAAGTTTTCCAAATGTGACTTCTGGTTGGAACAGGTGGCCTTCCTAGGCCACGTAGTTTCGAGAGATGGTATAGCCGTGGATCCCGCGAAGATTGAGGCCGTGAGTTCATGGGCCAAGCCGACTTCAGATTGCCGAGATTCGCAGCTTTCTGGGTTTGGCGAGTTACTACCGTCGGTTCGTCAAGGACTTCTTCTGCTTTAGCCTCGCCCCTCACTCGTCCGACGAGGAAGGGTGTCGAGTTTGTTTGGGACAAAGAGTGTGATGAGAGCTTTGCGGGCTCAAGCGCAGACTTGACTTCAAAGACTATGTTGGCGATCCGGAGGGGACAGTGGTTTCGTGGCCTACAATGATGCTTCCAAGTTTGGATTAGGTTGTGTGTTGATGCAAAGACGGGAAGGTCATTGCCTATGCTTCCCGTCACCAAGCCGTATGAGCAGTAACTACCCCGACTCATGATATGGAGTTGGCGGCAGTGGTGTTTGCACCAAGATTTGGAGGCATTACCGTGACGGTGAGCGGATTCGATGTTTACCGATCACCGAGCCTCAAGTATCTGCTTACTCGTAAGGAGTTGAATATGAGGCAGAGGAGATGGTTAGAGCTGGTAAAGGATTATGATCTGCGAGATTTTGTACCATCCGGTAAAGCCAATGTAGTGGCCGATGCTTTGAGCGAGAAGACGCCGCACTCTGCGGCGTTGTTGAGTTCCCAGCCCGCTTTGCGAGAGAGAGTTCGAGCGGCCGAGGTTGCAGTGTTGTTGGGAGAGGTTACCGCTGTGGTAGCTCGATTGACTGCTCACCGCCGATTCGGCAAATGATTATAGACAACCAGGGCTGGGTGACCCCGCACTTAAGAGATTGGTTGACAGAGTTAGTCTTGACGGTGACTTTTTGACTTTGTATATTCACCGCATGTGGGTTGACTTATAGAGGCCGGTTGTGTGTTCCGGACATTGCAGTTTTCATGAGCCGAGTTGCTCTCGAGGCCCACTGTTCCTTTTGCTTGGCACCCCGGGGTACCAAGATGTATCGAGACCTTAAGCGCACCTTTCCGTGGATGGGAATGAAGAGAGATGTGGCAGAGTTTGTCACCGGTGTCACTTGTCGCCAAGTGAAGGCACCTGTGCAGAGGCCACCGGTTTGTTGCAAACCACCGAGTGTACCCCAGTGGAAATGGGAAGAGATCTCCATGGACTTTATCTCTGGTTTGCCAAGGACTCCGAGGAAGTTCTCTCGATTTGGGTGATAGTCGACCGTTTGACCAAGAGCGCACACTTCATTCCCTGTAGAGACACTTATACCGTGGAACAAAGGCGCAGCTTGTTTTTGGAGCGAGATCATCCGCTATCATGGTGTGCCGGTGAGGATTGTGTCCGATCGTGACTCGCGGTTCACTTCTCGCTTCTGAGAGCGCCCGTAAGGGTTTGGGCACAGAGTGCGCTTTCAAGATGTGACTTTTCACCCTCGGGACGGATGGTCGATCGAGAGAGAGTGAATCGATTCTCGAGGATATGTTGAGAGCTTGTGTGTTGGATTTCCCGAAGTTGGGACCAAAGATTCAGATTTGATGGAGTTTGCCTATAACAACAAAGCTACGATCGACGATTCTGATGGCTCCATTCGAGGCATTGTATGGTAAGCGTTGTCGGTCCCCGTGTTCGGGAAGAGGTTGGTGATAGACGTGTTTTGGGTCCCGAGTTACTGCAGCTGACCAATGGTGCAAAGTCGTAAGATTAGAGCTCGTATGTTGACCGCTCGTGAGCAGCAGAAGAGTTACGCCGATGTTCGGCGCCGAGATTTGGAGTTTGAGGTTGGTCGGCATGTGTTCCTTAAGGTTGCTCCGATGCGCGAGGAGTTCTGAGGTTTGCAAGCGTGGGAAGTTGAGTCCCCGATTTGTTGGTCCGCTTGAGATCCTAGAGAGGATTGGCGAGTTGCTTACCTGGTTAGCCCTACCTCCGTCTACTATCACGCGGTGCATAGTGTTTTTCATGTATCGATGTTGAGGCAAGATGTGCCGGACCCGTCGCACATTGTGGACTTTGAGCCTTTGGTGAATGAGGATTTGAACTTCGAGGAAAAGCCGTGAGGATCCTTGCCTTTGAGACCAAGACGCTGCGTAATCGCGAGATTCGTTTAGTAAAGGTTCAATGGAAGAGTCGGGTTCTGAGGAAGCCACTTGGGAGCGGGAAGACGAGATGAGGTTGCATTACCCCGAGTTGTTTTACGTCTTAAGGACTTTCGAGGACGAAAGTCATAAAAAGGAGGGAATATTGTAACGACCCGTGTTTTTCTTCCCTGACTTCCGGTATGCTCTAGGGGTAATTTGGTAATTTGGTCGGGCCGTCGGGTCGTTTGTGTCCTTTCCAGTTACTAAAATTATTGGATGGTTTTATGTAGGTTTTTGGAGGGGTTTGTGGTTTGGTTTGAGCAAGGTTTGATGCAAAAGTAAAAATAAAGGAAGTTGTGTCTTTGCAATGGGGGTTTGAACCCGGTCTCCCCGGGAAGCTTATAGAGAGGTGTGCCAATTGAGCCATTAGGTGCTCTTGTTGCTCTTTCTGCATCACTTCTTAGTTAACCTTGGATTTTGGAGTTTTGGTGCATTTGGTTAAATGAAATAGATTTAGGTTATTCCATCTTCTTCTCCAAAACACCTCTTGGCCGCCCAAGCTCTCCATCTCCATAGCCTTGCCGATTCTTCATCCTTGCATCTCCTTGGGTTCGATCATCATCATTCCGGGTAGGTATTGATCTTCTTCTTCTTCTTCTCATCCGTTTGGTGTGCGTTTGGCCAAGTGAAAAGAGGTGTGTTGTGTGTGTTGTGTTGATTGCAACACCGAGTGTAGCCGAGCAAGAAGAAGACAGATCGTCCCACCGATCGCTCGCCGCGCCCGAGATCTGTCCCCAAAGAAATTTTGCCGCTCGCTTCAAAGAAGACGACGCTCGCTGCCGCCGACGCTTCACCGATCGCCGCCAGACGCCTTGCAGATCGCCCCTGCAAACGAATCGCCGTCGCTTCTCGCGCCGAGACGCGTCCGGACGCCAGACGCCAGAGGTCTCGCCAGCGCCGCCCCGCCGTGTCGCGCGCCGCTGCTGTGGTCCGCTTGCGCCGCCGCTGCCCGCGCGCTTCGCCAGACGTCCCATGCCTGCCTCGCTGAAGCCGCCGCTCGTCCGCGATCGCGACGCGCCGCCAGCCGCCTTCCGCGCCACTCGCGCACGCGCGCTGCCCTCGCTGCGTGCGCGCGCCAGCCACAAGCGGCCAGCCACGTGTCCTTGCCGTGCCAGCTCCCGCCACCCCAAAGCTCGTGTCGTCGCGCCGCGTGAGTTCCCTTTGAGCCGAGCTTGCTGTTCTATTGTTGTTTAGATATTTTAGATGCTTGATTGTTGTTGGTTTGCTAGGTTCCCTCGCTAGTTCGGGATTGTCCCGCACTTTAGGATTTGTGTGTAGAAGTCTTCCGACCAAGGTAAGGATTTCTTCACCGGGTTGTGTGGACCTCGCGGTATATTTGTGATTGTTGTTTTGTATGCCCGTGTATGATTACTAGCATGTTTATCTCTAGGTGCTCTGCTCAAATCCTCGATCGCATGAACTCTTGTATTGTTTCTCATGTTAGCCCATGCTAGGTTGTTCTATTCTAGCATGTTCGTTATCCTGCTCTTGCTTCGTAGTATCATGCTAGGTTCTTTGTATCCGATGAGCACGTATTGGATCGCATTGATTGAATCGTTATTATTGTTAAGGTTTAGAATTGAGGTAGATAGAATCATCCGCCCGATGCATAAAGTATCTTGCATCTATGGCAAGGACGCTCGAGATAGTTCTCCGCCCTTGGACCCCGTGAGGGATTAGCTATCCCAACCGGTAGGCCCCCGCAATCTTGGGTGAGGGTGGCGGATCGTTAAATGCCCCAACGGTCGGGATGATGACTTGGCATTGCCTCGTCCCTCGCAGTCGGCGCGTCCTCGGCCAGTGTTCGGCGTAGCCCTTGATTGCCACTGTTAGGGCAAGGACCGCTTCGGTGTAAGCCTACCACGACCGGTTCCTTAGCCTCAAAGCGGTGGTACAGGTGACATAGTTCACGTGTCCGTGTCTCACACCCTATATGTCGCTGACACCGATCCGGAGATTTAGTTAGGCATGGTGGATCAACTCGGGCAGCTTGCCACTAGACCCGGCACTTCCCGTAGTTTGCGGTAGCATGCGGTGCGCGCTTACGCTCATTACAGCGCCACGATCGAGAGCTCCTCGGGATCTTGAGCCGATGCACCTTTCGTGACGGCGATGAGTCGCCGAGGCCGGACTTGTTTCCGTATAGCGCGTTTTAGTGTGTTGTGGTATTTCCGGACTAAGACCCCGAGTTGGCATCCGAGGTCCAAGTGTGGACTTAGCTATGTGCTCCGCTCTGTGTTTGTACTCATAGCTTGCATACATTCTTCTAGATGATCATGTATATCGTATTGTACCCCTGCTTGGGGATTCTTACTGGTAATTCGTTACTCACCCTTATTCTGTGGCTTTCCACGTAATCAAGGCGAGACAGGATGGTCAAAGAGGAGCCGTGATCATGGAATCCTGCTCATCATCTCGATTATTCTATTTTATTTTATCATGACTCTTCACTTTTTGTTATTTCCCCTGAATGCATGTAGACGGGCACAGAGCCCCGTGGATGTTTTCCTACGCTTTTATGGATTCCAAAGATATTTGTACTTGTGGATTGTTTTAACGGTTTAAATAAATCTCTGATCGTAGTATGCTTTTAGAAATGTATGTTTTGGTTCTTTGAATGTTTCTGCTTTTTACTTGGGATCCGAAATGTATTTTTCATAATATCTTTTATTTTCACTACATGCATTGGGGTAAAGGCCCATTTAGAGCCCATTTTGGGTCGGGTCTTTACAGGTCAGCACCCTCAGGGTTCTTATCATGGCAGAGACCAGCATCGAGACCGTAACCGTGATCAGCCTCGCCAACAGGGTGTAGGGAGGTCGCCACCGTATTGTAAACTTTGTGGGAAGCAGCATTGGGGACCTTGTGGTGGTAACCCTAGAGCTTGCTACAACTGTGGAAAGGAAGGGCATCGGGCCAGGCATTGCAACCAGAAAGCAGTGGTGGCGCAGCCAGCTCAATAGCAGGGGAGAGTGTATGCTACGACCCGCCAGAAGGCTGAGAAAGCCAGGGCCGCAGTGGCAGGTACGCTTCTAGTTCTTGATCACCTTGCCTTTGTGTTGTTTGATTCGGGTTCCACACATTCTTTTGTTTCTACTATTTTTGCTGAGCATGCTTGCATGATTTTAGAGCCTCTAGGATTTGAGTTATCTGTTGCTACTCCCTCGAGAGCTAGTATGTTGGCTAGTCAGAAGGTAAGGGATGGTCGGATACAGGTATCCGACGAGTCTCTGCGGGTTACGCTCATAGTGTTAGCTATGAGTGGTTTTGATGTGATCCTCGGCATGGATTGGTTAGCTGACAACCACGCTATGATTGACTGCCGCCGGAAGGAGGTAGTGTTCAGGCCGTCGAGCAGGCCTAGCTTTAAATTTCAGGGCACCCAGAGTGGGGTGTGTCCGCCAGTGATTTCGGCAGTTAAGGCTCACCGTTTGCTAGCTCGAGGAGCTTGGGTTTTTTAGCTAAGTTGACCGGAGAGAGCCGTGATCAGTTATCTGTTGAGCAAGTGCCCATTGTGCAAGAATTTGCAGATGTTTTTCCTGAAGAGTTGCCTGGTCTGCCGCCAAAGAGGGAGGTGGATTTCTCAATAGAACTTGAGCCAGGGACTCGCCCTATCTCGAAAGCTCCTTATCGTATGGCGCCAGCTGAACTGAAAGAGTTAAAGGAGCAACTGCAGGAGTTGCTTGACAGAGGATTTATTAGGCCGAGTGTGTCCTCGTGGGGAGCACCCGTGCTGTTTATTAAGAAAAAGGATGGCTCGATGCGTCTATGCATCGATTACAGGGAACTGAACAAGGTAACCATTAAGAACAAGTATCCGCTGCCTCGTATCGATGACCTATTTGACCAGCTCCAGGGAGCTTGTGTGTTTTCGAAAATTGACTTGAGGACGGGCTACCACTAGTTGAGGATTCGGGATGCAGATCTCCCCAAGATAGCATTCAGGTCGAGGTATGGTCATTATGAGTTCGTAGTCATGTCTTTCGGACTGACGAACGCCCCAGCTGCATTCATGGACATGATGGACAGAGTGTTCAAGGCGTTCTTGGACCGCTTTGTCATTGTGTTCATAGATGACATTCTTGTGTACTCTAAGTGTAAGGAGGACCATGCTTCGCACCTAAGGCAGATTTTGACAGCCTTGCGCGAGAACCAGCTTTATGCGAAGTTTTCAAAGTGTGACTTTTGGCTAGAGGAGGTAGCTTTTCTAGGACACGTTGTGTCTAAGGAGGGAGTGGCTGTGGACCCTTCCAAGATAGAGGCCGTTAGTTCGTGGGCCAGACCGACGACTGTGTCAGAGATTTGTAGCTTTCTGGGTCTAGTCGGATATTACCGTCGCTTCATTCAGAATTTTTCTGCTATAGCAACTCGTTTACTCGATTGACGAGGAAGGGCGTCGATTTCGTTTGGGATAAGAAGTGCGATGAGAGTTTTGCTAAGCTGAAGAGCAGTTTGACTTCTGCCCCAGTGTTGGCAGTTCTAGAGGGAACAGGGGGTTTCGTGGTGTACTGTGATGCCAGCAAGTTTGGTTTGGGTTGCGTTCTGATGCAACACGGTAGAGTGATAGCGTACGCATCGAGGCAGTTGAAACCGCACGAGCAGAATTATCCGACTCATGATATGGAGTTGGCAGCGGTCGTCTTTGCACTTAAGATCCGGAAGCACTACTTGTATGGGGAAAAGATTCAAATTTTCTCGGACCACCAAAGTCTCAAGTATTTCTTCACTCAGAAGGACCTGAACATGAGACAGAGGAGGTGGTTGGAGCTTGTAAAGGATTACGACTGTGAGATCCTGTATCACCCTGGAAAGGCAAATGTCGTGGCAAATGCACTAAGTAGAAAGACCTCGCATCTAGCAACGTTGGCAAATCCCAAAAGTATTATAAGGAAAGACCTCGAGAGAGCAGAAATAGCAGTGTTGTTAGGGGATGTTACCGCCAGGGTAGCTCAGTTGACCATCCAGCCTTCGGTAAGGCAAAGGATTATTGACGGCTAGTTGAACGACCCTAAATTGAAGAGTTTGTACGAGAGGGTTCAGGCCGATGGTGACTTCGATTTTGTGGTATCTGTAGACGGTGGCTTGAGATATAAGGGTCGGCTATGTGTCCCAGCCGATGCCGATATTCGCACTGAGTTGTTGACCGAGGCTCACACCTCGCCTTTTGCATGGCACCCAGGGGGTAACAAGATGTACCAAGATCTTAAGCGCACTTTTTGGTGGATGGGGATGAAGAGAGAGATTGCCCAGGTTGTCACGGTGCCTCACTTGTCAGCAAGTGAAGGCGCCTAGGTAGAAATCAGCAGGTTTGTTGCAAGCTTCGGGGTGCCACGAAGGGAAGTGGGAGGAGATTACCATGGACTTTATTTCGGGTTTGCCCAGAACTCCTAGAGGTTATACACAGATTTGGGTGATCGTTGACAGGTTGACCAAGTGTGCACATTTCATTCCCGGCAGGATAAACTATACCGTGGAGCAGTGGGCACGGTTGTTCCTTGAGCAGATAGTTAGGTACCACGGAGTGCCAGTTAAGATTATCTCCTACCGAGATTCCCGTTTTACATCACGGTTTTGGAAAGCCCTTCAGTGAGTTTGGGCACAGAGTGCAACACACAAGATCTGACCTTCCATCCACAGACCGATGGTCAGACAGAGCGGGTAAACCAGATCTTAGAAGATATGTTGCGAGCCTGTGTGTTAGACTTCTCGGGTAGTTGGGACCAGTACTTATATTTGATGGAGTGTAACAGCCCAGTTTTCTATTCCATTTTTCGAGGTGCCTTCGGACAAGATTCGGTTGTTTGGTTGGGTCATTAGAGTTGTTTTGACCCTTGGGGGTATTTTGGTCTTTTGGCTCCCCAGGCAGGATTTGTGGATTTTCAGGGCTTCGAGGTAGCTCCTGCCTTTTTCGAGGCTTGTTTGTTGTTGATTGCGAGTCTCGAGATGTTTGGGCTAGTCGGTTGGAAGCTCGGTTGTGGTTTGGGTTTTGGCAAAGTGATGGTTGGTTGAGTGCTTCCTTTGGGATTCGAGCCTGGGCCCTTAGTGTTGATTTGGGAGTTGGATTTAAGTGAGTTTTATTTATTGGAAAAGGTCGCTTCAGCCGGGTCTCGAAAGAGGATGCCGGGAAACGGGATTTTAAGGATTTTAAGGTTTTAATTTGTATAAGGATGGAAAATAGGATTAAAAATCCCATTTTTCCTTTTATTTTCCCATTTTCCCCTTTTTTCTCTCTTTTTTTTTCTCTCTCTCTCTCTCTCCCCCAAGCCCCAGCTAGCCCCAACCCGAGCCCCCCAGCCCGAGCCCCAACCCCCAGCTCGCCCAGCCAGGTCGTCAGCCCGAGCCTAGCCGCCCATGTCGCGTCGCCCAGCCCTAGGCCGCTCAGCCCGAGTCGCCCCTGCCCAGGCCGCGTCGCACAGCCCTCGCCCAGATCCGTGTCGTGTCGCCCAGCTCGCGTCGCCCAAGCCCGAGCCCCTGCTCGCCCAGCCCAGCCGCACAGTGTCGTATCCCGTCTGCCTGAGTCGCCCCGCACAGTGCCAGATCGTGCGCCATGTAGCCGTCGCGTTGCGTCGCCCCGCGCGGGCGTCCCTGTAGCTTGCCGAGCTCGCGCACGCGCCGTGGCGCCCTCAGTCGCCGCCGGTGCTCGTCCGCAAGCGCATCCCAGCCCAACACCGCCTCGCCTGCGGCAAAATGGCTCGTTCGCATGTCAGCCGCGCCTCGTGAGTTGCTCCCCAGCCGAGCCCTGTTTATTTTATTATATTTAGGCCAATTTTGTGATTATTGATGTGTTTTTTTGGTTCGCTTTAGGTTGCTCGGGTTCGATCGCAGCTTAGTTTTATTGTGTGTTGTTGCCTTCCGACCAGATAAGGATTTCTTACCGGAGTTGTGTGGGCCCTGCGATATTTTCATGATATGCCTTGTATGTTTGTTGACTGTTATGAGCATGAAGTAATAGGTGTGATGAACCCGACTCAAAACACGGCCCTAAACCGGGGTTCTCACTCAGCATGCAAGTTAAATATGATAACAAGCGGTTTAGTGCTCATATTTAAAATCCTTTCAAAACATATGAGAAGGGGGAACCCTTAAAACATAACCAACAATTTACATTTAAACAAACCAACGAAGTAAAACAAGTCTGGCCAGTGTTTATAAAAGCATACAATACAATTTAAACAGCTTTTTAAACAATGTTCCCCTAGGACTCATGTCCATCTACATGCTGAATAAACAATGCAATAATAAATAACAGAGTGTCAGCAGCTCCCATGATCAATCAACTCCCTCCGCTAGCCATCCTGGTGTTGTCCCAAGTTACCTGAAAGATAAATAAGGGTGAGTATAAACATACTCAGTAAGAATCCCCAACCGGGGTACAATACGATACATCAGTCATCTAGCACCTCAACATGCAAGCAAACAGCTATCAACACAGATCATAGCTCAACGAGCTCATAATGCAAAATCTGGAGTCATCAGAAGTCTCCTACTTCCGGCCTAATGATTGGTTATCCTAACCAATCTTGGGACATCACCGAAGTCTCTTTCACTCGGGAGATTGTTCAGCTCAAAAACTGATCCCAAGGATGTCCTCAAGGGCCTCTTGCCCTTGCTAATCTGGACTTACGGGAGAGTACCCGAAGTCTGGCTCTAAACTGGAAGGAATGGTGTACTCACGAACATTAGCCCGGAGGAGCTCTCTGAACCGATGACTAACGCGTGCGTGCGCCAAGACACCGCATGCTTCTTTGCAACCAGCGTAAATGTGGGGGGCCCAAGGACAAACTACGCCGCCGTGCACGCATGTCTATGACTCGGAAGCGGTGTCACTGATCACAGTAGTGCGAGGCCCTCGGCACTCATCTGTGCAGCCTGAGCCACCGACCTGAAGCTAAGAACTGGCCAAGGTAGGCTTACACCGTTGGCAGGGTTCCGCTCTAGCAGGCTACAAACTAGGCATATGCCAATGAGGTAGCTAATTCTCATTGGTCACGGAGGGGGAGAAAAAGCAATGTACATTATGCTTTGCTCTATTTCCGACCAGTGGGGACAAAGTACGTTATGTCCGCTCTCAACCTCTGAAGCAATGCTTCGCTTTACTCCCGACCGGTGGGGAAAAAGTACGTTATGTCCGCTCTCAGCCTCTGGATGATGACAAACCCTACAACTCTATCTAAGAGTACAGAGCAAAATAAATTATTCCTGGTTAGCAAGCAATGACCGACATCAATCACATTTTCCTAGCATGATACTACGAACTTAAAGCAGGAATCATAAGCATGCTGGAAGAACAAACCTAGCATGGCACTAACATGTAAAATCAGGCAAACATGCTAGCAAGAGATCAAACAGCCTATCACTATCATGCTCATAACAATCAGCAAGCAAACAAGGCACATCGTGATAATATCGCAGGGTCCACACAACCACGGTAAGAAACCCTTACCTGGAACAAGCAGAAAACAATAATAATCACAAATCAACCAAGCGATCCTCGAGCCTCTAATCGAACCCGAACAGCCTAAACATCAAATAAAGCACCCAAATCAAATACATAAAACACCCCAATTAAATCCATAACCAGCAGCCAACAAATCAGGGCCCAACAAAGAAAAGACTCGGGAAATACCATCCGAGAAGCCACAAGGCTCGGGCCAACCAACACACAACAGGCAGTCGTTTGGCAGCAAAAGAGGGTCGGGCTGGCGCGAAGCGCAGGCACGAGCGCCGGGCGCAGCGCGCTGGGCGTGCGGGCGTGGGCTCGAGCTCGGCTGGGCGACGACGCGCGGTGCGGCTCGGCACAGGCGACGGCGCGCGGGCGCTAGCTCGGCAAGCTACAAAGATGCACGCGGGCGACGCGACGCGACGGCTCAGGGCGCTCGGGATGGCACGGCGAGCTACAGGGGCGTGCGGCTCGGCACAGTGCAGGGCGGCACGGACCTGGGCGACGCGGAGCCTGGGCGAGGCTGGGCGACGCGAGGACTGCCCGGGCGATCTGGCGCAAGGACTCGGCACAGGGCAGGGGCGAGCAAAGGCTGGGCTCGACGCGACCTGGGCGAGCTGGGCGGCCAGGGGGCTCGGGCTGGGCTAGCTGGGCGACCAAGGGGCTGGCTCGGGCTGAGGGGTTGGGGGGCTCGGGCTGGAGGAGAGAGAAAGGGAAAAAAAGAGAAAAAAGGGAAAATGGGATTTTATCTTTAATTTCCAACCTTATCCACTTTTATCCAATTTTTAAAACCTTAAAATCCCATTTCCCGACTTCCTCCTTCGAGACCCGACTGAAGCAACCATCTCCAAAGAATAAATCTCACTTAGATCAACCTCCCAAATCAACACTAAGGGCCCGGGCTAGAATCCCAAAGGAAACACCGAAACAACCATAACTTTGCCCAAAACTCAAATCACAACCGAACTCCAAAACGAATAGCCCAAACCTCTCGGAACTCGCAGCCACCAACAAACAAGCCTCAACAAAGGCAGGAGCTGCCTCGAAGCCCTTAAAATCCACAAATCCTGCAGACTCTGGGGGGGTGCCGGGTCTAGTGGCAAGCTGCCCAAGTCCAGTCACCATGCCTAACTAAATCTCTGGATTGGTGTCACTGACATAGGGTGTGAGACCTGGACACGTGAACTATGTCAGCTTGAACCACCGCACCTGAGGCTAAGGAATCGGTCGTGGTAGGCTTACACCAGGAAGTCGTCCTTGCCCTAACAGGTGACAATCAAGGGCTACTGCCGAACACGCTGAGGACATGCCGGCTGCCGAGGACTAGGCATTGCCAAGTCATCATCCCGACCGTTGGGGCATCGCACAGACTACCACCCTCACCCAAGATTGCAGGGCCTACCGGTAGGGTTAGCTAAACCCTAACGGGGTCCAGGGACGGAGTATTACCTCGTGCGTCCCTGCCATGGATGCAAGATACTTTATGCATTCTGGCCCGGATGATGCTACCTATCTGGACTCTAAGCTATAACATCAACAACAAACAATCCAATACATGCTCAACAGTTACAATGAACCTAGCATGATACTACGAAGCAAGAACAGATAACGAGCATGCCAGAACAGAACAACCTAGCATGGGCTAACATGAGAAACAACATAAGAAATCATGCCAGTCGGGAATTCAGAATAGAGCACCTAACACTAAACATGCTGATAATCACAAACAAGCATACAAACAACAATCATATATAATATCGCAGGGCCCACACAACTCCGGTAAGAAATCCTTACCTGGCCGGGAGGCAACTACACACAAAATCCTAAGCTGCGATCGATCCCGAGCTAGCTAACGAGGACCTAACAAACATAATAATAATCACAACCCATAGGCCTAAATATATTAAAATAAATAGGACTCGGCTCGGGAGCAACTCACGCGGCACGGCTGACGCGCGGACGGACTTGTTATACCTGTGTGGTTTCTTCTTTGGCTCGATGGCGCGGCAGGGCCGCGACGCTGGAACGCTGGCGCACTGAGGGGTTGTGGCGCGCGCGACGGGCTGGTTGGTTGGCTCAGCGCCGGCGCGCGACAAGCCGGACACGGGCGGCGAAGCGGACGGCACAGACGGCACGTTGGGACGGCGACGGGCGCGCGGGCGCTGGCTGCGCGCTGACGCGCTAAGACGGCGATGGGCGCGCTGGGATGGGCTGTGCGACGAGCTGCTCAGCGTCTGGGCGTCTGGCGAGGCAGGGGCTGCCTGGGCGTGCGACAGGGGCTGTCTTGGCTTGCTGCTTGGCGGCATGGTGCCTGCTAGTGTGATCTGGGCGGGCTGCAATGGCGATTTGGGCGCGATCTGGGCGGTTGGGCTTGCTGCTGGGTGCGACAGAGGCTCGATGGGCTGCTGGCTGGGGCTTCTCTCGGCTAGCTGCAACCAAACACAAACACACACACACCTCTACTCATTCGGCCAAACAACACCTCAATCGGAGGAGGAGAAGAAGAAGAAGAAGATGAAGAACCTTACCGGAACGATGATCGGATCTCGGGGCTGCTAAGGAGAAGAAATTCGGCTTGGGGAGATAGGGAGACAAGCTTTGTAACGACCCAGGTTTTTCTTCCCGGACTTCCAGGTATGCTCTAGGGGTAATTTGGTAATTTGGTCGGGTCGTCAGGGTCGTTTGTGTCCTTTCCAGTTACTAAAATTATTGGATGGTTTTATGTAGGTTTTTGGAGGGGTTTGTGGTTTGGTTTGAGCAAGGTTTGATGCAAAAGTAAAAAAAAAGGAAGTTGTCTTTGCAATGGGGTTTGAACCCGGGTCTCCTGGGAAGCTTGTAGAGAGGTGTGCCAATTGAGCCATTAGGTGCTCTTGTTGCTCTTTCTGCATCACTTCTTAGTTAACCTTGGATTGTGGAGTTTTGGTGCATTTGGTTAAATGAAATAGAATTAGGTTATTCCATCTTCTTCTCCAAAACACCTCTTGGCCGCCCAAGCTCTCCATCTCCATAGCCTTGCCGATTCTTCATCCTTGCATCTCCTTGGGTTCGATCATCATCATTCCGGGTAGGTATTGATCTTCTTCTTCTTCTCATCCGTTTGGTGTGCGTTTGGTCAAGTGAAAAGAGGTGTGTTGTGTTGATTGCAGCCAGCCGAGTGTAGCCGAGCCAAGAAGACAGATCGTCGTCCACCGATCGCTCGCCACGCCCAGATTCTGTCCCAGCGAGCCTTGCGCTGCTCGCCCAGCAAGAAGACAGATCGTCCAGCCGATCGCTTCGACGCCCAGATCTGTCCCCAAGAAATTTTGCCGTTCGCCCAAAGAAGACAGACGCCCGATCGCTCGAACGCCGAGAGGTCTCGCGCCACGCCAGCGCCCAGCCCGCACCGCGCGTCGCCCATCGCGCGCCCTCGCCGTGTCCGCTTGCCGAATCGCTGCCGCCGCGCGCCTTCGCCCAGACGCTTCGCCGCCGCGCGCATCAACTGCATCGTCTGCGTGCCAGCGCCAGCAGCAGCAGCCAAGCGTCTGCGTGCCAGCCGCGCGTCCTTGCCCTGCTGCCGCTACTGCGCCACCAGCCCTAAGCTCGTGGTCGTCGCGCGCGTGAGTTCCCTTTGCCCGAGCTTGCTCGTTCTATTGTTGTTTAGATATTTTAGATGCCGATTATTGTTGGTTTGCTAGGTTCCCGCCGCTAGTTCGGGATTGTTCCGCAGCTTAGGATTTGTGTGTAGAAGTCTTCCGACCAAGGTAAGGATTTCTTACCGGGGTTGTGTGGACCTCTGCGGTATATTTGTGATTGTTGTTTTGTATGCTGTGTATGATTACTAGCATGTTTACCTCTAGGTGCTCTGTTCAATTCTCGACTAGCATGAACTCTTGTATTGTTTCTCATGTTAACCCATGCTAGGTTGTTCTATTCTAGCATGTTCGATATCTGTTCTTGCTTCGTAGTATCATGCTAGGTTCTTTGTATCCGATGAGCACGTATTGGACCGCATTGATTGAATCGTTATTATTGTTAAGGTTTAGAATTGAGGTAGATAGAATCATCCGGCCCGATGCATAAAGTATCTTGCATCTATGGCAAGGACGTTCGAGACAGTTCTCCGCCCTTGGACCCCGTGAGGGATTAGCTATCCCAACCGGTAGGCCCCGCAATCTTGGGTGAGGGTGGCGATCGTTAAATGCCCCAACGGTCGGGATGATGACTTGGCATTGCCTCGTCCCCGGCGATCGGCACGCCCTCGGCGTGTCCGCCGTAGCCCTTGATTGCCACTGTTAGGGCAAGGACCGCTTCTGGTGTAAGCCTACCACGACCGGTTCCTTAGCCTCAAAGCGTGGTACAGCCGACATAGTTCACGTGTCCAGTCTCACACACCCTATGTCGGTGACACCGATCCGTAGATTTAGTTAGGCATGGTGATCGAACTCAGGCGGCTGCCACTAGACCCGGCACCCCGAGTTTGCGTAGCATGCGGTGCGCGCTTACGCTCATTACACGATCGAGAGAGCTCGGGATCTTGAGCTAGTGCACCTTTCGACGATGATGTTAGGCGGTGGGGCCGGGACTTGTTCCCGTATAGCGCGTTTAGTGTGTTGTGGTATTTCCGGACTAAGACCACGAGATGGCATCCGAGGTCCAAGTGTGGACTTAGCTATGTGCTCCGCTCTGTGTTTGTACTCATAGCTTGCATACATTCTTCTAGATGATCATGTATATCGTATTGTACCCCTGTTGGGGATTCTTACTGGGTAATTCGTTACTCACCCTTATTCTGTGGCTTTCCACGGTAATCAAGGCGGGAGACAGGATGGTCGATGGAGGAGCCGTGATCATGGAATCCTGCTTTGTCATCTCGACTATTTTATTTTATCATGACTCTTCACTTTTTGTTATTTCCCTGAATGCATGTAGACGGACACAGAGCCCCGTGATGTTTTCTTACGCTTTATGGATTCCAAAGATATTTGTACTTGTGGATTGTTTTAACGGTTTAAATAAATCTCTCGATCGAGTATGCTTTCGTAAATGTATGTTTTGGTTGTTGAATGTTTCGCTTTTACTTGGGATCCAAAATGTATTTTTCATAATGTCTTTTATTTTCACTACATGCATTGGGGTAAAGGCCCATTTAGAGCCCCTTTTGGGGTCTGGTCTTTGAGCTTGGTATCGAGCTCGAGTCATAGATTCAGTAGACCGACCTTTTGTTGTAGGTCGTTTTCCATGATCATCAAGACTCGGCTACCATCAGTACGCCTAGATTTATTGTTTTAGAAAGGAAAAGGGTTAAGAATTTACAATACCTATCATCTAGTGTATGCCTTGTTTGGTGTTGTGGAATGGTGACAGCAGTTTTGATTCGTTGTTGGTTTGGATGTAGATCGCCAAAGATGCTACCACCCGTCATCGGAGAGGAGGTTCGAGAGCGGTCGAGGTATCGAATCGGATCTCGACATCGCAGGACATCGTCCCAAGTCGACATCGATGGCATTCCACCAAAGAGCTCCTCCCGCTACGCCTAGAGCGGGCGTTGAGGCGATCGAAAGCCGTGAGATCGCTCCTGGAGCAGAGTTTGCCGAGTCTATGAGGGCTTTTATGGTCGCATGTTGAGTGACCAGAGGGCGAGAGACCTGTGCCTTGTTGGCGCCACAAATGGAAGAGTCCCGAGCCCAGATCGAGCGGTGACTCGATTGGTTCAAAGAGAGCTCAAGAGCACCTCCACTCCACAGAGCAAGTAGCCCCAGAGGCGATATATGGCGAGAGGGTGCCGAGGAATTGGGTAGGTGGTGAAGGATTTTGTGAAGTGGAAGCCCGAGAAGTTTGATGCCACCGGTGATGCGTTAGCGGCAGCCAGTGTGGATTGCCCATTTGGAGTACACCTTCCCGATCATGGTGTGCCCCGATATTCGAGAGGCCGAGATGTGCGGCTCATGTGCTAGGAGGCACAATGAGATGGTGGTGGGAGTCCACCTTGAGCGAGAGACCACCGGGTCTCCACCCGCTACTTGGGAGTTCTTCAAGGCCGAGTTCAAGGTAAAGTTCATCGCTGATGAGGCTCGGGAGAAGATGGTGGAGCTCTTCCGAAACTCAAGCGTGGTTCGATTCCATTGAGGAATATGAGCGCAAGTTCTCGAGTATGGATATTTTGCTCCTCGCTTGATTGCCACCCCAGAGAAAGATTCGGAAGTTCATATCCGGATTGAGGCGGTGTGTTTCCCGTGATGTCGTGGCTCGTGCCCCGACACTTATGCTAGGGTCGCCCAGCTTAGCCACGATCTATAATGGGAAGTATCTGCTGAGCGGGTTGTTGCCGCCTCTGTTCGGCGTCCCGTCCCAAAGCACTGTGGGGCGTAAGAGAAAGTTTGACTTTCGGGGAGGCGGCAGCGCCGCCAAGGGCGCTTCGAAGCAGATCTGCGGAGAGCTCCAAATTCCGTTTCAGCCAGCGGCAGGGAGGACCCAGTGCGAGTTCCCGCTTGTGCTACTTGTGGGAAAGTCCACGCCGGAGCTTGTCACCGACCTAGATTGTGCTTCCGTTGTGGTAGAGAGGGGCACATGGCCCGTTTTGTGATCGGCCACTATGGCAAACAAATGCAGTAGCAGCAGGGTCGAGTGTTTGCTACGACTGTCAGAGGCCGAGCGTCACGGATGCCGCTGTGGGCGGTGCACGCTTCTTGTTTTAGATCACTGCGCATTTGTCTTGTTTGATTCTCGGTTCCACGCATTCTTTTGTATCTCGTGTTGTTTGGTTGAGCATGCTAAGTTGAGGCTAGAGCCTCTAGGTTTCGAAGTTATCTGCTGCAACTCCTTCGGGAGTTGATATGTTGGCTAGAGATAAGATTAGGGATGGCCGGATCGAGATATCCGGAGAGTTGCTAGTGGCTACGCTCATAGTTCCGCCTATGAGCGGTTTTGATGTGATTCTTGGTATGGAGTGGTTAGTCGCTAACCACGCGCTGATTGACCGCCACCGGAAGGAAGTGGTGTTCAGCCGCCAGTGCGGCCTAGCTTTAAGTTTCGTGGAGTCCAGGGTGGAGTTTGCCCGCCGATGGTGTCACCGTGGAAGCTCGTCGTTTGCTAGCTCATGGAGCTTGGGGCTATCTAGCCAAGTTGTGCGGGAAGAGTCGCCTCGCCGTCTGTGATCGTGCACCGGCCGCGCAGAGTTCGCGGATGTGTTTCTGAGGGAGTTACCGGGGTTGCCCCCAAAGAGAGAGGTTGACTTCATTATTGAGCTCGAGCCGTGGACCCTCCCTATCTCGAAGGCTCCGTGATCGCATGGCGCCAGTGAGTTAAAGGAATCAAGATTCATTCCAGGAGATGTTAGACCGAGGGTTCATCCGTCCAAGTGTGTCCCCGTGGGAGCACCCGGGCTGCTTTGTGAAAAAGAAGGATGGTTCTATGAGCTTATGTATTGATTACCGCGAGCTTAATAAGGTGACAATGAAGAATAAGTATCCGTTGCCTCGTGCTCGATGATTTGTTCGATCACCTTCGGGAGCTTCAGGTGTTCTCCAAGATAGATCTCGAGATCCGGTTACCATCGGGCCATGCGGATCGTGGATGCCGACATTCCTAAGACAAACTTTCGTGTCCGATATGGTCACTATGAGTTTTTGGTCATGTCGTTTGGATTGACCAATGCCCCACCAAGCTTCATGGACATGATGGATAGGGTGTTCAAATCATTTTTGGACAACTTCGTCATCGTGTTCATTGACGATATTCTCGATTTATTCGAGGTCTAAAGAAGACCATGCAGAGCATTTGAGGCGAGTATTGGCGGCTTTGAGGAAAACCAGCTTTATGCGAAGTTTTCCAAATGTGATTTCTGGTTGGAGCGGTGGCCTTCCTAGGCCACGTAGTTTCGAGAGATGGTATAGCCGTGGACCCCGCGAAGATTGAGGCCGTGAGTTCATGGGCCAAGCCGACTTCGATTCTGCCGAGATTCGCAGCTTTCTGGTTTTTGCGAGTTACTACCGTCGGTTCGTCAAGGACTTCTCTCGCTTTAGCCTCGCCCCTCACTCGTCCGGACGAGGAAGGGTGTCGAGTTTGTTTGGGACAAAGCAGGTGTGATGAGAGCTTTGCCGTGCTCAAGCGCAGCTTTGACTTCAAGACTGAGTGTTGGCGATCCCGGAGGGGACAGTGGTTTCGTGGTCTCTGATGATGCTTCCAAGTTTGGATTAGGTTGTGTGTTGATGCAAAGACGGGAAGGTCATTGCCTATGCTTCCGTCACCGTGCCGTATGAGCGGCGAACTACCCGACTCATGATATGGAGTTGGCGCAGTGGGTGTTTGCAATCAAGATTTGGAGGCATTACCATGCGGTGAGCGGATTCGGATGTTTACCGATCACCGAGCCTCAAGTATCTGTTTACTCGTAAGGAGTTGAATATGAGGCGAGGAGATGGTTAGAGCTGTAAAGGATTATGATCATGAGATTTTGTACCATCCGGTAAAGCCAATGTAGTGGCCGATGCTTTGAGCGTAAAGACGTCGCACTCTGCGGCGTTGTTGAGTTCCCACCCCACTTGCGAGAGAGTTCGAGCGGCCGAGGTTGCGATGTTGTTGGGAGAGGTTACCGCTGTGGTAGCTCGATTGACTGCTCACCGCCGATTCGGCGCGTGGATTATAGACGACCAATTGGGTGACCCCGCACTTAAGAGATTGGTTGACAAAGTGTCGATCTTGACGGTGACTTTGACTTTGTGTATTCACCAGCATGGTGGGTTGACTTACGAGAGCCGGTTGTGTGTTCCGACATTGCGGGTTTGCGAGCCGAGTTGCTCTCTGAGGCCCATCGTTCCCCTTTGCTTGGCACCCTGGGGTACCAAGATGTATCGAGACCTTAGCGGACTTTCTCGTGGATGGGGATGAAGAGAGATGTGGCGAGTTTGTCACCGGTGTCTCACTTGTCGGCAAGTGAAGGCACCTGCAGAGGCCACCGTTTGTTGCAAACCGACCATCGAGTGTACCCAGTGGAAATGGGAAGAGATCTCTATGGACTTTATATCCGGTTTGCCAAGGACTCAGGAAGTTCTCTCGATTTGGGTGATAGTCGACCGTTTGATCAAGAGCGCACACTTCATTCCCTGTAGAGACACTTATACCGTGGAACAAAGGGCGCAGATTATTTTTGGAGCAGATCATCCGTTATCATGGTGTGCCGGTGAGGATTGTGTCCGATCGTGACTCGCGGTCACTTCTCGTTTCGGAGAGCGCTCCGTAAGGGTTTGGGCACAGAGTGCGATTTCAAAGATACTTTTTCACCCGCGGACGGATGGTCGATGAGAGAGTGAATCGATTCTCGAGGATATGTTGAGAGCTTGTGTGTTGGATTTCCCGTGAAGTTGGGACCAAGATCTCAGTACTTGATGGAGTTTGCCTATAACAACAGATTACGATCGACGATCTGGATGGCTCCATTCGAGGCATTGTATGGTAAGCGTTATCGGTCCCCCGTGTTCGGGAAGAGGTGGGTGATAGATGTGTTCTGGTCCCGAAGTTATACTGCAGCTTGACCAATGGTGCAATGCGTAAGATTAGAGCTCGTATGTTGACAAACTTTCGTAGCAGCAGAGAGTTACGCCGATGTTCGGCGCGAGATTTGGAGTTTGAGGTTGGTCGCGATGTGTTCCTTAAGGTTGCTCCGATGCGAGGTGTTCGAGGTTTGGTAAGCGTGGGAAGTTGAGTCCCCGATTTGTTGGTCCGTTTGAGATCCTAGAGAGGATTGGCAGAGTGGCTTACCTGTTAGCCCTACCTCCGTCACTATCGGCGCGGCATAGTGTTTTTCATGTATCGATGTTGAGGCAAGATGTGCCTGGACCCGTCGCACATTGTGGACTTTGAGCTTTTGCAAATGAATGAGGATTTGAACTTCGAGGAAAAGCCGTGAGGATCCTTGCCTTTGAGACCAAGACGTTGCGTAATCGCGAGATTCGTTTGGTAAAGGTTCGATGGAAGAGTCGGGGTTCTCGAGGAAGCCACTTGGGAGCGGGAAGACGAGATGAGGTTGCATTACCCCCGAGTCGTTTTTTTGTCTTAGGGACTTTCGAGGACGAAAGTCATAAAAAGGAGGGAATATTGTAACGACCAGTGTTTTTCTTCCCGGACTTCCGTGTATGCTCTAGGGGTAATTTGGTAATTTGGTCGGGCCGTCGTGTCGTTTGTGTCCTTTCCAGCTACTAAAATTATTGGATGGTTTTATGTAGGTTTTGGAGGGGTTTGTGGTTTGGTTTGAGCAAGGTTTGATGCAAAAGTAAAAAAATAAAGGAAGTTGTCTTTGCAATGGTTTGAACCCGGTCTCCTGGGAAGCTTGTAGAGAGGTGTGCCAATTGAGCCATTAGGTGCTCTTGTTGCTCTTTTCTCGCATCACTTCTTACTTAACCTTGGATTGTGGAGTTTTGGTGCATTTGGTTAAATGAAATAGAATTAGGTTATTCCATCTTCTTCTCCAAAACACCTCTTGGCCGCCCAAGCTCTCCATCTCCATAGCCTTGCCGATTCTTCATCCTTGCATCTCCTTGGGTTCGATCATCATCATTCCGGTAGGTATTGATCTTCTTCTTCTTCTTCTCATCCGCTTGGTGTGCGTTTGGTCAAGTGAAAAGAGGTGTGTTGTGTTGATTGCAGCCACCGAGTGTAGCCGAGCCAAAGAAAAGACAGATCGTCCAACCGATCGCTTCGACGCCCCAGATCTGTCCCAGCAAAGGCCTTTTGCTTCGCCAGCAAAGAAGACAGATCGTCCAGCCGATCCTTCGCCACGCCCAGATCTGTCCCAGCAAAGAAATTTGCCGTTCGCCCAAAGAAGACAGACGCCCGATCGCTCGAACGCCAGAGGTCCTCGCCAGCGCCCGCGCGCGTCAGGCCCGCACCGCGTCGCCCATCGCGCGCCTCGCGCCGTGTCCGCTTGCTGCCGAGCGCTTTCCCGCAAGGCGCTGCTCGTCCTGCCCGTGCCGTGCAGCGGCCGCAGCAGCGGCAGCCAGGCGCGTCGCGTCGCGTGCAGCGCGCAGCCACAGCAGCGTCCTTGCCCTGCCGTGCCGCCAGCCCACCCCAAGCTCGTGTCGTCGTCGCGCGCGCGTGAGTTCCCCTTTGAGCCGAGCTTGCTGTTCTATTGTTGTTTAGATATTTTAGATGCTGATTATTGTTGGTTTGCTAGGTTCCCGCCGCTAGTTCGGGATTGTTCCGCACTTAGGATTTGTGTGTAGAAGTCTTCCACCAAGGTAAGGATTTCTTACCGGGGTTGTGTGGACCTGCGGTATATTTGTGATTGTTGTTTTGTATGCCTGTATGATTACTAGCATGTTTACCTCTAGGTGCTCTGTTGCAATTCTGATCGCATGAACTCTTGTATTGTTTCTCATGTTAGCCCATGCTAGGTTGTTCTATTCTAGCATGTTCGATATCCGCTCTTGCTTCGTAGTATCATGCTAGGTTCTTTGTATCCGATGAGCACGTATTGGACCGCATTGATTGAATCGTTATTATTGTTAAGGTTTAGAATTGAGGTAGATAGAATCATCCGCCCGATGCATAAAGTATCTTGCATCTATGGCAAGGACGTTCGAGACAGTTCTCGTCCTTGGACCCCGTGAGGATTAGCTATCCCAACCCTAGGGCCCGCAATCTTGGGTGAGGGTGGCGGATCGTTAAATGCCCCAACGGTCGGGATGATGACTTGGCATTGCCTCGCCCCCGCAGATCGGCACGCCCTCGGCGTGTCCGGCCGTAGCCCTTGATTGCCACTGTTAGGGCAAGGACCGCTTCTGGTGTAAGCCTACCACGACCGGTTCCTTAGCCTCAAAGTGCGGTGGTACAGTGACATAGTTCACGTGTCCGTGTCTCACACCCCTATGTCGGTGACACCGATCCGGAGATTTAGTTAGGCATGGTGATCAACTCGGGCGACTTTTGCCACTGGACCCGGCACCCCGAGTTTGCGTAGCAGCATGCGGTGCGCTTACGCTCATTACAACACGCCGACCGGAGAGCTCCTCGGGATCTTGAGCTAGTGCACCTTTCGTATCGACATGCAGGCGGCCGAGGCCGGGACTTGTTCCCGTATAGCGCGTTTAGTGTGTTGTGGTATTTCCGGACTAAGACCCTGAGATGGCATCCGAGGTCCAAGTGTGGACTTAGCTATGTGCTCCGCTCTGTGTTTGTACTCATAGCTTGCATACATTCTTCTAGATGATCATGTATATCGTATTGTACCCCTGCTGGGGGGATTCTTACTGGGTAATTCGTTACTCACCCTTATTCTGTGGTTTTCCACAGGTAATCAAGGCGGGAGACAGGATGGCTGATGGAGGAGCTGTGATCATGGAATCCTGCTGTCATCTCTGACTATTTTATTTTATCATGACTCTTCACTTTTTGTTATTTCCCTGAATGCATGTAGACGGGCACAGAGCCCGGGATGTTTTCTTACGTTTTATGGATTCCAAATATTTGTACTTGTGGATTGTTTTAACGGTTTAAATAAATCTCTGATCGTAGTATGCTTTCGTAAATGTATGTTTTGGTTGTTGAATGTTTCTGTTTTTACTTGGGATCCGAAATGTATTTTTCATAATGTCTTTTATTTTCACTACATGCATTGGGGTAAAGGCCCATTTAGAGCCCCTTTTTGGGTCGGGTCTTTACAAGCTTGGGCGGCCACAATGCATTTGGAGAAGAAGACAAAACCCTACACTTCTTTTCTTTTAATCAAATGCACCAAAACTCCAAAGATCCAAGGCTAATCAAGATATGTCGCAGAAAGAGTAACAAGAGCTCCCAATAGCTCAACTGGCACACATACCAACAGGCTTTCCCAGAGACCTGGGTTTGAATCCCAACTGCAACACAATTTCCTCTATTTTTACTTTTGCATCTATCCAAGCTCAAACCCATCCACAAAGCCTCAAAAACCTACATAAAGCCATCCAATAATTTTAGCAACTGGAAAAAGACATAAACGGCCCTGACAGCCCGACCAAATTACCAAAATATCCCTAGGGCATACCTGGAAGACCGGGATGAAAACCTGGGCCGTTACCGAGACTTTCGAGGATTCTGGACTTGCCCCGTAGCTCGTTGAGCAAAGATCTGTGTTGGTAACTATTTGCATGTATACTAGGATGCTAGATGACTGATGTATCGTATTGTACCCCGGTTGGGGATTCTTACTGAGTATGTTTGTACTCACCCTTATTTCTATGGTTTTCCACTAGGTAACTTGGGACAGCACCGGGACGGCTAGCGGAGGGAGCTGACTGATCATGGGAGCCGCGACACTCTATCTTTCTATTTGTCTTTATGAGTCTTAAATTCCTTGATAGCATGCTAGAGAAACTGTTTGTTTTGAGAAGTTTTTTTAATTATTGAGTTTTAAATACTGGCCAGGACTTGTTTAATGATGTTTTATTGAATGGGTGCTTTTCTATAGATTTAACAAATGAGCTTTCTTGTTAAGCAGTTTCAAAGTTAATTTAAATGATTTTAAATTTTAAGCATGCTAAGTGAGAATTGGGTTTAGGACCACTGTTTGGATCGGGTTTTTACAGTGGCTCAGTTGGCACGTGTATAGCTAAAGTTTTTATTGGTCTGAGTTCGAAACTGACTAGCAGCGAACAAAGAAATTAGCAATAATGTGATGTAGCATAATTGGTGAGACACGTAAATGTTATTCATGGGGTGCCTTGTTCGAGCCTTGGGTTGTGGCTATTTATTTTTTATTAATAACCGACCGACCGAACTGTCGGTTCATCGGTTCGGAGCGGTTCGATTATGAATATAATGTTGTTCGATTTCGGTTTCCAATTTTCTTGTAGTATTTGAGCGGTTCGGTTTCGATTTATTCATTAAACCAAGCCGAATCGAACCGATTACACCTCTAATCTTTTCCATCAATTGTTTTCAATCAGTGCCATTGTTTTCTTTCAATCAATTTCAATGATTAAACTCATTAAACTTAAGGTTGTTTTAATTTCTTCATTCCCTTTTTCAATCTTTTTTTTCTTGATTTTCCTTCATGCAAAAAATAATTAAATTTCAACTTTATTGTCTTCAATCATTGAACTAATTGACTTCAATAAGTTCCATTTAATTATTTTCAATTAATTTAGTTGATTGACTTAAATGAGTGACAATGATTGAAGTCATTATACCTGAGGACGTATTGTAATTTCTTCATTCTTTTCTTTAGCTTCATCTGGTTGTCAATCAATTTCACTTAATTGAAGTCATCAGTTTGCGTGCCAGAAATTTTGGAATGAAGCAAATTATATTTTACGTGGGCATTTTGATATTTTTACCTTGATCCTGATCTTACCATAGATCAATTTTTTCTAAAATTTTGACATTCATACAATTTCTTTATTATTTTATTATTTATAGAAAATCCCATAAAAATATGAGTTTTTTTCAAGTATAACAAACAAACTAAAAAGATTGGTGAGATATATTGAATAAAAAATATAAATTGTTAAAAAAAATTAATTAATTAATTAATCCGGGAAGAGTAATAAAATTTGACATTTTTAGAAGTAATAAAATAAATGGATAAGATATTAAACCAACCCTTTGCATCAACTGAACAAAATTTCAAACGCCGAAAAGACGAAGGCGGAGCTCCGTCGTCTAAGAGCCATTTTTTTGCCGGCGGTAGAGCTTTCTCCAATGCCTCAAACCCTAATTCTTAAGCCAGTTGTTTCTGCTCCTCTTCCTAATTGGAGGTTTTGCTTCCTTTTTTCTTTTCCTCTTTTAAACCTTCACATTCTTATTACCATCTCTTTTCCCGAAACCGATTGAATTTCCATGGAGTTCATGCGCTTAGTTTTCGATTTTTGTACTTTTATTTTGTGTTGTGCTGCATTTATACTCTCTATTCTATCGTTTTCTCTCTTAATTCAAGTAGCTAACTCGAAAATTCTACGCACTTTTTTGTGTTTTTCTTCATTTCGTTTTACTGATTTTCAATGATTTTGTGCTTTTTGGAAAACTCAATTGGCGCTATAATGTAGGAATTGGTATTGGATATCTATGCAAAGTTCTAATTCATTACCCAAAAAAAAATGGAACAAAAATGGGGCAAACTATAAAATTTTGTTTTTATATTTTGCGTGTAAAAGTGCATCTTTGCAGATATTTATTCAATTTTTGAACTACTGTAATGCTTTTGGGTTGTAAGAATGTGCTCTGTTGTTCTTATTTCAGTAAGCCACAAACTCATACACATTCTATTAGTTCCAACAATGTTAATGTACGTGGGAGATTGGAGGTTACCTGTATGAGTATGTTGACACCAAGAAAGTTCTTACAGAGAAGGAAGAAGTTGGAAGTATTTAAGGATGCAGCCAACGAGGCTGAGCAGAAGAACTGGAGGAGATTGATGAACGAAATAGAGGAGACAGGCTCTGCTGTTTCTGTACTGAGAAGTGAAAGGATAAAAAATGAGGCTATTCCGAAGGACGTGGTATTGGGCACCTTGGTTAGGTTTAAACAGTTAAAGAAATGGAACCTTGTCAGTGAGGTACAAAACACAAACATTTGTATGATTTGATGTTTACTTTTGTTTGGAAATTTGTTTCCTTTATAGGAGGAAAAGAAAAAAGAATCGAAGGGGCAGTTGCCTGAAAGTAGAATTGAAGGAGTATAAAAAAACAGTCTGATGCAACAACATGTGGTGCACCATTTAATGTATTATCTGCCTCTAAAGTTTGTGAAATAATTCAGACGCTATCCCCAAATCATTAATGTCTTCTTTCTGGAATAGAAATGTCCATTAAACACTATGCTCGTGTAAGAATTGTTCATTACAATGTGTGTTTGAACTTCAACATGAATACCAAATATTTTCAGATAAAGTACGCAGTTCTTGCATGACCATTGTAATGTCCAAAAAATAACCTCTAGATAAGGATGATGCATTGGAAAACAGTTGTTACCCATAATAAATATAGCTCTAGGTGTGTTAGTAACTAGTAAGAATTATCTAGCAGAGTTAATTTGGTCAGTTAGATTACAACTTTTCTCATAGAGCACTCTTAACCTCTTCCTTGTTCTTTGTTCTACAACTTCCAAGCTTCAGATGTGCTGATTGTCCAAAATAACGTTTTTCAACTGTCTTATAGATTCTTGAATGGCTCCGGATCCAAAGCTGGTGGAACTTTAGTGAAATGGATTTCTTGATGCTTATTACAGCTTATGGAAAGGTTGGGGACTTCAATCGTGCAGAAAAAGTTCTAAACTTGATGAATAAGAAGGGTTATGCACCAAACGTGGTCTCTCATACTGCTCTTATGGAAGCATATGGAAGAGGTGGCAGGTATAAGAATGCCGAAGCAATCTTTAGAAGGATGCAATCTGGTGGTCCTGAACCCTCTGCAGTGACATATCAAATAATGCTAAAGACTTTTGTTGAGGTACTAAGTTCAAACTTAAATCTTATCTTATTGAATGCCTTTCCAATTTATTCCTTTGTTCAGCAGCCTAATCCTTCAGTTTTTACTTTTTACCCTATTGAAATTTGAAATCAGTAATGTTCTTAACTAGTCTGACCTTTCAATGTCAAATTGTGGTATTTTTTGCTGTTTATGCTTGTGGATGTTATGTTCCAATGCAGAGTAATTTTGTTGGAACATGAAATAGAAGCTCTCACTATCTACATATTGACCCAAAACCAAAATGCAATTTGGAGTAACTTCATATATAGATAACTAATTTTTAATGTTTTAAACATAAGTTTTTGTTTCTGTATTCAACAACATTGGGAGTGAGGGGATTTGAACCCTTAACCTCTTGGTTACTAGGTCATACAACATGTCACTAGAGCTATGCTCTTATTGGTTTTAAACATAAGTTTCTGATCAAAATAATTTAACTCATTGCAAAATTTTGTTTCATACACTAGTTTTTTTCCTTTCAGGCCCATGTGATCTTCAAATGTTTGCTTTTCTTGGTATTTGAAAATAATGAGGCATTACTGTAGGGATGTAAATTCAAGGAAGCTGAAGAACTCTTTGACTCCCTCTTGAACAAGGAAAGGCCAGTTTTGAAGCCAGATCAAAAAATGTTCCACATGATGATTTATATGTTCAAGAAGGCTGGGAATTATGAGAAGGCTCGTAAATTATTTGCCGAAATGGCAGCACGAGGAGTTCCACAGACTACAGTTACTTATAATAGCTTGATGTCTTTTGAGACTAACTACAAGGAGGTCTCAAAGATTTATGATCAGGTAAACCAGTATGGTTGGACATTTCTATGTTACTTGCTGACATTGTTTCACATGGGTGAAAGTTCTAGGAATTTCTGATGTAGGAAATTGTATGAGAAACTTCTCCTGTAGGTTTGTTAGGCAAGTCATTGAATAGTTTTCTCTTAGGAATTGGGCTGTTTAGGTTTCCGATTGAGCAGCACTTTTTCTGAGGCACTGATTCTAGGAGTATATGCTGATTTCTTTAATTTACTGGATGCTACCAAAGTCTTATCGGGAGGGGGTGTCTTTTCTTTTAGTTCCTATCTCATGAGGCAATAACCAAGTGAATTCAATCAGCAAGTGTGACATTTTCTTGGTTGTTTGAATCAAAACAGATTGAATGATGTAGCAAATAATAGTGGAGTTCTTGTTTATAAGGACATGGCATCTCAAATATTTGCTCACTTCCATGGCATCACAAGAATATGATACGACCCCGAGGCCTCTAAAAGTGTATTCGAGGCGGCGGAGCAAGAAGTGACGAAAGAAGATTTAATATTTATTATTATTATATTTATTGTTAATTGAATTGCATTAATCTTTTATGTTTTATTAGAGAATTACTATTATTAGGGATAATTCTAGGTTTACTATATATAGGAATAGTTAGGTCATTATTCATTATTCAATCGGTTGTCGTCTTTGTACTCTGGCTCTTAGAGAGATCCTCTCTGGAGATTTATCTTATTTTAATAGAAAAGTGTGGTAGAACCTATCATTTTGGTATCAGAGCCGTCTTCCGATCCGGGAATGGTGAGTACTAAGATGGAGACAAGGATGCAATATTGCGAGGAAAGTGGGGCCGAGATGTTGAAGAAACAGAGGGAATTTGAGGCTTAGTTGACGGCGATGGGAAATTGATTGGACCAAGAGTTGGGACAAATGAATCTAAACATACAGAAGTTGTTAGAGCAAACACCGAAACAATCGAAACCCAAAACGATTGGCTTGGACAAGGCTAAGGGGGTGACGGCGGCGTCTGCGGAGGATCCGAGCGGCGTGGGTGTCTGGCCGGCGGTCGACGCGGGAGGCGTAGGGGGGCGCGCGGGCTGGGGCGTGGGCTCGGGGGGTGCAGAGCCGGGCGGAGCGGGTCAGCGTGAGGGCACGGGGGCGTGCGGGGATGTCTGGGGCGGCGCAGGTAGGCGAGGCTGCTGGGGTGGTCCGGGCGTGGGCGTGGGAGAGCGCAAGTAGGGCGGGGCTGCTGGGGTGGTTCGGGCGTGGGTGAGCGCAAGTGGGGCGCGGGACCGGGCGGCGAAGGCCATGGCTGGGGAGCGGGGAAGCTGGGTCGGGGTGGGCCGGCCGAACCGAGTCGGTTTGGGCTGGTCGGGTTGGACCGAAGAGAGAGTTTTCAGGGGTTGTTCGATGGGGAAAATTGTATGGGCTCGGATTGCGATCGACGGGGAGATTCTCGGTTCGATGGAAGGGGAAACGGATTCTCGGAGGAGAGGAGAGTGCGCACCGGCTATGAAAGGTCGTTAGCGCATGACGGTTGGAACGATCGGGGTTGGGACAGTTGCAATCGGGACGGGGAGCGGGAGGATTGGAGAGATAGGCCGGATCATTTTGAGCGAGGGGGATCGGGAGCAAGTGGTAGGGATGGACCAATGATTGAAAGGAGGTTACGGAAGTTGGAGATGTCTGTGTTCAAAGGACTTGCGGATGAGGACCCGGATGGGTGGCTATGCTGAGTCGAGAGGTACTTTTAGGTTAATCGTTTGACAGGACACGAAAGGGTTGACGCCGCAACTTTGTGTATGGAAGGGGAGGCATTAGAGTGGTTGCAGTATGAAGAAGGCCGCGATTGCTTCGTGGGAAGAATTCTGGGAATTGTTGTTGCATCGTTTCCAACCAACGATCAATGACAATAGATACGCAAATTTGATGAGTCTGCAACAAGTGGGAACAGTAAAAGAGTATTGTCAGCTGTTTGAAAAGTATGCAAAAGGTATGTGCGACATCAGTGCGAGTGCTTTGGAGGGGAAATGGGAGAGTGGCCTGAAGGTAGAAATACGGCGTGAGATGAGAAAACTGCAGCCAGTGGGGATTCAGGACAAGAAGTTTATGGCACAAGTAATTGAAGATGACCTTGCTTTTCGAAATCAAGCAAAAGGAGTGGGCACGTCGACAGCGGTTAAACCGAGTATGGGATCAAGGGCTGTAAATGCGAGAGGGGGTGGAAGTTCGAACCTAAGAACTCTCGCTCTCACTCCCAACAGATCAGCACCATCGAACACCCTCATTCCCACCGTTCCTTATAGATAGTGAAATCTGCATACGTAAAGACAAGGGGCTGTGTTTTAGGTGTGACGAGAAGTTCGTTCCGGGTCACCGGTGTAAAAAGGAGTTGCAGGCTTTGGAGATACTTGTAGTACGCGATGCGATAGAATATCTGGAAAACGAAGAAACCGTTGATCCACAAGATTATGCGCTCGAAGATGAGCTTATTGATGTCACTGTGGATACACCAAATATGGTAGCGCTATCCTTGCACTCAATGGCAGGGCTGAGTTCTCCAAAAACGCTAAAGGTCACAGGCTCGATACAAGGTCAAGAAGTAGTAGTTCTAATCGACAGTGGGGCCACGCATAACTTCATATCAGACGACATTGTGATACGATCCGGCCTTGGCATTTTAGGAATATTAGTATTTATTAATTATTAGTTAATTGTTATTTTAAATGTATTAGGCTTGGGCCTATTATTAGTCTTTTATTAATTAGGTCAAATTAGGATTTAGGGTTATAAATAGGAGTTGTTAGGTCATTGTCAATCATCCAATTGAATTGTCATCTATGTACTCTGGCTCTTTGAGAGATTCTCTCGAGAGATTTATCATAGTTCAATATAAAATTGTGGTAGATTCTATCACATTGTTGCTAAGTTGAAATTACCGATGGAGCCTTCAGATGATTATGGTATCATGTTGGGGACTGGTGATTCTGTGAGAACAGCTGGTATCTGTAAGAATGTAGAACTTCAGTTGGCAGAATTGCGAATAGTGAACGATTTCTTACCCTTACCACTGGGCAGCGCAGATGTGATATTGGGTGTCGTTTGGCTAGCGTCATTGGGAAAATTGAATTCGATTATCTCGCGCTGAAAATGCAATTCAAGTTGGGTTCGGGAAAGGTTGAGTTGCAAGGCGAGCCACAGTTGGTCAAGGCGCAGGTCTCATTAAAATCCATGATGAAGTCGTTACGACCAGAGGATCAGGGGCTCCTGGTCGAGTTGAACATGATTGAGACATTGATACCTACTCGTGTACAGACCGGCGCTCTACCAGATTTGTCTTAGGTACCCCAGGAACTACACTCTGTACTTCACATTTACTCACCGGTTTTTTAATCATTGACAGGTCTACCCCCACAACGTAATTATGACCATGCTATTGAATTATTTGCGGGAAAGGAATCAGTGAATGTGCACCCGTACCAGTACCCACAGTACCAAAAGAATGAGATTGAAAAATTGGTGGGGGAAATGTTGTTGGCAAGAATTATTCGCCCTAGCACGAGTCCATTTTCGAGCCTAGTCTTGTAGGTTAAGAAAAAAGATGGGAGTTGGCGTTTTTGTGTCGACTATCGCGCTTTGAATCAAGCAATAGTGCCTGATAAATATCTGATACCACTGGTTGATGAGTTACTGAATGAACTTCATGAGGCGATAGTGTTTTCTGTTGAATTATTTTACATCACCAATCAATCCAAAAGCCTAAGCTGATGGATTGGGGCAAATTTAATTATATCAACCAACACTCCCCCTCACTTGTGGGCTTTGAAATTTGAGAAATGCCCTACAAGTGGACTTTAATTTTAATTGGGGATGAAATGACTTGGCAGGGATTCGAACTTATGACCTCCTGCTCTGATACCATGTTGAATTATGTTAAATCACCAATCAATCCAAAAGTCTAAGTTGATGGATTGGGGTAAATTTAATTATATCAACCAACATTTTCAAAAATTGATCTTAAGGCGGGCTACCATCAGATCCGCGTTAAGCCAACCGATGTACATAAAACAACCTTTAGAACTCATGAGGGCCATTATGAATTTATAGTCATGCCTTTCGGATTACGAAATGCTCCTACAACGTTTCAGTCAGTTATGAATGAGATCTTGCGACCATTTCTACGCCAGTTTGTGCTCGTATTTTTTTATGATATCCTTATCTACAGCCTATCCATCCAAGAACACAAGGAGCATCTAGTTCAAGTTTTTGAAGCCTTACAGACCAATGTCTTTGTAGCCAATGCCAAGAAATGCCAGTTTGGGCTGCACCGTATTGAATATTTGGGGCACTTCATATCCGCTGAAGGTGTGGCAGCCGATCCAGAGAAAATTGCGACAATGGTACGTTGGCCAAGCCCTAAGAATATTAAAGACCTACGGGGTTTCCTCGGACTGACGGGATACTACCGTCGTTTTGTGGCAAATTATGGTTCTATGGCCTTTCCATTGACTCAGTTACTTAAAAAGGGGAAGTTTGAATGGGGACCGGCGGTGGAAGATTGTTTTCAGAGCTGAAACATGCGATGAGTAGTGTGCCAATCCTACGATTGCCAGATTTTGACCAGTTGTTTGTTGTGGAAACTGATGCTTCAGGTATTGGTGTGGGCGCAGTCTTGATGCAACAGGGGCAACCATTGGCCTATTTTAGTAAGGCTTTACCTATAACCCACCGTATGAAGTCTGTTTATGAGTGCAAGTTGATGTCCATCGTGTTCGCAGTACAGCGTTGGCGAGCATACTTATTGGGACACCATTTTTTCATACGTATTGACCAGAAGAGCCTTAAGTTTCTGCTAGAACAGCGTGTTGTTGACGGTGAGTATCAACGGTGGATCACTAAGCTTATGGGTTATGATTTTCATATTGAATATAAGAAAGGCCTAGAAAACAGAGTGGCTGATGTTCTTTCTCGAATGCCAACGACTTGCGAATTGAGCGTGTTGAGTTGTGTGGCTAGAGTTAACACAGTGGTGTTCACTCAGCAAGTGTGGGAGGACGAAAAATTGTTAGCTATCTATACTACTGTGATTGCCGGTGAAGCAAGCCCGCCAAGTTATTCTGTCGTAGGCGATGTGCTATTATACCAGGGTCGACTAGTGGTGCCTCCGACATCTCCTATGATCCCACTGTTATTGATTGAGTTCCACGGTGGTGCCATCGGTGGGCATTTTGGGGTCCTAAAGACTTATCAGTGCCTTGCTAAGGAAGTGTATTGGTCAGGAATGAAGGCCTGCGTATGCGCGTTTGTGGTCGAGTGTTCGGTTTGCGTGCAAGCAAAACATTTATCGTTGTCCCCAACCGGTCTATTACAACCATTGCCGATTTCGGAAAGAATTTGGGAGGACATTTCCATGGATTTTGTGGAAGGACTTCCCCATTCGGAGGGTTATGACACTATTTTCGTGGTGGCCGATCGGCTTTCTAAGTATGCCCACTTTATACCCCTTCGACATTCAGTTACTTCTCTTACTGTGTCACAGGTCTTTATCAGGGAGGTGGTCCGTCTGCATGGGATCCCTAAGAGTATTGTGTCGGATCGCGACAAGATCTTTACTAGCCTGCTCTGGGAGGAAATCTTCAAAGCTTCTGGGACGCAGCTCCGTCGCAGTACCACCTATCATCCACAGACTGACAGTCAAATCGAGGTCGTGAACCACAGTTTGGAATCATACTTACGTTGCTTTGTGTTGACGCAACCGAAGACATGGTACCAGTGGCTTGCTTGGGCTGAGTTCAGTTTTAATACGTCGTATCATTCGTCCACGGGCATGACACCTTTCGAGATTGTTTATGGGCATTCTCCGCCAACGATTTTGGGTTATGATTATGGGGCTAGCTCGGTTCTACTGTGGATTCATTGATGCTGACTCGCGATAGAATGTTGGAGAAGCTTAAGGCTAATTTGTTGCGCGCACAGCAGTTGATGTTGGATCGTGCAAATGCCAAACGTCGGGATGTTCAGTTTTTTGTGGACGATTTGGTTTATATTAAGCTCCGACCTTACCGCCAATTCTCCTTGGCGAAATTTAAACACCCCAAGTTAGCACCACGATTTATTGGACCGTACCGCGTGTTAGCTCGAGTGGGACCAATTGCGTACCGGTTAGAGTTACCTCAGACGGTGAGGATTCATCCAGTTTTTCATGTGTCCGTGTTGCGAAAAGCGGTGGGTTCGTCGGTTCTAGTCTTCCCTACACCGTCTATGGTGGGAGATGATTTAGGCGTGCTGGTTTGTCCCAAGGCTATTTTGGGCATACGCAAGACCCCGCAGGATGGAGGGTCGCGCCAGATTTTGGTACAGTGGGTGGGGTCCAATCCTGACGATGCTACCTGAGAGTCTGCTGACGATCTGGAGCTACAATTTCCGGATTTTCACCTTGAAAACAAGGTGGCTTGTTGAGGGGGGGAGTATTGATACGATCCCGAGGCCTCTAAAAGTGTATTCGAGGTAGAGCAAAAAGTGACGAAAGAAGATTTAATATTTATTATTATTATATTTATTGTTAATTGAATTGCATTAGTCTTTTATGTTTTATTAGAGAATTACTATTATTAGGGTTAATTCTAGGTTTACTATAAATAGGAATAGTTAGGTCATTATTCATTATTCAATCAGTTGTCGTCTTTGTACTCTGGCTCTTAGAGAGAACTTCTCTGGAGATTTATCTTATTTTAATAGAAAAGTGTGGCAGAACCTATCAGAATATTCTATTAGTTAAAATTTGGGACGCTATGCTTTTGCTTCAGTGGCCAATGTTGTTAACCAATTAAGTAGTTTAATATTCTGTTTGTCTCCTGTTCCTCTTTAACAAGATTCATAAGATTTGATTTCAAATTCCTACTGTAGATGCAAAGAGCTGGACTCCGACCAGATGTTGTGAGCTATGCTTTACTCGTCAGTGCTTATGGTAAAGCTAGAAGAGAGGAAGAAGCACTAGCAGTTTTTGAGGAAATGCTTGATGCTGGTATCAGGTACTTTCCCTTTGCATCTCTTTCTTTTGACCTAACGCATATGGTATCCTGTTGGAAATCTACAGTCTTCAATCAAATATAAAATATGAAAATAAAAATAAAAGAGGCTGAGAAAGGAAATTCACCAGTGCCATCTGGTGGTTTTATCATATCTGGCGAAATTCAAAATATTATCTAAATTCAATGCATTCCAAGTCCGACCTATGAGTATTTGTGTTGGTATCTTCTGTTAGAGTATATATATGGTATGTGTTTCATTTTGCAATTTTGGTTCAAATTCACTCGACACAGCAACAGGCATGCTCAACGAAGTGGTGAATAGTAAACCAAAATAGTAGAGCACTGATAAACTTTTCTGTATCGCATTTCTCAGACCAACTCACAAAGCTTATAATATTCTGCTTGATGCATTTGCAATCTCTGGAATGGTTGAGCAAGCTAAGATCGTGTTCAAGAGTATGAGAAGGGACAGGTACTGTTATCTACTTTAATAATTGCAGTCTGTTATTGACGTCCATCGATCTCGTGGTCAAATAAGAGTCTTGTAATCATAAATTGTTTAGAGTGTATGGGTTCAATTCACGGTGGACACTTACCTAATGAATTAATTTCCTACAAGGTACTTCAAATATAATAGGGTCAAACAGTTGTCCCATAAGAATAATTGAGGTATGCGTAAACTGATCCAGACACTCACGGTTATAAACAAAAGTAACCCACAATTGCATTCTGTTATTCAATGTCCTCTGGAACTGTGTTAGTGTTTGAAGTTTATGTAGTGATAGCTGATGGTTCCAGCACAAATGATGTTATATTACAATTCCTTATCCATGGCTGTACCTTTAGTTCTTTTGGCATGTATTTGTTGAGCTTTAGCTAATTGATTGCCATCGTTGTGTGTTTGATGCAGATGCAGTCCAGATATTTTTTCTTACACGACCATGTTATCAGCTTATGTTAATGCATCTGACATGGAGGGAGCCGAAATTTTTTTCAGACAACTGAAACAGGACGGTTTTAGACCCAACGTTGTTACTTATGGTACATTAATCAAAGGGTATGCTAAAATAAATAATCTTGATAAGATGATTAAAAGATATGAAGAAATGAAGGTCAATGGCATAAGAGTGAATCAGACGATTTTGACGATGATCATGGATGCATTTGGAAAGAACAAGGATTTCGGCAGTGCTGTTGTTTGGTTCAATGAAATTGAATCTTGTGGTCTTCAGCCTGACCAAAAAGCAAAAAATATCCTGTTGTCTTTGGCAAAAACAGCGGAAGAGCTCAATGAAGCTAATCAACTTGTAGGATATTCGAATCAGAGTAGCAATGCAGAAAGACCTGGTAAGTTTTCTAGCTCTGTTGTTGACGATGAGGAAGAAGATGAGGATGAATTGGATTATGCAGATGATGTAGTTTCTCACAATATCCAAAAAGATGAGAAAATTATTTTTAATGGCATTCACCAACAAAACTTGGAGGGTTTATGTGCTAAGGTATGCTAATTTTGTATATTATTACAGTTTTCATCTTGTCGACTCTCTACGTTGGTATATTGTAATACAAAAAACAATTAGCTGGAGAAATCTTAAGCAGCAACATGCCTTCTCTCTCATCACGGGTAGCTGGTACACAACAGTGGAACTTTGATGGGTATTTTTGTTGTAATATATACATACGTTTTTCTCATCTCTTACTCTCTGGTTTTTGTTAGGTTCGTCCAAATTAAATTTTTATTAGAACTATGGTTGTTACCTTTCCTGTCTACAATCTAATCGGTTTTGATTATACTTGATCGAGGCCTTGGGGCGAGTGCTGCAGGTACTCAAACTAATTGGATTGGTTTATCTATACTAATTACTAATACACTTAAACATTCCTATCAAAGACCCAGGTAGAGTCTTATGGCAATTCATGTGTTCAAGCCCCGCCTTTGAGTCCTGGAGCTTCTAAGGTATGTTACTTTGGAGGTTTTAGGTTCGAAACTCAGAGTTAAATTTAATTGTAAAATCTCGAATTGTCTCTCAGATCTAAGTCTTGGGATTGGTATGGGTGTCCTTGGATATATGGGAGAAAAACTCTTATTCTCGATCTAAAATAATAATAATAATCATCATCATCATCAAAGAGGACAAAGATGGGAGAAAGAATATTGAAGTATTGATTGATGGTTGATTAGGGCTTGAGAATGATCTTAAGATAGAGAAGATCTTAATACTTTCATCACTTGATTTATATTTGTAATTCTTATCAATTTAGTATCTAAACGGTTTATAACAGACCTGTAAAGTCACAAAATCTAGGGGAATTCTGGACTATGGAAAGTGAGAATTGTTGATGTGAGTAATGATGCTTATATTTTTTTTTCTTACTAAAACTCTCTTAAATTCGTTTGGATGATTATAAGCGTCTTACTTAATGAGTGTATCTTTGACATGATTTGGAATGAAATTTAAAATTTTGAACCCTGTTTGATGATTATTTGAATTTTTGTTTTGCATTTTTTAAAATTAAGCCATATAACTCATACTTCTACCTATAACTTATACGGTTGTGTGATCTATATTTTGCGTATGTTTTAAAAAAATAAATCATATTTTGAAAACTAAAAAATGTACCTTTTTGTTTTTGGAATTGAATTCAGATGTGAAGAAAATAAATTAAATTTGGTTATCATATGGGCTCAAATTACTTTTTTTCTTTGAAATGTATAATAGTAATCCCAAAAACAGAAATCCTTTTTTTTTTAAGTGCAATCACATTATTTGAAGGTTAGAGATTCGAACCTACAACCTTTTTGATAGAGGATACTTCAATTATTGCTGAGCTAAAAGCTCATTTTGACATCCATGTCCTTCCTAGTTTCTAAGCATTAAGAATTACAATGAAATCAGATATAATTCATAATGTAGAGTTTGTAGCAACCATTTAAGCTTTGTTACATTGGTTTGAGGACCTAAGACGCTTGCATTATATCCAGTTTACAACACAAACATGTTACAAGATCACTGTAATCCACAAAGCTAACCATAACTTAAATAAAAATGCATTGCAATGAAAGCACAATGCGTGCTCCATATTGCTTAAAACCAAAAAAATAACAAAAAGAGCTGAAATAATGATGAAAATCAACAAGGACCCTGTGGCATTAATCTAAGCTAAGATTGCTTCAATCTCTACCTTTTAGCTTTCTGACATTGAAACTATACAGTTCATGTTCATGAGCTCTTACTTGCCATGCTAATGGACCTTCCTATATTCCTTCCTGTTGATAATTTTTACTAAAAAAATTCCACGCCAGCAACGCTGCACCGAGGGCGGGTTCCACCTGTAACGAAAAATGAGGACTTTAAATGGTTAGTAACAGAAAAACATAATTTTGAAATGCATTTTTTTATGCTTTTTATTTAAATAACTGTGAGTTCTTAGATTAGCTTATACATATTTCGATTATTCTCACAAGTCAATTTTCTGATCTCCTGATCCTATCACATTTAGATGTAAAAGAAACATGCAAGAAATTAATATATAAGTGGTAGGCATTCAAGATTGAACTTATAACTTTTTGGTTTCCGAAGACACTCTTGATCAGTAGCCGAACCAGGTTTATTTTGAAATACATTCCAAGTCTCATTTCGGACAACTAATGCTGGAAAAATGCAGAGCCTTCCACGATTCATAATTAAATTTGAATCTAGCCACCAGTGGCTTCTCTTCAATTGCGAGCTCAACAAACAAGGAGGGGGCTATTGTCTAGAAGATTGTTCTCATTTTCTTAATTTGGTATTAGTAGTATTCTACTGTTAATTCGTAAATGAATAAACCCTAACTTGGAGAAATAAGAATCAGCAACCACAATAGCAATAGGAAATAGTAAAGAGGGTAAATAGGCTTACCTTAGGCCAAACAGGATGTACCCCAGGATATTCTTTGGATATGGAATTTATAACTTTTTTAGCTATATCCCACCTCCTTTTTGCTTCGAGTACACCACCAACCATAACAAGCGGAAAAGCCTCTTGTCCATCTGCACATTGATTGTATTTCAAAAAAATTAAGATTGCAAAAGTGTAATTATTCACAGCAAAATTTGGCAGAAATTTCAGTGGAAAAACTTTAAGTACCGATCAGTAGTATGCCTGCCTCTACATAATTTTGAAGCAGTATTTTCAAAATTCAAAATGAGACACACTTTACATGATTTGCATCCAATGGGTAAATATAATCCATCGATATCATGATGTGCATCCTCTCGAAGTAAAGGACAAACTGGCTCGACCAGAAAAGACTGGGAGGAGAACTACCTCATGACAATTAATATGGGTTAATCATTGAACAAATAATCCATAATACATAAAATCTGTTAGTCGGATACAGCAAACTCATTGTTTGTCAAAGACATAAGGGAATCGAGAAAAAAGATACATACTATATGATAGAATCTACCACGATATATTATTAAACTACGATAATCTCTTGAGAGGATCTCTCAAAGAGCCAGAGTACAATGACGACAATTCAATAGCTGATTAACAAAGACCTCTTCTCCCCTATTTATAACCCTAAACCCTAATTAAATAAAAGACTAATAATAGGCCCAAGCCCAATACAATTAAAATAGCAATTAACTAATAAATAATAAATATTAATACTAATATTCCTAAAACTCCAAGGTCCGGATCGTATCAATACTTTCCCCCCCAAGAGCCACCTTGTCCTCAAGGTGTTCCATCTCCGATGCCATCTTCTGTGCACTCTCTCTTCTTCCGCGAAAAGTCTGTCACATCAACATCCTCGTAATCGTGCGCATCTCGAACAACCCACACATCCAAATTCTGGAGCTCTTTCTTCCGACAACGATGTCCCGGACAAATCGTTCATCACAACGGAAGCATAACCCTTTGTCCTTCCTTGCTCGAATTTCGGCCAATGAGTTTTACAAGACGCCGTGTGAATGGTTGTAGTCCTGTGAGAAAAAAGTCTCTGTGCTTCCAGCTCCCGATGCAATCGTTCTGCTTTAGCCATGACCGCTGCGAAAGTACTTCCCTCATTTTGGGCGACTGAAAAAGCAAAATCATCCTCAATCACCATGCCATAAACTTCTTATCATGAATTCCAAGAGGTCGCAGTTTCCTCATTTCACTTCTAATTTCTGCCTTCAACCCGCTTTCCCATTTCCCTTCCAATGCACTTGCACTAATATCACGCATTCCCTTTGCATACTTCTCAAACGATCGTCGATACTCTTTAACTGCTCCAACTTTGTTGTAAGCTCATCAAATTGGCGTACTTGTTGTCATTAATCGTTGGTTGGAAGCGGTGCAACAAAGAGTTCTCGGAATTCGCCCAAGAACCGATCGGGGATCGATCTTCCTCATATCGCAACCATTCCAAAGCCTCACCCTCCATACATAGAGCTGCAAAGATCGACCCGTTCTGTCCTTCCAAATAGGTTTACCCAAAAGTATCGTTCTACTCGACACAACCATCCGTCCGGATCCTCACCCAGTAAGCCCTTTGAATACCGGCATCTCGAGTTTCCGTAATCTCTGTCTAACACCGACCCTTCTCTACCTCCTGTTCTCGGTCCTCCTCGTTCATAACGATCCTCCCACTCCCTCCAATTCCTCTCGGTCTCCTTCTCGAAATTGATTATCCCATCCCCGGTCGTTCCAACCTTCATGCGCTATCGGCCTATCATAACCGTCGCACCCTCCTTTCCTCCGTAAACTCGTTGCCTCGACCATCAACCTTCTGTTCCCCCTTTCGGTCGAATCCGGTCCCCACAAATCGAACGGCTCTCTCTCGGTCCAACCGTGACCCAGACCAGACCGACCCGCCCCGACCAGCCCGCCCCCGACCGTCCCCTAGGCGCGCTGCCAGTACCGCCGCCGCGGCACCGCGCTTGACCTAAGCCCACCACCCCGCCTCGCTCGGCCCGACTCAAGACACCCCACGCCCGCGCCCTGAAAGCCTCAGCGCCGCCTACGCCCGAGCCCCAACCCGAGCCCGGTCCCTCGGCGCGCCGTGCCACGCGCCCGGCCTTCACACGCCCGACTGCGCCCCACTCGCGACTGCGCTCGCCCGCTCGCGCACCAAGCCCGCTCCGTTTCCCCGCGTGCCCACGCCGCCTCGGTTCTCCCCGCACGCCCCCCAGACCTCGCGACGCCCCACCTCACTCGACCCGACACTCCCCGAGCTTGGGCCCCAGCCGCCACGTTTCGCGCCACCGCCCGACGCGTCGACCCCCGGGTCCCTACCTGGCGCGCCAACCTCGACACTACCCAGGCAAACTGCGCGCGCCGCCGCCCCCCACGCTCGCTGCCGCTTACGCCTCGCGTCGCCACCGACGCCACCCCGCAGCCCGACCTCCGCGTCAGACCCCGCTCGCCTCGCTCGCCGTCGCCCGACCACCGACGCCCCCCCGTGTGGCCACCACACCTTCTCCCTCGCCTGACCTCGATCGCCACCCCTTCCCTTGTCACCTTGCTTCGATTCCATTAGCATCTGCGAGGTTCGGTTGATCATCTCGAACTTCGCATCTTGCTTTGTCGAATTTCGAGATCCATCTGTTTCCCTAAACGTTCTTCAAACGATTCCATCCTTGTTTCGACATCTTTCAGCCTTCTTGCCAATTCCGTCGATCCTTCTTCGCATTCTTGCATCCTCGTTTCCATCTTAGTACTCACCATTCCCGGATCGGTAAATGGCTCTGATACCAAAATGATAGAATCTACCACGATATATTATTAAACTACGATAATCTCTTGAGAGGATCTCTCAAAGAGCCAGAGTACAATGACGACAATTCAATAGCTGATTAACAAAGACCTCTTCTCCCCTATTTATAACCCTAAACCCTAATTAAATAAAAGACTAATAATAGGCCCAACCCCAATACAATTAAAATAGCAATTAACTAATAAATAATAAATATTAATACTAATATTCCTAAAACTCCAAGGTCCGGATCGTATCACTATATTAGTCGGATGATTCTAAAAAGCTTAGATTGAAAAACGACTTCCATATGGTATGGAAAAGACGATTTCGTGAAGAAATTTTTGGAGAAAAAAATAGCTGCGAAAGCTTGGAGAAGAAGAAATAATTATAAAAAAGAAGGTGACAAAATGCACTTGAGGGAGACCGAAATAATGAGACACGAAGGAAGGAAGTTGGAAAGTTTTTACAATCTTTCTTTTTTATTGAAAATAAATATCAAATCGTAATAAATAGTATTTAACGAGGAGGATATGGATGTAATTATCTAATAATTCAAATTTAGAAATTCATTATTGAAAATTACATTTGCTAACTTTTCATTTGGAGCTTAAATCTGTACTTTTTTTTTTCTATTTGGTCTATTCCTAAAAAACCTCTTAACAAAATAGATCATTTTTTCTATTATTTAAGAAAAGTGAAAAAATAAGTTACTCGAATATACTTTTTATTGTTGCCGTGACTATTTTTATTAGTACAATAAGTATGAGATGTGTAGATGAAAGATGGGTAATCTACTGAGGATCTCTCAAAGAGCCAAATACAAAGACGACAACTGTTTGAATGAATTGCTAGAGGCCTAACATCTCCTATTTATAGTAAACCTAGGATTTAACCTAATTTAGTAAATAATCCCTATTAAGGCCCAAAAGCCCAATACAACTTAAATAACAAAACAGAATTATATTTAATAAAGCAATAAAAAGGGATCCATCACTTCTTGGTTCGCCTTGAGTAAACTATCAACGACCTTGGGTTCGTATCAATACTTCCCCCCAAAGAGCCACCTTGTCCTCAAGGTGAAAATCCGGAAATTGGAGCTCTAGATCTGCAGCAGACTCCCAAGTAGCGTCGTCAGGAGTGGATCCTTCCCATTGTATCAAAACTTGGCGCGAACCTCCCTCCTGCGAGGACTCTCGTAAACCCAAAACAGCCTTGGGACAAACGAGCACGCCTAGATCATCTCCCACCAAAGCCGGTGTAGGGAAAACAAGCCCAGAGGAACCAACCGCCTTGCGTAGCACGGAAACATGAAAAACCGGGTGAATCCTCACCGTTTGTGGTAAGTCCAACCGGTACGCCACTGGCCCCACCCGAGCTAACACACGGTATGGCCCAATGAACCGTGGTGCTAACTTGGGGTGTGTAAACTTCGCCAAGGAAGACTGGCGGTAGGGTCGGAGCTTAACATACACCAAATCGTCCACATCAAACTGAACATCCCGACGCTTTGCGTTAGCACGCTCCGTCATTAATTGTTGTGAACGCAACAAATTTGCCTTAAGCTTCTCCAACATTTTATCACGTTCCATCATTAACGAATCCACTGTTGCCACCGGACTAGCCCCATAATCATAACCCAAAATGGTCGGCGGAGAACGCCCGTAAACAATTTCAAAAGGAGTCATCCCCATGGACGAGTGAAATGACGTATTGAAACCGAACTCACCCAAGCCACCATCGGTACGGGCCTTCTACCGTGTCAACACAAAGCATCTTAGGTACGATTCTAAATAAGCGATTCACGACCTCGGTTTGGCCATCGGTTTGTGGGTGGTAGGTAGTACTACGACGTGGCGAGTCCCAGATGCCTTGAATATCTCTTCCCAGAGGAGGCTAGTGAATATCTTGTCACGGTCCGACACGATACTCTTAGGCACTCCGTGCAAACGGACCACTTCTCTGATAAAGACCTATGATACTGTAAGAGAAGTAAATGGGTGCCTAAGGGGTATAAAGTGAGCGTACTTAGAAAGCCGATCCACCACCACAAAAATAGTGTCATAAACTTCAAAACGGGGAAGTCCTTCAACAAAATCCATCGAGATGTCTTCCCAAATCCTGTCCGGAATCGGTAACGGTTGCAAAAGACCAGCTGGCGACAATGATAGATGCTTCGCTTGGACACAAATCGAGTATTCGGCCACGAATGCGCGGACGCGAGCCTTCATTCCAGGCCAATACACTTCTTTAGCTTGGCGTTGGTACGTCTTTAGGACCCCAAAATGCCCCCCGATGGCTCCCCCGTGGAACTCATTGAGTAACAGAGGAATCGTAGGTGAAGTCGGAGGTAGCACCAACCGGCCCTGGTATAATAGCACATCACCCATGACGGAGTAACCTGGCGGACTCTCCTCTCCTGCAACCACAGCGGTATAAATAGCAAACAACATTTCATCTTCCCTCACTTGTTGAGTGAACACTGCCGTGTTGACTCCGGCCACACAACTCAACATGCTCAACTCCCCGGTCGATGGCATACGAGATAGGGCATCTGCCGCTCTGTTTTCTAAGCCTTTCTTGTATTCAATATGGAAATCATAACTCAGTAGTTTCGCTATCCATCGCTGGTACTCTCCATCAACTACACGTTGTTCTAGCAGGAATTTAAGGCTCTTTTGGTCCGTGACGCATAATAAAGTGGTGTCCCAATAGGTAAGCTCGCCAATACTGGATCAAAAAACACGATAGCCATAAGCTTGCGCTCATAAACTGACTTCACGCGATGGGTAAGAGGAAGGGCCTTACTAAAATAGGCCAACGGCTGCCCCTGTTGCATCAAGACTGCACCCACGCCAATACCGGAAGCATCCGTCTCCACAACAAACAACTGATCAAAGTCCGGCAATCGCAATACTGGCACACTACTCATTGCATGCTTAAGTCTCTGAAAACACTCTTCTGCTGTTGGGCCCCATTCAAACCTTCCTTTTTTTAACAGCTGAGTCAATGGAAAGGCCATCGACCCATAATTCGCCACAAAACGACGGTAGTAACCTGTTAGCCCGAGGAATCCCCGTAAGTCTTTAATGTTTTTAGGGCTTGGCCAACGTACCATGGCCACAATTTTCTCCGGATCGGCAGCCACTCCCTCAACAGATATAAAATGCCCCAAATACTCAATCCTGCGCAGTCCAAACTGACATTTCTTGGCATTTGCCACCAAGGCATGTGTCTGTAACACTTCAAAAACGCTGACTAAATGCTCCTTATGTTCATCGATGGTCACATCAGATATCGAGATGTCATCAAAAATACTAGCACAAACCGGCGTAGGAACGGACGCAAAATCTCATTCATAACTGATTGAAATGTCGCAGGCGCGTTGCGTAATCCGAAAGGCATGACTACAAATTCGTAGTGGCCCTCATGAGTTCTAAAAGCTGTTTTGTGTACATCAGCCGGCTTAACACGTATTTGATGGTAACCCGTCTTAAGATCAATTTTTGAAAACACCGTCGCCCCATGCAACTCATCTAATAATTCATCAACCAGCGGTATCGGATACTTATCGGGCACTGTTGCTTGATTTAGGGCACGATAGTCGACACAGAAACGCGAACTCCCATCCTTCTTTTTAACCAAGAGAACTGGACTTGAAAACGGACTCGTGCTGGGCCGGATAATACCTGCCAATAACATTTCTCCCACTAATTTTTCAATCTCGTTCTTCTGGTACTGTGGGTACCTATACGGACGTACATTCACGGAGTCCTTGCCTGGCAATAGCGCAATAGCATGGTCGCAATTACGTTGTGGAGGAAGACCTGTCAATGATTCAAAAACCGGTGAGTATAAACGAAGTACGGAGTGGAGTTTTGCGGGTACCTGAGACAAGTCAGGTAGGGTCCCGGACTGTTCACGAGACGGTATCGGGGTTTCAATCATATTCAGCTCGACCAGAAGCCCCTGCTCCTCGGGACGTAAGGATTTCATCATAGATTTTAATGAAACCTGGGCCTTGACCAGCCGTGGCTCGCCCTGCAATTCGACCTGCCCTGACCCCAGCTTGAATTTCATTTTAAGCGCGCGATAGTTAAATTCAATTTTTCCCAATGTTGCTAGCCACACAACGCCCAAAATCACATCTGCACTACCCAAAGGTAAGGTAAGAAATCATTTACTATTCTCATCTTGGTCAACTGAAGTTCCACATTCTTACAAATGCCAGCAGTTCTCACAGAATCCCCAGTACCCAGCATAATGCCATAATCATCAGACGGTTCTACCGGTAATTTCAACTTACCAACCATGTCCTCGGATATGAAGTTATGCGTAGCCCCACTATCGATTAATACTACTACTTCATGTCCCCGTATCGATCCTGTAACCTTCAGTGTTTTGGGGGAGCTCAGTCCTGCCATGGAGTGCAATGAAAGGGCTGCCATATTCGGTGTATCCACCATTTCCTCAACAAAAGCATCTTCGAACGCACATTCTTGGGAATCATCATTTTCTTCATTTTCCCGTTTTTCTATTGCATCACGTACGACAAGAATCTCCGAGCTTGCGCCCTTTTTCTTACACCGGTGCCCCGGCACGAACTTCTCATCACACCTAAAACATAGCCCCTTGTCTTTACGAATGCGGATCTCACTATCTGTTAAGCGTTTATACGGAATGGTGGGGGTGGGGTTGTTCGACGGTGTTGATCGGCTGGAATAGACTGAGGCAGGTGTGATGGTTTTTAGGTTCGTACTCCCTGCTACTCTTGTACTCATAGTACCTGAACCCAGGCTTGGTCTAGCCGTTGACGTCGTGCTAACTCCTTTGGCTTGATTTCGAAAAGCCAGGTCATCTTCGATTACCTGTGCCATGAATTTCTTATCCTGGATTCTGACTGGTCTCAGTTTTCTCATTTCACTTCGTATTTCTGCCTTTAGACCACTCTCCCATTTCCCTTCCAAGGCACTCGCACTGATATCGCGCATACCCTTTGCATATTTCTCAAACAACCGGCGATACTCCTTGACTGTTCCCACTTGTTGCTGACTCATCAAGTTGGCATATTTATTGTCATTGATCGTTGGTTGGAAACGATGCAATAGCAATTCTCAAAACTCCTCCCACGAAGCAATCGGAGCTCGATCCTCTTCATACTGTAGCCATTCCAATGCCTCCCCTTCCATACACAGTGGTCTGCAGATCGACCCTTTCATGGCCCACAACCGATTTACCTGTAAGTACCTTTCCACTCGGCGAGAGCACCCCGTCCGGTCCTCATCAGTAAGACCCTTAAACACTGGCATTTCTAATTTCCGTAACCGTCTATCAACAGTTGGTCCATCCCATCCGCCTGCTCCTGGTCCCCCTCGGTCACCACGTTCTTGCCTGTCCCTCCAATCCTCCCGCTCGTTCCAACCGTCATGCGCGATCGGCCTTTCATAGCCTATGCGCACCTTCCTCTCCTCCGGAAAAACATTCCCCCTGCCATCGAACCGGCCATCTCCCCTTCGCTCGAATTCCGAACTCATATAATTGTCCCCATCGGTCAAGCCACGAAAATTTTCCCTCCGGTCCACCCCGGCTGACCCGAACCTGCTCGTACCACTCCGGCCCGACCGCCCATCACCACGGTCGCCCCTGCCCTGACCCGCGCCCCTGCCCCGCTCACCACCGCCGGGCCGCGCCCACTCACCCCTGCGCGCCTGTGCCCCCGCCCCACTCTCCCGCACCCCCGGCCACATCCCCCGACCAGCCCCGCTCACCCGCTTCCGGACCCGCGCTTGCGCCTGCGCCCCACTCCCGTTCGCCCGCGCCCGGTCCGCCCCAGCCCGCTCGGCCGCACCCCCAGTTCCGATCTCCCTCGCGCCGGCCCACGCCGCCCTGGCCCGCTCGCCGGCCCACCCGCTCGCCACACACCCCCCAGCTCCGGCCCCCAGCCCCGCCGGACCGACCAGCCTGCTCAACTCCTCCGCCGCCGACGCCCGCGCCCCGCTCTCCCCTTCCGGTTCTGCCGCAACCCCTTTCCCTTTATCCGCGACAGTTGGTTCGGGATTCGACGGTTCCGGTTTGCATTCTAAAAGCTTCTGCATGTTGAGATTCAACTGTCCAAATTCCTGGTCCATCCAACTCCCCATAGCTGTCAACTGAACCTCGAACTCTTTCTGTTTTTTTAGCATCTCGGCACCGTTTTCCTCGCACTCTTGCATCCTGGTCTCCATCTTAGTACTCACCATTCCCGGATCGGCAAATGGCTCTGATACCAAAATGATAGAATCTACTACTATTATTATTAAGAAACTATGATAATCTCCCGAGAGGATCTCTCAAAGAGCCAAATACAAAGACGACAACTGTTTGAATGAATTGCTAGAGGCCTAACATCTCCTATTTATAGTAAACCTAGGATTTAACCTAATTTAGTAAATAATCCCTATTAAGGCCCAAAAGCCCAATACAACTTAAATAACAAAACAGAATTATATTTAATAAAGCAATAAAAAGGGATCCATCACTTCTTGGTTCGCCTTGAGTAAACTTTCAACGACCTCGGGTTCGTATCATAAACATAAGTGTAAAAATTAACTCATATAAATAACGTGCAAGACTTTGAATGATAAAATACTGTTTCATTCCATACCTTCACCAGCCAGGACGAGTCTTTGAATAACAGCTTTCACACTCAAAGCCAACTCTTCAACTGAATCGAGGAGGATATTGTCAGCAACCTCATCACCAGCTTCTGCGCATGCTACCACGACTGGAACAAGAGCAGCAATTCGAGCCCAGGATGGATCCCCATATGTCCACCTAATATTAATATTGTTAAACACATTCATCTGCAAAATAATTACAGTACCATGGCCCACGACATAAAAAACTGGACAGATCCTCAAATTTTTTTTTTTTCTTACAACAAAGCTCTAATGTTAGAGCCGTAAAAGGCATCCTCACAGCTAAGAGCTAACAGCCGAAGATGTTTATATATATCTGTGAATGTTCGAACCAACTTATGCTTACTTTGACTATTGATACGGGACAAACTATTTGACCCTATAACACATGGCTGTTAGGAGAACTTAAAGAAAATTAATTCCCAGGTACATTTTAGATTCTCAAAGCCTTTTTGGACCATTGGGGCAACACATGACGGTTAAAAGAGTATATTTATTTTCTCGAAGAAAGTATTCTTCTTTCATTTGCAGGACGTAACTACATGGGTGCAAATGAGGGAAGAACCATCAGCAATAGGTTATAAATTAAAAAAAACTTGTTTCCCTGCTGAATTAGAAACCTTACAGCGACAAACTTATGCAAAGTAAATTCACCATTTATTAAGTCTATATTTAAAGTCCTCACTCCTCACCCCCGAGTGGGTATGGAAACAAAAATGTCTTTATTTGCCAATTAACGGGAATTGCAACCAAGTTCTTTCAGTTTCTCACCGAGTAAAACAATGACCAGATAAACTTGAGACTCAACAAAAACTGCAATCTTGGTATTTGAAATATATACCCTATGAGTTCATCTGGCGAAGAAAGACCAAGTGTCTTCAGAATGCTATACGTGAGCTTTGTATGGGGACCACGTCCATCATGAGCCCTAATTATTGCAGTCAACGCCTGTGCTGCTATCCCATATCCACTGAAAAAACAAAAGCATTAGTTTAAACATAACTACCAAACAGAGGTGTAACAGTTAAGGATTAAACGTTAAAATAAATTGGGTCTGTTCATCCCACCACTACTCTTCTATACAAAAAAAAATAATAATAATAATAATAATATTTAATTAAAAAAAAAGCACCCAAAAAAAATTGTTCCGGAGACTGAAGTATCAAAATTTAGCTAGATACTAGAGGAAGGCATCTTGTTTAAACTACGTCTAAGACTCTCACTACAAATGTCGTCAGGAAAATCAAGATAACGCAGAAGGATCTCCTAGATCACACACTCAATAATTATGCCTAAAATTATTTTACACCTATCTTTCCCAGAATTTTAAAAAAATTCTTAACCTTTGTGTGTGTGTGAGAGAGAGAATTGATTAGAGAAAAAAATTAAAAAAAAAGATTACCTTCCCCAATCACCTAAGGTTGGTCCGGCACCAGCAGCTCGAGCTTCTCGACCGTCCTCTGTGAATCCATAAGCAATTGTTCCAGTTCCAGCAATCAAAACACATCCATGAAGCTTTCCCATGGTGCCACTTGCAAGAGCCGCCACAGCATCATTTTGAACATATAGGTTTACATGGCAGGGAAAGATATCTCTGTTCAACATAAATCAGTAAAGAAAAATCTATAGATCTTAGTAAGACATGAATTTGCAAGTGGTCTCTCGTGTGTTTCTATAAACTCTCTTTACTAAAACAAATCGTAAGGAGGTGTTTGTTTGACATATTTAAGTAGGATTTAGCTCAAGGAGTTATGTTGAGTAGTTAAAAATTGAGAGTTGTGCCAAAAACTCGTTTGGATGTAGTTTTTGTGTAGAAAAATTTAGAGTCAAAACCTTGTTTGGATGTAGATATAATATGAGTAGTTATTTTTAGTAGTTAAAAAATGAATGATTAGAAATGAGTGGTTAAAAATGATTTATTTTGATTGATTTGAAAGGAATGATTAAAAATGAGTGGTTAGAAATAGAATTGAGTAGTTATAAATGAATGATTAAAAATGAATGGTTAGAAATAAGAGTTATTTTTAAAAGTAAATATGAGGAGGAATCAGTAAAAACTCATTTAGATGTAGGTTTTCGAGGAGTTAATAAATCCTAAAACTAAATCCTACCTAAATATGCCAAACAAACAGCCCCCCAGAAAATATCATGCAAACTGAACCAAGGTTTCACTAATTAGGAAAAAAATCTTACACAGCGAAGTTCAATTGAAAGCGAGAATCTTATATCATTTAACAATTCCCAAAGTAACCCGTTGGTGTAAATGCATCGAACTCATTATATCATCTTCAGGGAAGAACTATTTTGCATGAGGTCAATTAGCAATTTAGCCTTGTTTGTAAGCAAGATTGTCAGCTCCAGTTAACGACATGAAGCCCCATTGAGCTCATGTGCATTTATAGCCATATATGTCTACGTATTATCTAATCCCATTAGAGGGGATACCACAGGTAACTTTTTTTATTTTAATTCAACAATATTTGGGGTGAGGGATTTGAACCCGTCACTAATACATGAGGTCAGCTCTGCTCTTGTTATCTACCACAATGAATGCTCACTCACCCACGATTGAGGTATAAATAGAAAACGAACAAAAGGCAAAGCGTATTAAAACTCTACAGATTTACAAAGAACATTTAATATGAATACCTAAGCCAATTTGAAATTCTTTGTTGATCCGTTGGATGGTTGACCCCAGAAACAGCTAGGCAGACAGCTCGAACTGAAGATCGAACTGAACAAGACTTTGAAAGTGCCTCCGCCATAACTTGCTCCAAAGTTTCACTCGCAGCAGTTTCTAAAGATGACAGCACATTATCATACTTTTAGCACACTAATTTTCTACCAAATATAAACTACATGAATAAAAAAAACGTAAAATTACATTTTTTTTTTATATTATAACCAAGAATCAAAACTTCGCATTGCTATATAACCACGAGATTTTACCACTAAACTCATAGATTTGGAACTTATGAACTTTATGGTGTTGAGAATTTGACAAAATATTAACAAAGTTTGTCCCACATGTAAAGTTTTTACAAAATATGGGGAAAATTGTCCCACATTGGAAAGATGCAATGCAAGAATGTAGTGTGTTCCAAGCACTATAAAAGGAGTAAATGGGCTTGGATTCAAGACATCCCAATTAAAACCACTTTAAGTAAGTGAACTAACTCTTTTGTATACGAAAATTGAACAAAAGTTGTGATTAGTATAAGCTTTGAAGAGTGGTATTTGTAATTGGGGTCGGGAAGAGAATTTTGTGTCCGTGGTTTTTTCTCTAATTTGGGAGTTTTTCCACGTATAAATTCTTGTGTTGTTCTTTTTGTTGTTTCTATTTTTGTGCTTATTCCCAAACCCTAGATGAAAATACAATAGAATTAAGGTGCAAACAAATAAAGATAATAAAATCTGGACCATCAAATTCGTGCATATAATTCTCGATTCAAGCCGGATAAATAACAAAACTCAATAAAATCTGGACCACCGTCTTTAATGTTCCCTTCTTTGTATCACTTGGAACAAGATTGATTCATAAAAGTGATAGCACTGTAAAGAACTAAAGTCAAGCAATAATCCGAATCAACGCAGCGAAACGAAAGAGAGAGTAGAATATTACCGCCAACACTATTATGATTGGAACAGCCGCCAACAACACGAGCGAGAATAGGAAAAGACATTGAAGGAGAAACAACTCGAGAACCAGAGAGAGCGATACAGACACAAACAGTGGAAGTGGTGCCGCCATCGATTCCAAGTATAACGTCATCTCCGCCGAGAATCTCGTGCTCAAAATCCCAGAGTTCGCCATTTCTGCATCTCTTCATCTCGATCACAAATTAAAAACAAACACAGACGAAATTGTGTGTGGCAGTCAAAACAGCGGGACTCCATGATATCATATATACAGAAAAATTGCAGAAACAGATGGCGAGAGCAAGGGAGAAGGACGAACACGAAGCGACAATGAGGAGGGGACAAAATTCGAAGTAGAATTGAAACTATTCTTCGTTTTTTTTTTTTTTTGGTTCTTGAATTTGTTTGGTAGAGAAATGGATTCTGATTAGGGACAAAATCTTGTTAGGTTTTGATTCGGGCGGCAAAGGGCCATTTGCTAAAGTTTTTAGAGGACGGACATTTGGTTCTGAGTAATAATAATAATAAGACCATTTTCCGGGGGAAGTTTTGTAATATTCGTCTTGGCATTTTCCCAATTTTGCATTAAACTTGGTCCTTTCCCCAATTTTAATCTTTACCTTATTATTATTATTTTTTGGTTAATATACCATTTTGGCCCTTTGACTTTCGGGTTTGATCCATTTTGGTCCTTAAACTCTCAAATGTCTAATTTTAGCCTTTCAACTTTGTTGTTTGCCATTTCGGTCCCTCAACTTTCAAATGCTTTCAAATTTAGTCATTAGACTATCGAAAAGTTCAAAACTTCTCATTTAGTCAAATGAATTTTTTCTCACTCCTAAATTATTTTCTCTCTCTTCTATCTTTCATAATTTCTTTCTCTAGAAGTTTTACCTCTCTTCCATCCACCTCTTTTCTCTTCTTTGCTTTTTTTTTCTTTCATTCTCTTTCTTTTTCTTCTTGGTTCCATGGTAGACTATGAATTTTGAAAACAAAAAGTGACAAATCAAAGTAAAAAAATGATTATTTATAAAAATTATCTCGTGTTAAATAGTTTGATGAGATAGATCGAAGAGAGAATAAGAGAAGGAAAGAGGACTAGAGAGTTGGATTTAAGAGAGATAAAACTTTTAGAAAGAGAAATTATGAAAATGGAAAAGAGAGAAACCAATGTAAGAGTGAGAAAAAATTCATGTGACTAAAAGACAATTTTGACAATTTTTTTTTAACTTTCTTTATAGTCTAAGGACTAAATTTGGACATTTGAAATTTAAGAGATCAAAATTGGACAAATAACAAAGTCAATGACCAAAATTGGATATTTAAAAGTTCAAAGACCAAAATTGAACAAACTCAAAAGTCAAAAGTCGATGGACCAAAAAGGTATTTTAACCTTATCTTCTTAAGGAGAAAACAAGTCATGTTTGAGCATTTTAATTTTATACCACCACGAAAAGTTTTATCCTAAAAATCAGTACTTGATTCTCATATTATTTTAGAACAATCGTAAAGTTTGTTGGTCTTCTTCCCCGATATACATTTAAAAAAATTAACTCAACATCATGAGAGGGTAGGGGTTGAAAATGGTCTATAAAGGCCCGTTTATTTTATTTTTTTGTTAATTTAGATAATTGATATTCTATGTTCGAAATAATATATGTCTAGAATTACAATCGTCTTACGATTTTGGATAGTCATATTTGTTTTTGCAGGTAAGAATATTGAGATAACTATTTTAATTTTTAGGTTTTGTGTTAGGAAAAGTCTTGAATGTCTTTATGACGTACTGGTGTAATTTACATTTTCATCTAATATAATTAAAATTTATTTTGCATATTATTTATTTAAATATTACATTTTAAAATAAATTTAATTTATAAAAATATCTAAAAAAAATTAATATTATAAGTTTGAACAAACAAAAAAACTTGTTAAATATATAAGATGCGGGCAACTTTCCAAAAGTTATAATAAAAAGAAGCGAAAATTGCACAAATAATTTATAAACAACCTCTAAATTATCATGTTTGAAACAATTACATCCTTAAACTTTTAACTTTTAATTATAAGTATAAAAAATGAAAAAATATAACCACTTATCGCCTATAGCTATGTTTAAAATTTGTTGTCACGCCATCGATGTGGAACACTAAATACTGTTATAAAAAAGAAAAAAAAACACTAAATATTTTATTTTGATAGCATCATCCTTGAATACATACAATAAAAAAAGAACAAGAATAAAGTAAAATTAACCATGGGACGTGTTCCTTTGTATATTCCCATCTATGTGAATTAGAAACTAGCTCGAATGATTAATTAAATGTAATATTATTTGGTTAAATTAAATGTCATGACAAACGTTGTCTTGTTTTGGGCCATTAAAAAAAGTGGCATGATCATACTTTATTTATATTGGAAAAGAAACATCAAGATCATGCCATTGTTTTTCTTGAGGAAAATCTAACACTATGTGTGGGTTGGTAGTAAAAGAAAATCGATCGTAATTCACTTGCAAAATTACCTAGGTGTTCCTGGATTTGGTAGAAAATAGTAAAATGAAGTGAAATGGAAAGATTAATGGTAATTAACTACTGATTGAAGTACTCATTTGAGAATAAATGGGTAACTACTCTTGTTTGAGGATTGGATTAGTAGCGATTGAATGATAAGTTAGATGTGAAATTTGATGAATGGTTGAAGATGGTTGTTTACGTCAAATATAAACGAGAAATTTTAAAAAGGTGGTTGTTAACCATTTTTCATCTACAAAATACAAACATACCCTTAAAATTTTGTTTGGATTTGGGGAAGGGAAAAGGAAGAGAATGAAACTGTGAAAATTGAGTGATTTAAAGTTTAAACTATTTGTTTGAAAAATGATGTTTAAAATAAAATGAAAGGGAAACTATGTTCGAAAATTAGTGTTTGGAGGAGTATAAAAAAAAGTTGTTTAGAGAAAAGTGATTGTTTGTTGAACAAATGAAAATTATAAACTTAAGGTTTGTTTGATAATCATTTGGTTTTTTGTTTTTGAAATTTAAGTTTATTCTTACTCAAATTTCCTCCAATGTCTTCCACCTTTTATATAATATATATTCATCTTTCCTTAAAAAAATATGTGAATACTAACCAATTTTCAAAAACAAAAACAAGATTTTGGGATATACTTTTTTTTTCTAATTTTGGTTTGATTTCTACAAATATATGTGAGAGGTAGATATCCAAGTAAGAAAAAATATATGGCAAAATAGTTGTTGTAAGCTTAAATTTCAAAAACCAAAAATAAAAAACCATGATATGAATCCTACAATCATGATAAAGAATACATAAGAGCTTCATAATGGAGTTGCATTAAATGCACTAATAACTCTCAAGAATTGAGAGTTAAATAGCTTAAATCAATATAAGTTCGCGAGAACTTCACTACATTTAACTAGAAATCGACGAAATGCTTCACTTAAATCTAATACTTTGCGCATAAACGAGATATCCTTTAATTTTCTGATTAAGATATCATTTAGAAGATTTTGCTGCAACAATAGTGCATGATTGTGTGAATCTTAGTTTGTTTATAAAAAGATTGATACTTCTTGTTTGGAGCAACATTCCCTATAGCGAAGTGGAGTTGGAATTGGAAATCTCGCTACTTTTTTTTTTTAAGTTCTATGTAATAATTATTATCAAAATGTCATTGAGTTCAATCTAATGAATTTTCAAGACCAGAAATTGGTATTTTACTCTCATATTATTTGAGAGTAATTGGTCCACCTCTACTAAAAAAATAGGTTTTTTTTATAAAATAAAAAAAAATTACTATCAAAAATTTTTAATGACAAGTTTAACTAAACGGTTTTATTTTTATTTTTAATTTATTTTTTTCTTGTAACACCCCACCTCTTGGAATGTTTGATTTCTTCTTACCTCAAACTTCTTTTCTCATGAAAACAAAGCTTTATTGATAATTATTCAAGTGTTGTACAACTCAAAAGACTATACAATTGCAAGTTCCCTATCTATTTACAAGCATTTACAAGCTGAGCTTACAAACTTAAACCAAAAAGTCTAGAATTCAAAGATTATTTCTAATTTTCCTATGTACTGTAAGAACCCGACCCAAATAGTGGTCTTAAACCCGGTTCTTACTTAGCATGCTTAAAATTTAAAACTTTTAAGAATAACATTGAAATCTACTTAACAGGAAAACATAATGAACCAAGCTTGCAGAAAACATTCATTCAAAAGTTTCCATAAATAGTTCCTGGCCAGTATTTAAAAGTTGACATTTAAAAACAACTCCTCAAAGCAAAACAGTTTCCCCCAGCATGCTACAAAGAAATGAGACTAAATAAAACAACAGAAAGACAGAGTGATGCCGGCAGCTCCGATGATCAATCAGCTCCCTCCACTAGCCGTCCTGGTGCTATCCCAAGTTACCTGGTGGAAAACCATAGAAAATAAGGGTAAGTACGAAGGTACTCAGTAAGAATCCCCAACCGGGGTACAATACGATACATCAATCATCTAACATCCTAGTATACATGAAAATAGTTACCAACACAGATCTTTGCTCAACGAGCTAACGGGACAAGTCCAGAATCCTCGGAAGTCTCCTACTTCCGGCCTAATGATTGGCTCTCCTAACAAATCCCAAATGACATCCTCGAGGGTCTTTCTCCCTCGGCCAATTGATCAACTCAAAAGTTGATCCCAAATAGATGTCAGACACCCTCGAGGGTCTTTCTCCCTCGGCCAAATAACCAACTCAAAAGATGATCCCGAATAGGTGGCCTCGAGGGCCTCTTACCCTCGGCTAAACAGTTCTTATGACAACGGGAGAGTACCCAAAGTCTGGCTCTAACTGGAACGGTATTGGTGTACTCACGAACATTAGCCCAGGGAGCTCTCCGATCTAGCAACTAACGCGTGTGCACACACACCGCATGCTGCTGTAAACCACGTAAATGTAGGGCCTAAGAACAAACTATGACGGTCCATGTACGCATGCCTAAAGACTCGGAAGCGGTGTCACTAATCTACAGTAGTGCGAGGCCCTCGGCACTCATTTGTAGCAGCATGTACCACCAACCTGAAGCTAAGAACTGTCCCCGGGAAGGCTTGCACCAGTGACAGGTTCCACTCTAGCAGGCTACAAACTAGGCTTATATCGATGTGGGAGCTAATTTGCACCAGCTGCCAGGGGCGGAAGCAAAGTACGTTATGCTTCTCACTGATCCCGACCTATGGGGACAAGATACGTAATGTCCGCTCTCAACCTCTAGATGAAGACATCCTAACTAAACTATCTAATAACACAGAGTAAGTAATTCCTAACAATTCGAACATGCTCAACAAGTATACAAATATAGCCTAGCATGATACTACAAACTTAAAGCAGGAATCACAGAACATGCTGGAAGAACAAACCTAGCATGGCACTAACATGTAGAAACAAGGGTAAACATGCTAGCAGAGATAAACAACAAGGCAGCTCTATCCACTAACATGCTTATAACAATCAACATATATAAAGAATGCAATCAGGACATATCGCAGGGTCCACACAACCCTGGTAAGAGATCCTTACCTGGAACAAGCAGAAAACAATAAACAAAGTGCTCCTTGAGCTGTAGTGTCTCACAATCTAACAATATCATAATACATACAAGCTAAACCTAGCTAGCTAAGGACCGAACTAGGAACTAGAAGTAAGGGATTCAAAAAACTACCCCTACTTGCAACCTAGTGCTCTCGGCCAAGAACTAAGGAGGAACCCTAGGAGCTCTTGGCTACCTCTTGCAACTTGGTCTCGGCTAGGGCACACCAAAAGTAACAACAAACAAGTTAGTTCTTGGCCAAGAGGAAAAACAACACCAACTCTAGCTATCATGTAGCTCTCGACCAAAGGAAAAGCAACACCACCTAGCTACCATTTAACTCTCGGCCAACCAACACAACGACCACAACAAGTACAACAAGCTCACCTTGATGATTTCGGCAAAGACCCCAAGGATGCAAAGAGATCTCGGCAATGGAACTCAATGATGGTCTCGACTAGGGCTAGGTTTGCACAAAGGAGAAGAGTTTCGATTAGATCTAAGCACCCACACAACAAATCAAAGCCAAAACACAAACAAACTCACCTTGGAGCTCTCGACAATAAAGGTTAGAGGAGAAGTACTCTCAGATACAAACCAACAAGAAGAAGTGCAAAAGATTTCGGATCCAAGCCACAAGAAGAGAGATCTTCGAATCCCAATGCAAGGAGCTCTTTGGTCTACAAGGAGAATAGAGGAAAGTTCCTCTTGGTTAGACTTATGATTCGGCCAAGACAAGATAAAGGAGATGGAGAAGATGAGTTTGGCAAAGAACCAACCTTGGAGCAATCCTCAAGAGCTTGAAGCAAGAAGCAAGGAGGAGCTATGGAGGAGAAGTATTTTGGCCAAGGAGAAGAGAGGAGAAGGGTGAGGCGGTCGACCAAGGGAGAGGGGAAGGAGAAAAGATAAAACCCTATTTATTTTCTTATTTTAAAATGTTAAAATGTCCAAAAAATTCCCACCTTCAAATCCTAGCTTGGAAACTTTTAAAAACCTTTCTATTTTTCCTTCATTTGACTCAACTCCACCATCCAAACCACCATGGTTCGAATCCCAACACTAACACAATTTATTCTTATTTTTCTCTTTTAACTAGAAAGCCTCCAAACTTCTAAAAAATGCATTCCAACCGCGGAAACCTGAAACCGAAGAATAACTGAGGTCAACAAATGACAGAAACAGCCCTGAAACCCTGGTTAACTGTAAAACCGACCTAGAGGGAAAAATGACCAAAATGCCCCTGGAAGCTCATATAGCTCTAACAACCCAAACAACTAACTGAAAATCAACCGAACGTACCTGGAGGACCGGAAGGAAAACCTGGGCTGTTACGACCCTGTTTGATAACGTTCTCATTTCTTGTTTTTTGTTTCTTGTTTTTTGTTTCTCTTTTTTTAAACAAGAGACAAGAATATGTTTGATAATCATTTCTGTCTCTTATTTCTTAAAAAAGTTAGGATTAGGAACAAAACTTGTTTGATAATCATTTCTAGTTTCTTGTTTTTTATTTTGTTTTTTATTTTTTAAAATAAATAAAATCATGTATTTTCTAGTATAAAATAAAATCTTGTTGTATAAAAATTATGCATTAAAAATAATACATGATCTAATATCAATAAATATTTTATAAAAAAAAATACAAATAAATCTTATTAAAAATTAACCATAAATTTAATATATTATTTTTCATTAGTCACGCGAGTGATTTATATAAAATGATGTCAACTCAAATACATAATAATTATTATATTTTGAAAATGGTGTGGTTATAAAAAAAGAATAATGTAATATCCTTTTTTTATTACATATATTGAAGGAAGGGAACCAACAAACTTTACATAAATACATAGAAGGCTAAATATTAATGTAATACCAAATGTATATAGAGGAAGAAAATTATTGTTTAATGGGAAATGTATTAACATGCATTAAAATCGAATTATAAAAATGTATCGATTTAATAAAAATAAATCTTGATTCCAAATTTATAAATAAAAAAATAAAATTAATAGATAAACCTATTATTTAAGGTAGTGTCAAATTTATATTAAAGTGGACAAAAATTTACTATGTCAAAAATTTTACTGGTTTCAAATATATTAAATAAATATGCATATTTTAGATTTTTAAAATCAAACCATAAGTAATAATAAACGATTCATTGAAAAAAGAAATTAAAATAATATAGGAGAATAAATATTATTTAGGGGCTTTTGGATGTATATTACAAAATGGATAAAATATTACATGAATAGCACAATAATGAAAATATTTGCACATATAGCAAAAATTGTAAATTGATAGACTTCATATTAATAGATTCTATCGATAAAGAGTGATAGAATCAATTACTAATAAATAAAGTAAATCGATAGACTTCCATCAGATTCTATCAAGAGTCTATCAATAAGAGCCGATAGAATCAATCACTGATAAAATTGATAGACTTCAATCACTAGAGAATGATAGATTCTATCAAAGTCTTCTATAAAAAAGGCAAATAATATTTTTTTTAAATGGCAGAATTTGCTATAAAAGAATTATTTTAAAAAATGTGTTATAATTATAAACTGTAGTAAAAAAAGTTGTTATACATCGCAAATTCCCTATTATTTATTTAAGAATTAAAATAATATATATATGTATATATGATACCATCAAATTTTAAAAGTTGTTTTAAAAAAATAATAAAACTAAAAAGTAAACTCCTAGAAAATTAAAAAGTAAAAAAAAAACAAAAAGAAAACTATTCAATTGCGCCAGCAAGCCAACTTTATTAATAAATTGAACTATTAAAAAAAAAGCAAATTGAGAGTTAAACAGTTGCAGAAGTTCCATTCTAATAGAAGAAAAAAAAAGACCGAAGGTTAGTGGTGCAGTTGGTTATCTTGTCTGGTATTAATTCATTTCAACTTCACGATCACGAGTTTGAGCCCAAAAATCGGTATTTGGCTCTCATATTATTTGAGAGTAAAAAAAAGGGAAACGCTTACAAAAGTGAGAAACGGAACATGAGAAACTCCAAATTGGAGTTTCTCATTTTCATGTCAAAAACTAGAAACGTTTCTTTTAATTTTTTAGAACAAGAAACGGGAACGTTATCAAACGAGCCATACATGTACAAAATTCCAGACAAGCATCTCGTAGAAGCTCCTCAACATGCTCGTAGCACCTATGCGCATGGTTGTTGATCTCCAAAAGTCACCTAATCATTAAACATAAAGCAGGCCAACCAGCAAAGTCAATTGTATCAATTGACAAATTGTACTACACTATAATTCTAAACATTTTTAAAATCTCATTCCCTATTTTCACCTCCATCTGATTCATAAAGGTCCTCCTTTGGGAGTAAAACAAATTGTTACCCCCATAATTCTAACACCTTCCTCACTTATAAGCCCCACAATTTCCTCAGCCACATTCTTCACATAGAACACCCAACTCCACCTTCATTTATTCAGCCATTTATACATCATTGCCATTGCCATATTCATTTTAAGTTTCCCAAAGAGAATTTCGCCCACAAAGTTAAGAATTAATGATACAAAGATTAGCTTCGAGAGTTCTCACCTACAGAGGTAGCGCCTCCCCTGGGTTGGTCTTTGTTCCAACACCCCTGAACCGCCTGTACAATGCAAAATAACCTCTCTACCCCCACTCTTGCTTACATTCCCACACGTAGCCCTCTTTAATCCTTGTTGACAATTGTTTTTAATACATATATAATTTACTTCCATTAAATATTTGTTTTTTTACAAATTAGAATCTTACATTTTTAATAAATAGAATTTTGGTATATTTTTATTATTTTTATGATTTAAGTCTAACAAATCAGGGAATAGATAAAAGTTTACAAATATTTTTAATTAATCAAACTTCATTTTTGTTGTGTGAAGTTTTTGCTCATTATTATTTTTTAATTAAAAAATATTTAGGTGTGAGAGATTCGAAACTTTGACCTCATGATTATTAAGTTGTACATAATATCATTGAAATTTCATTAATATGATCAAGGGTGGTATGATATTGATTTTATATTACTTACAATTTATTTATGATTGCGGTTATATTCCATACTTAGCTAAAGATTTGAAAATAAGTTAATTATTAAAAAAATCATAAGAATTAAAAATAAAAAATAAAAAAACTTTAACATCTCATCTCCTTGCCCTCCACCCAAACAGATTTTTGGGTCATCTCATCTCCCTACAATATATTGTGGGAAGGAGAATTTGAACCTTTAACCTGGTTAGAGGATTATACAAGATAACGGTAGAGTTTTGCTCTTGTTGACTTTGATGAGTCTTTTTTTCAATGATGTAGTTATTTGATCATTCATTTGAGTGATTTTCAACTAGCTTGTTTTTTAAGATTTATAATCCATAAAAAAAAATTTGTTTTTAAAACTTGCACTTCAAAGGGGATTGACATTCATAAATTATTTAATTTTGTAATGTATTCATGAAACCCATGACCCAATCCAACCCAAAAAATATAAGGGTTGGGTTGGGTTGTCTCTTAAATTGAGTTGAAAGAATAATCAACCGTAATTTTTCGATTGAGTTGAAAATCTCCCTCAACCCAATCTCACTCAATGCACGTACCACTCTTAACTATCATGAACTCACTTGATGTTTTTTTTTTGAAACATGAACTCACTTAATGATGTAGGGTATGTTCCATGACAATAGTAATATATATAGATAGAGAGAGAATTTATTCATTCTACTTCTTCTATTATATTTGGAGCATAATTTCTAAAATATCTCATTTATAACACATGATTTTTTATTAGAGACATAACTCAACCAATAATAAAGTTATTAATGAATTAGTTTTGATTTTGTATTATAAGTGGGTATAGTTTGTCTTTTTTATTATAAATACAAAATCCTCATATATATATATACATATATAATTATTTTGTTGTATGTAATTTTGGTTATTACTTGATGAAAAGTATCGAGTATAAAAATGGGAGGTGTATGTTAGACCTAAATTGTGAAAGCCTCCATCTCTCGTCCCAAAACCCTCACTGCTATTCTTGTTAAACCCTAGCGCCACTTCTTCTCTCTTCATTTCTCTCTCAAAAAACTCTTTGAGAAGAGCTTTGTTTCCAGATTCAAAGACGATGATGAGTTCCATTCTTCTCCGGCGATCAGCCGCCTTAGCGGCCTCCCGAGCCAGAGCTAGCTCCGCCTTGTTTGCCCCAATCGCCACCTTCTTAGCGTCTTCTTCTGTGGACGTCAATGGCGGCGTTGTTGCCACTCTTGGATTGGCGAAGAGGCCTCTGGATTTCGGGTTTCAATCAAACGGATTTCATGCTGCTTCTGGGCCCTTGAATTTCAAGGCGTCGCTGGTTTCCCAGGCGAAGCTTGCGGTGGAGGAATATGATGACTCTGGCACCGTTACTACTGAAGGACTCGAGGTTGGTAAGCTCGGCATCGCGCCGGAGATTGTTTCTGCTCTGGCCAAAAAGGGTATAATGAAGCTCTTCCCTATTCAGGTACTGTTTCGTTTTTCTCATTATTACTATTTCTTTCTGCTGGGGTTAGACAACCTGGCGAAGTTTTTGAAAATTATTTTCGAAGATTTGGATCGTTTGTTATGAACGAATTTAATTTGTTTGAGTGCTAGAAGCCATGTTACTTGCTTCGAGTTCGGAACCCTTTGGCCGTACGGTGATACCTGCATTGGGGAATACGCATATCGTTCATTTAAGATGTTTTGATTCAGGCTTCTTATAGTTTATTTTTGTTATGTTCCGAAATTCGTGTTTCATTTTGCATTGGGTTTTAATCTTTTTCAGAGAGCCGTGCTTGAACCAGCAATGCAAGGCCGTGACATGATTGGTCGTGCTAGAACTGGAACGGGAAAAACTCTTGCTTTTGGACTTCCCATATTGGACAAAATCATTCAGTTCAATGCTATGCATGGGTTTGTGTTCTTTTCTCGGTCAACTTTCTTTTAAATAGCACTACTCTCTGCTGAATTCTTTTGCTGGGAAGGGTTTGGTGGTTATTCCTTAAATTCAAAAAATCATAATTTGTTAGAAATTATGCAGAAAAGGGAGGAACCCGTTGGCACTGGTTCTAGCTCCAACAAGGGAACTTGCGAAGCAGGTCGAAAAAGAATTTCAAGAGGCTGCACCTAGCCTCGACACTATCTGTGTTTATGGGGGGACACCAATTTCAAGCCAAATGAGGCAGCTTGACTATGGCGTTGACATAGCTGTTGGCACGCCTGGTCGTTTGATTGATCTTCTAAATAGGGGTTCCCTTAATTTATCTGAAGTCCAGTTTGTTGTTCTTGATGAAGCAGACCAGATGCTTCAAGTGGGCTTCCAAGAGGACGTTGAGAAGATCTTGGAGAGGTTGCCTAGGAAACGTCAGAGTATGATGTTCTCTGCAACAATGCCACCTTGGATCAGAAAACTCACTCAAAATTACCTAAACAATCCATTAACTATTGATCTTGTGAGTATATTGGCTATTTATATATTTTCTACTTCTTGGAATTTAATTATGTCACTAAAAAGCAATTAAAAGAAGTATATCATTGAAGAGCGCAACCATCCAATTAATAGATAAACCTCTATATTTATTTATTTGAGCTAGACCTCAGGTAGGGGAAAAAGAAACCATTTTCTTTAAAGAAGGAAATTAACAGTGTTCTTTCTTTCCTGTTCTAAGGGTTCTTGTTTATTGCAAAAATTACTGTTTTTATTTTGAACGCTTTGATATATCTTCGGAGGTATTTGTCTCATTCATACATTGTCGTTTGAGAGTAATTTATTTATGAACTAAAGGTAATGTATCAAAAACGTCATCACTATTTAATTGATACATGGGATTTGACAAAACTTGTCAATATTTCAGGTGGGAGATTCTGATCAGAAATTGGCAGATGGAATTAGTTTATTTTCAATTGTCTCAGATACATATGGAAAAGCATCGATCATTGGACCTCTGATAACAGTATGGATCCATAACTTCCGTTTTTTTTATTGCGTTTAATTTCTGGGAGCCAATGATTTAGTTCGTTTTGTTTTATCATGTTGACATGGCGAGTGCTTGCTTTCATTATGTTGTTGCCCATGGATATATGCTTTTTAGGAACATGCTAATGGAGGAAAGTGTATCGTTTTCACTCAAACTAAACGTGATGCTGATAGATTAGCCCATGCAATGGGAAGGAACTTCAGATGTGAAGCTTTGCATGGAGATATTTCACAGAGTCAAAGGGAAAGAACTCTTTCTAATTTTAGAGACGGGAAATTCAACGTTTTAGTTGCAACTGATGTTGCAGCAAGAGGTCTTGATATACCTAATGTTGATCTTGTAAGTGATGGTCTTCCTCTATATTTCTACCTTGGTTTAGAGGAGCTTAAGCTCCAAGGCTCCAGCTTCCAAGTTCCTGGGTCATCAAAAAGTAGTAGTGTCAAACCCAAACCTATCATCTCTCTTCCTTTTGTGCTGTTGGGAGCCTGAGAGGAAGTGGTTTGATGAAGGGTGAGGGATTATTTCGTCTATATATAGACCTGTCATTAATATTCTAAGGATAGTTTCTGATCTCGTTTTTTATCAGGTAATACATTTTGAGCTTCCAAACAACACAGAAATATTTGTCCATAGATCAGGCCGTACAGGTCGTGCTGGTAAGAAAGGCAGGGCTATTCTTATTCACTCGGACAATCAATCGAGGGCTGTCAGAATGATTGAGCGTGAAGTGGGCTGCAAGTTTAATGAGGTTAGGATCTCTCTTCTACATCAAACATTTGCAACTTGGGATTTTTTTTTAAACACAGTACTGAAAGGAATTTCCATCAATGTTTTTATATATTTACTCGGTCATGAGAAATATTAATCTCAGAATTCAGGGAAAGGAGAAGGCATATTTTTAGTTTGCTTGCAGTACGTTTCTTGCCCCAAAATAGATGACTGGGTTGATGCATTGTTTAGAAGCTGAGGATTAGTATTTCAAGCTTAGAATTGAGCCTAATTTAACATGATGAGCATCAACACGCGAGGACAACCATTACGAGTGTTTTCTGAAAAATATAGTCTTCGCATATATGAATGTGTGTTTTTTTAAGGTTTAGAGGCATTACATAATCTGCATACTATAAATTCAGGCATTGCTAATCACTGTAGGAGTCCTTAGAATATTTTACTAATTGATGTGAAGTTGTCACTTACAATTTTGTTCTTGATTATCAGCTTCCAAGGATTGCTGTTGATAGTGGTGCTCATGTGGATATGTTCAGTGGTGGAGGTAGTGGTGGTCGATTCGACTCTTTTGGAGGAGGATTTCGTCGGATGAATGATTCAGGTCGTTTTGGTGGCCAAAGAGGTGGTTCGAGTTTCGGTCGTTCTGGAGGCTTTGAAAATTCAGGTTTTAGCCGTCCCAGTGGCAGGGATTCTTATGGTGGTAGTTCAGGCTCTGGACGTTCTGGTGGGTTTAGTGGTTTTGGGGATTTCAGTAGTTCAGGCCGTAGTTCAGGAGGCTCTGGACGTTCTGGTAGTTTTGGGGATTTTAGTGGTTCAGGTCGTAGTTCAAGATTTGGTGACGAGTTCTAGAAACTCTGGCTTATATGAGTAACATGGATGATGTAAATCAGAGTATTAGGAAAAGACAATTTTGAACTAAATTGGTGAGAATTGAAGCAATGTTATTTATTTATTTTTACTTTTAGTTTAACTAAAATATTTGGAGTATGGGAACTTGTGACATCTTGATTGAAGATACAGATCAAACTTGTGACATCTTGATTGAAGATGCATATCAATAAACTTTTGAAATACATGCTTTGGCAGCAACATTCTTTATTTGAACTTCAAAATTGGTAACAGGTCTTTTTGAATTTTCCAAACTATGTTAAGGATAAGGATTATTTTATAAGATCAGTTTAGATTTTGATTTGCAAACTTTCATTTTGGGGTCTAATGGAATTTGATGATTTTGGAATGCTTCTGCTTTTTTGTACAGGGACAATAATTGCCTTGAGTTAACGACAGATAGTACACAAGATGTCATATATATCAGCAGGGATATTTATAGGTAGGGCCAAGAACATGTGCAACTATATGGGCACGTTTCTTATATTTATTTTCTATTCAGCTTTCAAACACTAAAGGGATCGTCTTGTGATATCTTCTCGTGTAAAACTAATCGTGTTTTTTTGTTTTATTTATCATCATAGTTATATTCTATTATTTCTTAAACGATGTATTGCCGTATTTTTTTTATGTTTGAATTTCATTAATTTCATAATGGACTATTCTTTCTTGTTTGCGATTACTAAGTGAGGTTTATAACCGGCTGTGTTCAACAAACAGGAAGACATGATGGACCAACCCTATTCAATATCAACTTGTCATATTCACAGTAAAAATACTGTCTCTGTTGCTAACTTTGAATTGGTGTGAGCCAATCTGAACAACAGCAAAAACAGGCTCAAAAGGCTTGTTAACCCGATCAGATTGAGCAAGTGGCCCTACCACTTGATATCCAATAGCAGCCGCTTCTGCCTCCATCTCCTCCTTTGTGTACTCCTTTTTCATACTCCTACTTGACACACTAAAATACCATCATCCTCACTACTATCATATGCATCTTCGTCGTTGTCTTCATTTTCATCCTCCTCACCATCATCTTCTTCATTGCCATTACGACTATCCGATGAAAGACATCGGGAATGTGAGCAGCAGGTACACAAAGGAGGAGGGGCTTTAGTAAAAAGATATACTTCACAATCAGTTTAAAGTTAATTATTAATATAAAAAATCAATTTAAAGTTCATTCTTAAAAATAATCAGTTTCTTCCACTTGAAACATTCTAAATTTATAGGAACATTTGAAAAGTATTATCATTATTAAAGAGTGCAATCTTTTCTCTTCTCTGTGGTTGTAGAATCAGTGTAACCTGCACTAATGGTTGTAATTAAAACGACCTTTATACAAAACACAAATCTTTATATCAAAACGACTTCAATAGAGCTTTTTTAATTAAGTGTTTTCACTCTTAACAGCCATGCCGAATATAGTCAAAATATAAGTGAATTTCCATTGATTCTCTAGTATAATAAGCTAGCATCAATGGATGCCTAACAGGAACGTGACTTTCAAAAGACTTCAGATTAACTCACGAAATAGACGAATTAGTTAAAAAGGTCTCCATAAACTATCTCAATTTATAGTAATTATGTCAATGAATTAATTTTTAACGAGGTCAAATAGTCAACTAAACATTGCAAGACCAATAATTGAAGTAGGCATACATGGATCCAAACACTCCAGACTTTTAAGTATTAATAAGATTCATATGAAGCTTCTTATAATAAGAAATTTTGGGAGCCAAAAGCAGTTGGAATTCAGAAAGAATCTCGGGTACAATTTCTGCGTTCTGAAAATATCATGAAAATTCCACAGTTTTCCATCTCACTAGCAGAATTGCCACCAAAAGAATTGGAAGAAAAAAAAAAGACTTCAAAATTGAGTGGAACTGTGGTCATTTTCTACGGAACAAACAGGGGGAAATTGCAACTATATACTATTGAGAGGACCATAATAAAGAGTGCATTCATATCAGTACAATTCAATACTATCAATATTGGAAGTCCTAACCTTTCAAGGATTGAAAAGTTTTCTGAAAGGTCCATCTTTCCTATCTTTTGCAGCTTCAGTAAGAGCCAGGAATCTTTTGAATCCAGTGGTGGCTGCTCCTCGTCCTAGTGCAGCTGCTCTAGTTAGGACATCCTCCCTGGATGCCGTAAGCCCCACTGTAGGATTGCTAATCGTAGGAGCGGGAGGGAGGACCGACACAACAGGTGGTGGAGCTGATGGTGAAACCGACGGCCGCGTGATCCCTGGACTGTGCTTGTTGAAATCGTCGAGTATGCTTTGTTGATCAGCTTTCTTGAATCCCTGTATGTGCCATAATATGATGGATGCAGCACAAAAAAGGCACAGTTATTTCTCATCAGATTTTGCCACGTAAAGCAAAGTGAATGGTGGAGAATTTGTGAATTGTACATATTTTAGGTAAATCTTTGTGAAATAAGGGTGTAACGGAGAAGATGAAAAAATGTAACCTTAAGTTCCAAAATTCGCTGAAACTCCATGGGGGTTCCTTCTGGCAATAGTGCACGATATGTATCCGCCACAGAATCAATGGGAGAAAGTATAACCTGTGCAACAAATAAAGATAATTGTCAGGATATTTAAGGGAGGTTTTAATAAAATAAACTTGAGACCTTTGCTTGACTTGATTGTGCCAATGGCAGTTAGAGAAGCCATTCTTAAACAAGTTTAGAATGATAAGAGTAGGAGAATTTTAGGATAAAGATCTGCAGGGAGAGCTCCCCTATTGGCTTCTATTACCAAGCCTTTCCTTGGTTTTTTAGTTGATCCTAATTGAACAGCCTTAACAAAACCTTCCTGGCTTAAAAATTCGAACAAGCACGTTGAGACATTGGTTACAAACCTTCAAAAGAGCTTCAGCTTTGCTCATCTCACGGCTTACAAATTTTGAATAGCTAGCAGCACTCGAAGTCTGAGAAACAACAAAAAAGGACTGGTCGGTAAGTATATTCATCGAACCTTTATGAGAAAGAGGTTAATTTTTAGAACAAGTTAACAATAAAAGATTCGATGTTTCTGTTATTAGAATTCAGAAGGTACCTGTCGACCAAGGGAAGGAATGTCAAGAAGAATTGTTTTCACAGCTTGAGTGTCCAACAGCATCTGCACAAGCATTTCAAATATTACTTCTCATATATCTGTTGGTTTATTTTATTTTTAGTGTAATTGTATTTTCATCTTTTTTTATTATTTTTCTTTTTAGAATTAAATTAAATATTACTTTCTATTTTTCCTATTATAACTAGGTAGAATCTTTTCGATTAGATATTATATTTTACTTTTATAATTATCTCTTGCATTCTATTTAAACCCATTGTTGGATTCATTATTAAACGAAGAATTTGAATAATTCGAATTCCATCTTTCAACATGGTATCTGAGCTACAAATTTTTCTTTCGATCTAGGTAAACTTTTTCTCTAGTCCTCCATTTTCTTCTTCATCGTCTTCTTCCTCTTTTAGAGGAAAATTTTTTTTTTCCTCAAATCGCTATTTCATTTTCCTCATCTCAAAACTTAGAAAGAAAAAAATCATCATCTCAAAACTTTCTCTTCCCCTCCTAAACTTCGTTTTTTTCATAATCTTCATTTTTTTCCCAAAAAAAAAAATCACCAAAATTCACCGCTTTTTTCCATGTGTTTTTTTTTCCTTACAAATCCTTCTCCAAAATCTTCTTCTTTCCCCGTCAAATCCTTTAAAATTTCTTCCTTCAAACTTCTATGTTCTTATTTTATGAACCCTAAAAAATCCAAAATCTCACTACCAATCTTCTACCCTCTTTTCGAACTTTCTCTACAAAATTTTTCAAAGGAATTTTTTCCCTATTCTCCATCCTAATCTTCTTTTTCCTTCTCTACAATCTTGATTCATTAAAAAAAATTCCAAAATATATCTCTTTAAAAGGCATCAATAAACTGCCCGCAACCGGAAGAATCATCTCAATACCAAACCACTATTCTCAATTGGCTCTGACCAGTATTCTCAATTGGCCCTGACAAGTATTCCTAATTGGCCCTGGCAGCTCATCCAATTGGCTCTGGCGACACTCATCCAGTTGGCCCTGGCAGCACTCGTCCAATTGGCCATGGCGACACTCATCCCAATTCACATCATCATCTCAATTGGTGCATCATCATCCCAATTGGTGCATCATCATTATAATGGGCGTATCATCATCATAATAACCAGTGTTTTAAAAAGCGCGCCTAGGCGCAAGGCGCACCCCTAGCACCTTGCCTGGAAAAGGCAAGGCGTGATAATTAGGCGCGCACCTTTCGGTGCCTTGCATGAAGCCTCAGGCACCAAAAGGCACGTGCCTTGTGGGCTTTTTTGTTTCCTTAGGATATTTTAGGATTTATGCCTCAATTTTTTATGTTTTAGAGTCCTTATATCAAAATTAGAACTTTGTGAAGGTGGAAAAATGAATTGTCTGTCTCATTGACTTGGGCATCTTTAATAATCTATCCCTCTATCAAAAAAGGATAAGAGAGCCAAGATACTCGTAGTTTCCATAGAGGATGATAAAAACCAAGCAAGAAATAGGGAGAGCTCCCCACAACAACAAATACAAATGCCACAAAATAATTTTTCATGGAGGAAAGATGAATATAAACGAAGAAACAAAGAGGAAATGGAACAATCCCCAACCCACTTATCATCATAAAACGGTATCCCTACCACCACCCATAGAACACCGCTTCAGGAATGAAAAAATGAGAAGCTCAGACAAAATGTGTTTCCAAGGATTTCTAAAACTTCCACGGGAAGGATGAGAACCATATTTACTAGTAATAATTCTATGCCAAAGGTGCCTGACTCAAATTGGAACTACAAAATCCATTTAGCAAGGATTTGATATGGAACCTTAAAGGAAGGCATCCTACACTGATTATTGTAGTGTAGGCTTCTTTAGGATGCAGTTGGGTAGGTTCCTCTTTTGTATAACCATGAGTGTCCCTGATCTCATTAGTGCCTCAAGTCTCAACAATTTCTATAGAACAAATGTCTAACCCTACTATAATAGCCATTAAGACTCAACAAAATTCATTAGATATTACATCCTAAGTATATGATCACCATAAATCATATCAATTCTAGTTTTAAGTTTTACTAAGTTAGGAGAAAAAGAAAATTGTGCACAAAGAAATTATTCACCGGGCGCAGGCATATCTTGATTGTCATGGCATTCTAATACTTATGGTTGACAACATACACTTCCTCTAAGAGGGTTAAAAATACACAAAAGGATTAAATTTGTAATACCTGTTGGGCTCCAGTTTCTGATATTTGCTTGCACTTGAAGATGTTAGCATAGAAGCGTGGACCAAGTGATGACGCAAGCTGAAAGAAATATGTGAAGGCATTGGCATATAAGCAATAATAAAGAGAAAATTACAACACCTGAAAGACTGGCATCAAATCAAATGTGCATCTACCAAGATATAAAGGTAATTGTACAGGGTGATGCTGAAAATTAACTATTAAAGTAGACTATTGACACACGAGTGCAAAACTGTAAAATAAAAGGAAACATCTTCTCAATGATCACCTTGTCCAAGAAGAACTGGAAATATAGAGGTGAGAGAAGTCTACCAAGTGCGGGAATGCTGATCGTGAGAATCATATTGATGCCATTTACATACCTGAATAGAGCGGGGTTAAAATAAGACTAACAATTAATGTTCCAACTACCAATAAACTTGAAAGTGACCGCTCCAGTCTCTAATTAAAGACGCTTCAAGCAAATTACATTTTTTGTTGTGGTAAAGATCGAGCGTACTGATCACCAAAAATAATTATAAAGGGAGGAGGGGAAAATGACATGGGCACATTAAAAATCCCATGTATTTTAGAAGTAAAATAAATATTTAAACACAATGCGGAATTTTGGGAGTCTAAAGATTTGTTTATTTTATGGAAATATGGGTACATTTAAAAAAAAAAAATCATTATTGAAAAAAAAAAGAATGACTGAGAAAAGGAAAAATACATTTAGGTTCGTGTTTTTGGAAAAATTATTTTTTTAATAAGAAACTAAGGATTTGCATGTGTCTCATTAACAATAATGTTGGCAACTCCATTCTTCAATGGTCTTAAAATTTGATCTTGTACTTTGGAGATGCCAATTTGCATCTTTGATTTGGAATCATTTTTTGGAGCAACGTAAAATTTCTTTAGCTCACAATAGAGGTTCGCATTCTATGATTCACGAAATTCTTAAATATCTACTTTTTGGGAATGAGGGGTAGTTCTGTTGGAGTAGGGTTGTTTTCAAGAATCAAGGTGGGATTTTTCATGGAAAACTATCACTCATTTAGTGTTTTTTAAAAAATCTTAATTAAATAATAGAAAACTTACTAAGACTAGTCAAATCTAGAAAATAATTACAAATATGGTCACTTTTAAAAAAAATTAACAAATATAGTGTAACGGCCCAGTTTTCTATTTCGGTTTCCCAGGTGTTTCCGGTTCATTATTCGGATGTTCGGATGGGCCGTTAGAGCTATTTTAACCCTTAGGGGTATTTTGGTCTTTTTGCCCCCGGTAAGGGTTTTGTGGATTTTCAAGACTTCGGGGTCACTCCTGCCCTTGTCGAGGCTTGATTGTTGTTGGTTGCAGGACCCAAGAAGTTCGGGCTAGTTGGTTGGAAGTTTGGAGGTGATTTGGTAATTAACAAAATTATTGTTAATTAGAGTGCTTCCTTTGGGAATTGAACCCTTGACCTAACGGTTATTAGGAGGCTTGATTTAAATGGGTTTTTTTTTAAATGGAAAAGAATGCGTCAGCTAGGACTCGAAGGAGGAAAGCCTTGGGAAGGGATTTTGGACCACCCAAAGCCTATTTAATTTAGGAAAAAGGAAAAGAAAAGAGAAAAACCCTTATTCTTTCCCCTTCTCCCTCTCTCTCTCTCTCTCCTTGCCGACCTCACCAAGAAACCCAACCAAAGCCGCACTGAGCCACCGGCACTGTGAAGAAGATATGCATGCTCGCCGCACACCGGCCGAGCGACCAGACGCCCAAAGATGACCCTGCACATCGCCTGTGAGCAAATCCAGACGCCCAAAGATACCACCTTGCACACGCCGCCACGGCCAGCCAGCGGCCCAGACACCCCCACAAAGATACCACGCCGCGCGCGCCCAGACGCTTGGCCAGCAAGCGCCGTCCACAAGGCCCGTCCCTGCCGCGCCCACAGCAGCGCCCAAGCCAGGCGCCAGATTGCTCGCCTCTGCGCCCAACTGCCGCCCGCCTTTCTTTGCGAGAGCACGATTTTTGCCAAGAAAGTTGGGTCGAGACCTAGTGCCTTCTCGGTTGGTAATTCCCGAGCCTCCACTCTTTTGGACCCTAAGTTGATTGGTTTGTTGTTATTTAATTAGGATATTTTATTAAATGCTTAGGTTGCTCGGGTTCACTTAGAAGCTCGGGAGTCGCTTGGTTGGCTTATGGTAGTTATTTTCGCTTGTTTCCGGTAAGGATTTCTTACTGGTGGTTGTGTGGACCTGCGATGCTATCATGATTGTGCCTTGTATGCTTGGTTGTTGTTATGAGTATGTTAGCTATTGAACGACTTGTGTTTGAAATCTTGCTAGCATGTTGCTTGTTGTTCATGTTAGTGCCATGCTAGGTTTGTTCTTCCAAAGATGCCATGTCTTGTGATTGTATGAAATTTCCAATGGGTAGGTTACATGTTTTCTTTGCTTGCTTCCATATCGTGTTGCTCTTGTGTCCCCGATATATTCTCATTAGTTCCATGCAAGGGGTTTAATTATCTTGGCATACCTTGTTCTATTTTATCCTGTTAGTTCAGAGTGCCGGGCATAGGCGGGTGATGTATAGTGTAGAAGACGTAGGGGTAACTAGTTTAGGTCCCGCTCGGGTAAGACCCCGATGGACATCCGGAGGTGTAAGACCCTGATGGGCATCCGAGGTGTGTAAGTCCCTGATGGGAATCACTGAGTTGGAGGTGTAAGACCCTGATGGGCATCCTAGGTGTGCAAGTCCCTGATGGGCATCCTAGGTGTGCAAGTCCCTGATGGGCATCACTGAGTTGGAGGTGTAAGACCCCGATGGGCATCCTAGGTGTGTAAGTCCCCGATGGGCATCACTGAGTTGGAGGTGTGAGACCCCGATGGGCATCCTAGGTGTGTAAGTCCCCGGATGGGCATCACCGAGTTGGAGGTGTGAGACCACGATGGGCATCCTAGGTGTGTAAGTCCCGATGGGCATCACCGAGTTGGAGGTGTAAGACCACGATGGGCATCCTAGGTGTGTAAGTCCTGATGGGCATCAACCGAGTTGGAGGTGTAAGACCACGATGGGCATCCTAGGTGTGTAAGTCCCGATGGGCATCACCGAGTTGGAGGTGTAAGACCACGATGGGCATCCTAGGTGTGTAAGTCCCGATGGGCATCACCGAGTTGGAGGTGTAAGACCACGATGGGCATCCTAGGTGTGTAAGTCCCGATGGGCATCACCGAGTTGGAGGTGTAAGACCTCGATGGGCATCCTAGGTGTGTAAGTCCCGGATGGGCATCACCGAGTTGGAGGTGTAGGACCCCGATGGGCATCCTAGGTGTGTAAGACCCCACCGGGCATCACCGATTCTGGAGGTGTAAGGCCCGATAGGGCATCCTAGGTGTGTAAGGCCCCACTGGGCATCATCACCGAGTCCTAGGTTGTGTAAGGCCCGAAGGGCATCCAAGTGTAGAACCTAGGATAGGCGGTAGATGAAAGCCCTTGAATAGGCTCGCTCTAGAAGTAGCTCATAGCCTAATTCAACCGCTTTTGCTCTAAGTCATTGTTTTATTTGCATGTATACTAGGGTGCTAGATGACTGATGTATCGTATTGTACCCGGTTGGGGATTCTTCTGAGTATGTTTATACTCACCCTTATTTCTCGTGGTTTTTCCACCGTAACTTGGGACAACACCAGGATGGCTAGCGGAGGGAGCTGTTTGATCATGGGGGGCTACCGGCACTCTGTCGTTTATTGTTTGCATTTATTTATTCAAAGATGTAGATGGACATGAGTCCTAGGGGAATGATGTTAAAGTTGTTTAAACTGCTTTTGAATGTTCTTTTATAAATCTTTTGCAGGCTTATTTTACCTTGATTGGATTTGCTTATGAAAATTGTTGGTTATGTTTTAAGTGTTCCCCGTTTCCAAATGTTTTGAAAAAGTTTTAAATATGAGCACTAAACCGCTTGTTGAAATATTTAACTTGCATGCTGAGTGAGGACCTAGGTTTAGGACCGTATTCCAGGTCGGGTCCTTACATATAGTCATTGGTAATAATGAATATTGTCACATACTTTCTTAGTTTCTTATAATATTGTATGAATGAATATTTATAATACAGTATTAAAACGTATTAATGACTATAGATGCAAATACTTTCGAATTTGCCTACATTTGTAATTATTTTGTGAAAATAACCCATTAAGTTTAATTTCCCTTAAATAATTTCGAGAAATATTTACCAAATTGTTAAGCTCCCATTTTAAAAAGAAGTTAGATTATGTTTTTAATATATATATATGTATGTACATATACATACATATATATATATATATGTACACACATATATATATGTACATATACAAAATTGGAGCGGATCAAAGACCAGGACCATATTTTTTGTTCGCATACCCTCATAGCTTGCATAACTCAGAATTTCTACCCCATTCGAGTAAGAGGAATACTTGCCTCCTTATGACTAAGGAGGCAAGTATTCCTCTTCGAGGAATGTCCCTATGGACTGTTACTACATTGATTTAAAAAGTAAATGGGTTTGATTGGGAATTTCATATTTGCCTTAATACTATTGAATGAATTCATGTTAAATTTATTCTAAAGGAGATCGTCCTTCTTCATGGACTTATGTCATGTCAAATTGATGTGGTATCCTCACGTTGATATTATGAAAAAAAATGCAGGTTGCAGAACTTATAGAGAAAGACCTTATTTTGATTGGCTCTACTGCTATCGAAGATAAGCTTCAGGAAGGAGTACCAAACTGTATAAAGACACTTTCTAGCTGATATCAAGATTTGGGTGCTAACGGGAGACAAGATGGAGACTGCTATTAATATAGCTTATGAGATTTACATTTTGGCAATAAGCTACAACTCCATTCAACTTAATCCCCCTTCCTTTTCTTGGGAAAAATAAAATAAAACAGAAAACACTCAAAGTAAATAATTTCTTTTTTATATCTGTGAGTGTCCGAGCTAGCTTGCATACACCTCGACTGTTCTCACGGGCAACCATCTCACCCTTTAAGGAACACTCAAAAGTTGAAAACACCTCGACTGTTAGTATGGAGAAAAACATCTCTACATTATGTTAGCTCAATTTTGTTGAGCATTTTTCTTGAGAGGAATATCTTGATGTTTAGAAGGATTGAGTTGTCTAGCATTAAGGTCTAGTCCTCACCTAGGTTTAATGTTTTTCTTTGAACTTTGGTTACGAAAGAGGAATAGTTATTTGCAAGGTCTTATTATTTTTGGATTAAAGCCTTGCCATTATGGCTCCTCGTTTGGGTTGTATTTTTATATGTCCTTTTTCTATAACGAAGGATCGAGGTCTACCTATTATATACCTGAGGCCCGAGGGCACCTGCGCCTATCCCAATGCCCAGACCTAGAAGACAAGAGATTTTACAATTAACATTTTTTTTTTACAATTAAGCTTACTCATGGATTTTGAAAGGGAGCTTAGAGACTCCAAGCCTTTACCAGTGAGGTCGCCCCTTAGGGACTATATGCCCTTTTGTTATATTTCATTTTCCTTTTTTTTTTATTTTCTTTTTTGGAAGAGAAGGGATTGATCCTAGCATTCAAAATTACGAGGTTGATTTATATGAATCAATTTAGGATTTTTTTTTTTAATTTCCAAAAACACTTGGAATAGAGAGGAGTCAAAAGCTCAACTTCATGAGATTGATTCATTGGGAAGTTAGTGGTTCCAGAACCTTTTCTTTTGACTGATTGCAACGCTCCATTAGAACCTTGTCACCGAAAAAAAAAGAATGTGCTTTTAGTCTCTAGTAGTCCTCGTGTTGAAAGTATGATTGATCCCTTGAATTCAGTTTCAATGACCCCATACACGAGATTTCTACTCCCATTGGCAACGTTAAGAAGAAGAAGATAAATCCTTCACTAAAGCCATTCATTTTCATTACACTCGAAAAAGGAAAATGAAGAGTATATTCCTTTCCTCCGGTAGTTGAGCCTTCAAGACTTAATTCTCTGTATCGTAGAGCATTGTTTTAGACCTCAAAATCAACACATCTCTCCCTCTGACACACTTTACTTCTGTGGAGTGCTTTTAGACAACTTTTCCTTCCAGTTCCACCAACTCATATTCCTCAATGATTAAGGGTGTTATTATTCACCTTCCTCCTTATAAGGATTTCTCTCTGCATCCCCATTCTCCTCATGTCGACTTTGATGTAGAATCCAAGGTTAGTTTAATTCTTGTTGATTTTGATTCATTCTATTTGATTATGGGAAAAGCCTCGCTTGAAAATTCTAATTGTACAATTGATTTTGAATTTTTTTTTTTCAAGAGAATAGTATGAAGACTTTTGAGTTTAAGGAGAATGATCTCCCCTCTCTCATCGATGCTTGTGGTTTGGATATGAAGGAGATATCTCCAAAAAACAGCAGCATAATTGTAAGGGTTGTTAGTTCGGAAGAGTAAGGTTTGTTTGGAAAGATGGTTTTTCTTTTGATGGGGCTGCCACATAATTCTTTTGAAACAAGAAACATACTTCAAATGAAAAGAAGCAAAGCTTCGGATATAACTCTAAGTTGCCGCATAATTCTGACGTTTGTTAGTTCTGAAGAGCAAGAGGTGTTTGTGAAAGATGATTTTTATTTTGATGGGGCTGCATTTTTTATAAGTTTTTTTGGAGCAGCTGGTTTTGGTCGCCGTTTGTTGGTTTTTTTTGTTTGTTGTTTAAGAGTTGTTCTAGTGTTCCTGGTGGAAACCTCCATTTTCTCTTTCTAGAGCATCTGATTTTTAGTTTGGTGGAGCTGATTTCTTACAAGTTTGTTGGAGCTGTGGCATTTTTAGACTTTGTTTGACATGTTTTGGATTTTGAAGTTTGTCCTTGGTTCTTGGTGTTCCTTGTGCGACTTTGGAAGTCCATCAGCCAATTGAAGCCTTGTTTGGTAACTGATTTCTGCTTTTTCTGTCTTTGGAGTAAGCATGATGGCTTTGTTTCAGCTTTCATTCAGCCCATTTCTTTGTCTGTTGAACATTGTTCTTAGTTTTGTTTCTTTGTTTTTTCTTGTTCTTCATTGTCTTTTTTTGTTTAGTCCTTGTCGTTTCTTTCTTATTTCTTTTTTCACTCCTTTTAGGACTTGCAACTCATACTTTTATTCTAAAAAAAACCAGCACCTCTCAGATCTTTAATGTTATAGTCTGCCATTAGTTTGATTACATGTCTTGATGATATCCATGTGAAGCTCCTCATGCACAGGGAAGAGTTTTTCAGGAACTATTACTATTCTAGATGTATTCACTATCTTCGATTATCATCTGCAATTCGTTTTTAGAGAAGTTGATCTTAAATTGAGCAAAAAGGAGAAAAAGAGACGTACTCTGATTGGTCACCCACACTTTCCAGTGTACCCCATGGAACACGAGTCATTGCAGCCATTTCTGAATCAAATTTAGTTTCCAGTCCATGCACCAAGGTGACCAACGCTTTCGTTATTACTGCCGAGAATTCATCCTGAACAGCAGGACATGTTACGGAATACAATTGAAAAAATGTCGTCCATTGCAGTTAAGTAATGAATACCATACCTGCACCTCTGACATATCCGCGCCATCTACTAGCTGAGTGTCAATTATCTTTTGCACACTTTCAGCCAACTCACCAGACTGAATAAACAAATAAATAACTCAAGGTTACTGAAAGGCATGGAAATTTAGAATGAATTTTTAAACAGACCTATACTTTCATTCAAGCAGCATGTCCCCCAGAAAATAAAAATGGAAAGATATTTATTTTTCAAGCACTATAAACCAAGATGCGTGAATGCTTTTGTGTGGATTCTATTTAATGGCACTCTTAATACGGCTGAGGTCTATCAAAGAAAGCTTTCATCGCATTGCATTTCGCCATCTATTTGTGGGATGTGTTGCTTAGATGAGGAAAGTTTGAACCATCTCTTCTTTCTTTGCCGTTATGCTTTGAAGGTTTCGTACAAGCTTATTTCTCTTTTCAAGATGCATTGGGCTTTCTCAAGCTCCTTCAAGAGTAATGCGTCTTCTCTTCTCTTAGGTCCTTCTTTTGGCTCCTTTGGATGAATGCTGTCAAAGTTATTCTGGTTTGAGAGAAATCAGACTTTTTCAAAACCAACACTTATGATGAGTTGAACGGTTTACTTCTGCAAAAAAATTGGCTTCCTCGTGGTGTTCTCTCAAAAAGGCTTTCGTTGGCTACTCAATCCAAGACATTCTCATCAATAGAAAGGCCTTTATTTTTCTAGTTTAATTTACTTTTACTTGTAGTTTTTATTGTGTCTTTTTGTTTTTTCCTTGCTTTTCTTCTCTTCGCTTCCTTATGCAACTAGTTTGCTTTGAGTATTAGTCTTTTTTCATATATAAACCTGAGAATAATCAAGCTACAAAAAAACAACTACAACTATAGTTCTTCAAGAGGAAACTGACCTGTCCTATGAATTTGGTCATTATATGGCTGCTAGTTTAGAATACATCAACTAATTAGTATGTCTCTTTTATTACTAATTGTAGGTTTTTAGCGACGTTTTAGATATCATTTTAAATATATATTTAATTAGATATTTCCATTACTTGTTTGTGCTACTCGTCGGGTATCTCTGTTAACATTTGAACTTCAAGTTTGGAAGATGCAATACACCATATTTCTTAATTTATGCTGTACCATGTTTCGATTTTTTTTTCTTTTGGACAATCGCCTAATGCTCCACACCATTTTTAGATTATTTATAAGTTGCTTCCTTTAATTTCGTTTTTAAATGGGTTCGAGACTCAACTGTGACATTACTCTTTCGATGTTTCCCGATGCTTGGCCTAGGGACGGGCGTGGCTATCCTTGTTTCAAAAAAAAAAATTCGTTTTTAAATGGTGCAGTTAGTGACCACCAGTCGACTAAATACTAAAAAGAATAGATGACCAACGATTACAAAGTAAAATGAAATGATCCAAAAGGCAACTTACTGTTTTGTGGCAATATTCAGCTGAATTGACTATGTAGCAGATAACTTTTTCATCCTTATCAGACGTCTGTCCACAACTTTCTTACACATTTAGAAAATATAATATATATATATATATATATAACTCTTAAAGAAGGAAAGAGAAACTTCAAATTGCACTTAATGCACCTTTATGTGTCCATCCATGCCAGTGGCTGCTGCAACAAATCCGGTGCCACCCTTCGGAAGTCTTGCAAAAAGCTTATTAGCATAAGCTTTTAGGACTCTCTGGAATACCTAGTGGTGACAAGAAACGTCCAACAAAGATTATTCTACATGAACCATTCGTGTCATCCATTGTTCATATTTTGGACCTGATTGTTTATCAGTCGCAGTACAAACTCTTAACGGTATAATGACTATTTCATGCGCATGCAATTCTTTAAAGGGCATCATCCTTCTAATGAAAACGTGATGCTTGAAACGGATTACTACCAAAAAAGGGCAGTTTATCCGTTAGACATAAACTGAAAATCAATACCATATTATACTGAAAAATATAATATGAACCAAACGACCTTTTTGAGGATTCGTTTTTTCTTTTCTCAAAATACATCTAATGGGTCATTTTGAAATTGATAGACAAATCTATGCAGCTTAATAAGCCCTGTAATGAGAGAGAAGCATAAACCATACAAACCATGTAGATGGCAATCTCCAAATAGATGTGGATTTTTTTTATAGTAGGAAATTAGAGGTTTGCCCCACTACATACCCAAGGGCACCCGTGCAAGTTCTAAGGCCTAGATCCGGGAGACAAGACAATAAGAGACTTTACAATTAAGCTCACTTGTGTGTTTCGAATTTGGGACTTCCAATGGAGCATATCTTGAAGACCCGAAGCCTCTACCAACGAGGCCGCCCTTGGGGGCAAATAGATGTGGATCCATAAACAAAATACTGAATATGTAATGGCATTATAACCACCCCTAAAGTAAAGCTAGTGTCCTGCCTCTTTGAATAGAAGAGGTGCGCAAGTTAACAAAGCAACTCAAGTATTATGAATCAAAATGAGCACTGTTTTCTTTTTTTTTTGGATAAGAAACATTTTATTGATTCATGAAATTACAATATAGAATAATATATACTAAAGATCAAATAAGCGATCTCCAGTAATTAAGTAGAGTATAATAACTATAAGAAGCAAAAAGAGGGTTTAGTTTACACCAGGATACACCGAAGAAACATCAAGTATCCCTTGTAAATAGATGTTTTCACATTAAGTTTCTTATTTTAGATACCCTAGAATTCCAAAATACAAAAGCATATGGAAGTCATCAAGAGATTAACGATGTTACCTATAGGATAAGACAAATGAAACTGCCACAAATAATCAATTAGCAGTTTATTATTCAACTCTCCGGTCTGCATATTAACTTTCCCAACTTTCCCATTTAGTGGAGAAGGCAAAGAAATACATTTGCTGCATAAAATAAATGTCGCCACCCTTTTTGGTGTTCTTTTTGTTGCATAGAAATTTCTCAAAAAGCATGCACTAAGATCTAATCTTGATGTACTTAGTAAGACAAATTGACGTGATCATATTGCATATGGTAACTCTCCAACTAGGTTCTGAAACTATGACATCTAAGCTAAATTTAATGTGCATTCTTACTATCATTCTTTTTTTTCTGAGAAATTCCACTGAATCATACTTAAATTACTTCAAATAAAAGCATCAAAGCTAGTTTCCTTTTTTTTCCTCTTTTTTATTAGAAACCTGGAAAAATGCATTAAGAGGAAAGGGGAGGCTAAAAATTACATCTTGATCATGTGAAAACTTGAACTCTTTCAGTCATAAGCCTTTATTTTTCACATATTAAACACAAAGAAAATTTTTCCAGCAACATAGAACCACATTACACTATCTTAATAAAGTACAGCATGCAGATGCAACCATAACGACAATTGCTGATGTGGATGTAGAACGCACCTTGAACAAATTGAGTAATGTCTGGTTCTTAGTCAAGGCACTGCACCTCTTTAAGCTCCTTTTGATTATTAGAAACAACTGCAAAAAAGAATAAGCCAAAAAATTATTACAATGACCGCAAGGACATGAATTCCTTGGAATTTTCCAGTTACAGAAAAGTGATCAATTTTAAATTCAAAAGTAGACTCAATATTTTTGGCTCTAAGACTAGAGAATAAGTAGATGTACATTGCTATTTGCTTTACAAATAATTTTTTTTTGGAAACTGGAAAATTGAAGTTTTGTTTGCTTTACAAATAATATAAAATTATAGGAACACCGAATATCTATAATTTTATATTATTTTTTGCTTTACTATAAAATTATAGGAATATGTAAAAAATCCATAAATTATCATGTCATGTTAAGAAATTATTAAAAGTTAAATAATAATAATAATAATATTTAAGAACGAGGGATGGAGGCTTGGAGGGATTAAGAGTTTACAAAATCACTCCTTGTCTACAAAAATGGGGCAACTCCTAATAGGCAACATCGATACCTCATCATTTGAATGAAACCCATAAATGCATTTGTTGAAGGGAATTGCTCAATTGGAGATAGCTCTTAGCCTCTTATACATTTGTCTTCTTTTTCTTCATCCTTATCTTTGCTCCACTTCTACATGCTCCTTTCAGCTTTCATCTCAAAAGAACACTCATTAACCTGTTCTGAATAATGGTACAACAGTGTCTCTTGGTAATTCTGCTGCTATGACCAAATCAAAATCTTTTATCGGGTCAAAAGAAGCTCGGACATCTTAAAGCTCGACTTTGATCACTTATGGGTTGTCTCCAAATTAAAGCTCGACATTGCAGATTCTCTCAAAGTTCTTCAAAACCAACGTGGTGATCAATACCATGTATGCTGCTAAAGGACTAATCTCCTTACTTGGAAGTTTTATCTAAGTTCATCTTTTATCCTGAAAAGTGGGTTGCCTACGGTGTTTATCACCTTATTATAGAGAAGTGAGATTCAACCCTCCACATCCATCCTTAGTTCAGATTTTGTCTCTCCTACTTTGAACCAGCAGTGTGCTCCATCAATCGAAGTCCCAAATAAATTTGCAAACATCATCAATATTTGTGGTATTCAATTAAAGTAATATCGAGGTACATCTGGTTAAAGCTTGTGGTCACATAGCTCCCAACCTACTTCGTCTACCCAGAATTTTTATCACATTTAAAGATCTTCACGGCAGGATTTAGTCAAAGCTCAAATTTTTAGCAGCTAATCAATTTTGCTTTTTGGAAGATGATTTTTATTAGATTTCATGGTCTCTGAAGATTAAGATTGAAGATTGAATTTTCAATCATCTGATGCAGTTTTTAGCTAGTATTGGCCTATCTGTTTTCCAAAGTATGCCATTATCTCAAGCACAATCGATTTTGTATTTTAATCCTTGTTCTTTAGCCTTACAGCTACAGTATCAAATTTTTTTTGTCTTATTCAAGCTTAGCAATCGTCCATTGTACTTTATCTCTGTTTGTTATTTTATCTCCCTCTTTTAGAGGTATTTCTCTGTATTTCCTCAATTAAGTGTTGTTTCTAAAGTTTCTGCTTAATGAAAAGGCTCTTTCTTGTTTCAAAAAAAAAACAAAACACAAAAACTACAACTTTTGGGGTCAGAAATAATGATACACAACTTACATCCTACATCCTGCAAAAGTTATGTTCCCATCTAGAAATAGAAGACTGGCAGTAGCATCAGGTCAGTTGCCTGGTAAACTAACTAAAATTGATGACACAAATGAACTGGCAGGTCCGTGAGTTACAATAAGCTAATCATATTTCACAAATTACCTACCTGCATGCTACTAGATAAAACGTCTATATATGTCTGCATCAAATGTCTAAGAGTGAAAGAAAGCATTATCATATTTCAAAATTACCTGCATGCTACTTGATAAAACATTGCTCTGACTTCCTTCATCAATGTCCCATGTTTCTTCCTGTGATAAAGCAAATTTGGTTTCGAGAATTGGCAAAATAATATCAGAACTGTTAGATGTTTAAAGGGTCAGCGGTATCACTGATTACAGAAAGAGACAATGATATTACCTGAACAAGTTTTTCTAGATTCTCCATTAACGTCTTCTCTTCTAGTTCTATGTACACTGTCAAGTGAGGTTCGAAGCAAGAAGAAACAATTCCACGGAAGTTAAACTGCCAACAAAATAGTGAAAAACATGTCAAGAACTGTTTTATCCACATGAAACAAATTTTCTGTAATTATAGTATTTAATGAAAACAATCTGCCACCTATGATCTATTTTATATAGCAGAGACCCTGAGGTCAGCTCCTTGCAAAGTATATCGATGCTTAATGGATGGCATAAGTTTGGTTTACAGTGAAACTTTCTTCTCGAACACTTGTAATTACATAGCATAAGAAATGACATTTTACTATTGAACTTCGTATAAATTAGGTAAGCTGTAAATTACCCCAGCTCCAGGCACGGACATGTCTTTGATTCCATTCTTTTCCTATCAATTAAAATTTAAATAGCATTTAGACAATAAAGTTTGATATTTAATAGAGAAGGAAACGATACAGTCAATGAATCTAGTATTCTCAAATAGAAAAATTGAATAACATACATCATTTTCTAGTCCTTGATGTATAGCCAGCTTTTTCTCATATTTTTTTCTGATGTCTGAAACATTTTGACTATTATCCTCTCTGCCAAATTCCTCAATTTCATTTCCGTTCTCCTTCCCTCGAGCACCTCCTCCAAACTTTTCTGCCAATTCATCTTCAAACTCTAGAGTTCGTTGTAGGGCCTAAGAAAATTAGTAAAGGTGAGTAGGAGCCAAAAGAGAAAATAACATACTAGAACTCTGAAAGATCAGAAGACATGAGTTAATATGAAGACTTCTCAAAAAAGTATGTGCAATTTGATTTTTATATTTGTGAGTGTCCAAACAACGTAATGCACACTTCAACTATTTTGAAAGGACAACCTTCGGGCCCTACTCTATTTGGGTATCAAGAAACCCATAGAAAATTAATTCTCAAGTAGGTAGTCATCCTAGACTGAACTCATAACATCTTCGTTCTTCATGGTCCTTTTTTACTACCAGGCCAATTCATGATGATTCAAAAAGTATATGTGATTGATCGACAACAATATATACATGATCATAGACTCATCTCAATGCAATTGTTCTCTTCAATATACTCACATGGAAGAATAGTTTTAAAAAGAATTATATATACATGGAGAAAGTGGAAGAGATACCTGCAATAATGTTCCAACATCTGGCTTTTCTTTTAAATTATCCAGGATGTCCTCCAGTTGTTTTCTGTAATCATTAAGACCATCCAACAAAAAACCCGCACTTGAAAAGATATAGAAAAAAGGTCTATGCATTAAAAAAAGAAATGAAGAAAGAACTGAGAATCTTTTTTTTCCTGGACAATGTTAAAACTGTAGTATATGATTCGTCTCCCGGTCCTGGTATACTATAACATATTGAAAAAAAAAATTAATGAATAATACATGTTGCTTTTTTGCAAGTGGAAGATTTCTTTATCTTGAACATTTCTTTGAATACATTGTTATAAATACATGCTTCAAATAACAAAAAGATTTAGCGGTTTTACATCTTTCCATGAAATATGTTGAAAATTTTCATTTCTGAACAAGACAAACTTTTTCCAAATATCTACCAAGTTCTATAATATGAGGTATATGATTCGTCTCCTGGTCCAGGTATACTATAACATATTGAAAACACAAATTAATGAATATTTGTACATGTTTTTCTCAAGTGGAAGATTTCTTTATCTTGAACCTTTCTTTGAATATATTTTTATAAATATATGCTTCAAATAACAAAAATATCAATCGGTTTAACATCTTTTCCCATGGAATATGTGAAAATATTTCATTTCTGAACAAGAGAAACTTTTTCCAAATATATACCAACTTAACTTCAGTAAAAGAAAAAGGAAGTAAAACAAAAACATAGGCAGTGAACAACTAACAAAATCAGAAAATGATAACATAATCCAGAAAACTAAACAGCCTGTCAAAAGACACAAAAGGCCTGAATCAAAAAGAAATGAACACAAAAGGCTTAAATCAAAAAGAAATGAAGGCATAAAAAACGAAAATCTCAAAAAAGAATTTAGCAATGCAACTGAATAAATCTGCAAATCCCAAAATGAAAGGCATGGAGAGTGCACTGAAATCTGACCAAATCTTGAAAAAGGTCTAGCAAGTCAAAAACCACAGAGAAAGAACTTTGCACACAAGAATGCTCTTTATTTAGAAACTGCCAAATCCATTTGGCTAATTAATTTGTGCTCTTGGGCCCATAAGTTTTGAGAGCTGTGTAGTCTCCCAATTCACATTATACATTCCATTGTCACCTCTTGATCCTTACCATAAGAAATCTCTAAAGATTGTTTTCAAATTTTTTTAGAATTTTATGAGTCAGGAATAGAGAAAATAATAAATTGGTAGGCTTGCAAGAGTTGCTTGAATCAACAACATATGTCACAGAAATAAATGCATATTTCCAATTGTGTAATATTTTCTCCATACACTCAAAAATTGGATCCCAAAAGGTTGCAAAAGACTTCAAAAGATGAGACCAACCAATCAAGATTCTTCCAAGTAATCGAGAGGGATTGGAAATTTTGTCTTGATTTTTCAACAATCATGGTGTGACTACCTTGGTGGTGCTCATCAAAAGCTATGGAGAAAAACTTTTGATCTATTTGGACTGATCTTGTTGAATGATTCCACGGAGAATAATCATTTTTTGCCTCGTTGAAGGTGAAAATCCAAAGAACGTTAAGTTTTTTGTTTGGCATGTTACTAACAAAGAGTTAATACCTTAGGTAGGGTGAGGAAGGTGCCATCTTTGAGCTTTTTTTTTTTTTTGGATGAGTAGTAAATGTTTTTGTAATTATTCTTTTGGTTTTGTTTTGCTTGATTTGAGGCCTTTTTTTTCCAGGTTCTCTCTTTTTTGTGATCTTTTTTTGTATGCCATTGCGTTCTTTCTTTCTTTCTCAATGAAATTTCAATTTTTTATTTAAAGATTATCCTTTTTTCCTCCCTCCTTTCTAACTGGAAATGTTTTTTGTAACTTTGGTGCTTTTGTAACTGTCCTATTGGACCCCATTTCATCCTTAATGAAATTGTTTCTTCTACAAAATTTTTGGTTCACAATCCGTGCACTTTCCTTTAAACCGGCTACAATATTTGCTTCAACAAAAAAAATTCTTTCCATAATCTATCCAATTCCAAAGATTTCAAAATTCATGTCTCCATAATCTATCCAATTCCAAAGATTTCAAAATTCATGTCAATTTCATCGATGTATTTATGCATTTTTTATTTCACACTTTATGTATAGTACTTGTTTACTTGTTTTTTTCCACTTAGGGTGTGTTTGGGCCCCCGTTTATGTAAACGGCCGGGTTGGTTATAATAACCCAACCGATGTTTGCCCCATCGTTTATTATAAACAGTGGTTACATAAACCTGCGTGCCCGTTTATCTAAACCTACGTGCCCGTTTATTTAAACCTTACATATATTACTTTTTGTACATAACTAGCCCCCCAAACACCGTTTATCATAATCCATGCTATAATAACCTACCCCTCAAAGACAATTTATAATAACTCACCGTTTATCATAACCTCCCGTCTATTATAACCAAACCGGTGCTCCAAACACACCCTTAATTGTTCCCTAGATACATTGAATTTTCCTCATATGTGCATCCATCCAAACCCTTCAAGCTTATAGAGCAAACAAGTTGACTGATAATATAGCAATTACAAGAATAAGAGAAGAATTCACACTAAAAAACAAGTTAATACCTTGTTTTCTTACAGAATTGGATGCAAAGACGATATGGAACATGCCACGAAGGAGGAAAAATTTTCCATAATTCTTCATTTGTTCTAATACGACGCTTTATCCATGCATATCTTCGATCAGTTTTATCCAACTTTGCCAATTCTAGAAAGACAACAAACATACAACTTCAAGCCATCTTTAAAAAACTATAACAATTTGTTATTTGATTAGAAACTGGAAGTCCATAAGTTTACCTAAAAAAACTTGCAAGAGTTCAAGATAACAAGATCTCCTCAAAGAAAAAGAAGAGTCGCAACTTTCAACCGATAAAACAAAAGTTTGTTTCTTGTAATAAAAATAAATAAAGAACTAATAGAAAGAATGACATCCTCCACATGAAAGAGGTAAAATTACAGTGCTGGGCATGATTTGACTACATTTGTTGCATTTTTTATCAAAGAGAAAAACATGAGGTGTTGCAGAATTTGTGGGATGATGTTCGATATGTCAATAACGTCAATGTCTTTAGGTTTTCTGATGTAATTTGTTTCAAATTTAGTTTTTTTATTGTCAATTTTGAATTTAATTGGGATCCCTTTTAGAACTTTCTCTTCCTTTGTTTTGGTTGATTCTTTAGCTAATGCAGCTATCAAGGATCTAAGTGTCAGAATGAAAAGAGGCACTCTGGTTAAAATCAAATTTCAAAAGATTTAAGAGCACATATTATTTAGTAGCCTTGAAATGTTTTTTTTCTCCACCCACAATATCCAGAGCAAGGCTAAAACAAAAACGTCTCCTCTATGAGGGTTCTGCAATAAAATGATAACCACGCCCTTCCCCCAATTACCCACAGTATGAAGAAAATTAGTAATGAAAACTTGATATGCACACCTGCTCCTTCAAATATCTGTTCATAAGATGTGAGCTCCCGGCTGCAAAAATTGTTCACCAACTCTTCCCTCACAGATGGCTCCAGAGCATCAACAACAAAGCAAGCATCAGACAACTGCTGCAGTAAATTAGTTTCTTCTTTCTCTTTCCCAGTACCTAAGCTGAGCATGGGGGAAAAAGTATCAACATGTATGTTAGTTTGGATGTCATGATTATTTCATTATAACAAATAGATAAACTCGAGACATTCCAACCAATGTACAACAGCCTGGATGTAATTTAAAAATAATCTCTGACCTCTAGCATATCAAAGATGTATAACCATTTTCCTTCTTTCTCTCTTGGGGCTCATATCATTGGTAAGACAAAAGGAGGAGCGTCCTTAAAGATTTGACAAAATAATTTGACTTACAAGAAGATATCACGGGACTCATGAGCAGCAACTTAAAAGAAGAAAAATGGTGTCAGTAAACTGACTCAGAAGATAAGGCAGTCAAATAAGCAATCTCCAATCCTCTTCTAAAGCCCTAAACCAGTGGAGTGTTGGTACGGGTAGACATTTTGAGGAGCCTTGGTAAATATCCTGTTTTTCCAATGTGTTGAAAATGTTTTAAAAGGCTTAAGGCAGCCTTGAGGCGTTTTCTCCTGATGAGGCGAGGCGTAAGCCTCGAGGCGGTTTGAGGCAGAAGCCTCATTTTAAAGATAAAAAATATATTTAAAGCATAAAAATTAAAACCTTTTATATTCATAACTTTGTAATACTTCTTAAAAGTAGACAACTAAAAAATTTAAACAAGTTTATAAAAAAAATCCCAATAATGTATTAAAATTTTGTTAACAGTAATCTAAAGGTTATGTATCCACCAATTCTCCATCGTCCAATGTCAATACCCCTTCATTTGTTTTCATAGCATTTCCAACCATCTTTTTTCAACCCTCACTATGAAAGGAAGAATGAGAAGATACTAAGTTACAGCTACAAAATATTTTTTTTGGAAAGTATAGAATAATAATAACACACTTATTAGTAATAAATAATTAAGAAAAGAAAATAGGTAGTAGTTTTCTAAAAAAAGAAAAATAAAATAAGAAATAAATGAAGAAAAAGAAAAAATTATCATAAAAAAATATAATATAATAAGTATAACAAGTTCCAAAATGAGCAATAGCTCATAATAATAATTGTAAAAAAACATGAAAAAATAGAAGCAATAACTCATAAGAATTATATAAGAATTTATAATTTTATAATTAAAACTCAAAAAAAATACAGTTAAACAAAATAGAAAAAAACAAAGAAGGGATGAAAGGAAAATGTGTAGACATCTCTTGGTAAAAAAATAAATCTAATAATGTATTACAAAAATAGAGAAACAAAAAAAAAGATAATAAAGCATTATTTAACTAAGTGAATAATTAAAAAAAGTTGAACACTCAATAAATAGAAGAAAGAAATAAATAAAATCCACCTCAACTTGTATTGTCAAAGGGAAAAAGAGATTGATGTCCTTTTTTGTTTCTCTAATAAGGATAATTGATATGATTTCCTAACTTTAAATTTAAAAATTAGCATACAAGAGGTTAAAAATCAATTTAAACAAAAGGTGTATGCCTTTGCCTCTGAAGCTTTAGCCTTGAGGCCTAAGCCGAGCCTCATTCTCTACTCTCAAGGCGTAAGCCTTGAGGCTTTTTCGTGCAGCCTCAGACACTTTTTGAAACAGTGTGTTGAACTGCCTGGAAAATTGTCCCTGCGATCCTTAGCTAAAAAAACAAAGCTGTGCCTATGGTTGAAGAAAGCTGTGCACTTCTCAGGAAAATCCATCGCTAAAAAATCATAATAATTTCTTTTAATTGGTTATCGATTCACAATTAAGAAGTGAAACATACTGGATGCACCTTCCAATTGTCCTCTCATTATCTAATATATTTCCCACGCCTCACCACAAGTTTGATCGGTATTTACTGTGCATCTTGAGAATTAAATTACTGCCAGATAAAATGTATACAATAGTGTTGTAATTTTAAATATGCCATACCTTGAGAAGTCAGAGAACACGTGTGATTTCAGAATTTGTTTAATGTTCTTGAACTTCTCCCTAAGCTCTGTGATCTTTGGGTTATCCCTATAGGCTTCAAAATGGCTACATAATTGGTTTACTGCCTGTTATGAATCAGAATACATGATCAAAAATGTCACGAAAAAAACCCCCCTGTTCTTTAGAAATATCAAATATCTTTAAAGTCAATGAGAAAAAACAAGAATTTGCAAAGATAATTAGCACCCTGCCAAAAAGGCCTCATATAACCTGCAAGTTCATTTTAGGTATTAAGTTAAGAAAAGAGAAAAATATTATTCTCATTAAGCCTAAGGGCAATGGCAACAAGCCAACAACCACACAAGTTTTTTTTTTTTTTTTTGGATAAGAAACAATTTGATGGATAAGTGAAAATAAAGATAGTCCTCCAACTAGAGAGGGTGAAATCCGGATGAAATGGAAAAAGGGTCTATAATTTGTTCACAAATAAATACCTCCAACTGTGCAGCTGCCTCTTTGTACTGTCGTTTTGAAGCCATTACTTGTAGCTGTTCAACAGCCGAAACTGTAATCACATAGAATTTTTTTATTGATGATTAAGTTTAAGTGTGGGGCACCATAAACATGTAAACTTCTCATTCATTCATGTGAGCAATATTTGAGGATGAGGATCAAGATACCCACAAACAATCCAAGAACCATACTTTCTTTTAATAGCTGGGAAACGGAGCTTTGCGCCACTACATGCCCGGGGCACTTGCACCCATCCCATGCCTAGACCCAAAAGATAACAAGAGATTTTACAATTAAACTCAATTGTGGGTTTCGAACCAGGGACCCTCCAAGGGAGCATACCTTGGAGACCCCACGCCCTCTACCAACAAGACCGCCCCTTGAGGACAATTCAAGAAACACGATTGAAACATAAAATTTGCTGCCTAAAAGCAAATATAAAGTGACTTGAATTGCTTTAAATGACTCTTAGCTAGTCATGTTAAACAATCACTTACACTTCTGAGGTAAGCCTACAGTACCACTAGTTTTTGTTAAAACTTTAGCTTGACTATTTTTAGTTTGAAAGGTTGTGCAGTTAATAGATAATTCCCGCTTGCTGTACAAAAGTTGACTCAAACCCATAAACCATAAAAGGCAACAGATTTTAATTAACGAATAAAATTTGAGCAACGACAAAATCTTATTCCATAATCAGTGAAGCTAAACGGATGATTTTGCATAAAGAAAAGAATAAACTCTTTCAGCATTCCTTTGTACTAATTTGTGTTCCCTTTTGTAATTTCTTTTGGGTTAGGCATCCTCAAAAACCCCTCTCCCTTCGTATTTTATTTCTAGGAAAGAAATTATTTCTTATCCCAAAAGAACAAAAATGTAGGAGTACAAAACCACAAGGCATCTAACACCAAAGACAAAGAAACCTCAGTACGACCATGTCAAGCTTGGAAATAGTAAATGAGGGGAGATTGAGAATGAAGAGGAAAATGTAAACTGATGTAACTTTACCCAACATGGTCAGACGATGAAGAGCAGTTATAGTCGTTGTAATATGTTTCTTTGCAAAGTCCAACTTCTTAATATCACGACAAATCTCTTGAACCATTGTCTCACTCTGTTCCGCTTTAGTTTTTATTTCTCGGATTTTGGACATGAGTTCCTGATCACAAAAAGAAGAGAAGATTCATACATACACAATTTAATAAAATAACCCAGATCCTCTAAACTCCTCACGGACTCAAATTCACAAGTAGAGCACCGGCTAAGTCACAAAATAGAAAGTTCTTGGCAGTTGGCATGTAGTACGGTTGATAAATCCCAAACAGTAATAAGAGAAAATGGCTTCAATTGCCCATTCTTAGAACAAAGCAATGCTTCAATGAATACATAACTCTTTTTTTCCTTTATATAGGAAATAAATTTTGTATGGTAGATAAAAGTCAATAATATAGAACTTTTAAACCTACCTACAAGAGTTTAAAACAGAAATAATAGTAATAATAATAAAACTGAAATTTTCAAGTAAATAGACAAACCTCTACAGCTGATGTAGCAGCAGCAAGATCTTCCTTCGCTTTGGTCCCTGAACTACTCTGTGAAAGTGATAATAACATTAAAGATCACTTTTCTCAAGTACATTAATAATGATATATATATTATATGATTCACTTCTACTCCCTTAAGATTCATATAATTAATTAAAATATATATATATATATATATATAATGAACCTCACTTCTACTCCCTCCAAGTACATCAGAATTTCTGCGCTCAATTATAATGAATCTCATCTCATATAGCCTAGAAATTCTGAGTCGTCAAAGTTAAAATTGAATCAAGTATTCCAACAACAACAAGCAACCACAATTTCAATATCTTGACTATCACTGCCTAAACTCGTCAATTTAAGACCGACTATCACTGCCTAAACTCGTCAATTTTAGACATGGGTCTAAATATCAAAGTATACATTTTTAAAATTTTTATCAGAAACAATTTTTCTTAGTTCAACAACAATTGGAGGTGGGGAATTTGAACCCATGACCACTTAATCATTGGCGCATACTTATGCTAGTTGAGCTGTGCTCTTATTGACATAAGAAACTATTCATTTGATGTATGAAATTTACAAAAATGATGGATAATCCATAGTAATTAAAAAAAAAAGCAATCAATTAACTAAAAGGGAAGAATATGTGTAAGCAGCAAAGAGAATGTAAAATTTACACCAAGAGATAGCACAATTTTCCAATTTCAACCAAAATATCCAACTTTTTCTTTAAAATAATATCAATAGATCCAACTTTGGTATCATCTCATGTACAAATAAACCGAATACTCATCGAGCTAGCTTGTGAACATAATTGATGAATGAGCATAACATAGCAAGATCAATATGATGAAAAATGAGAACAAATAAGCAAAGAAATAGATGAAATCTTTTGTTTTCTATCAGGGAAAAAAATCACCTGTTGGCGAACAGCTGCTAAAATTCCAGCATCTACACGACGTATCTCATTGTGTATCTTTTGCATAAGTGGCTCAACCCCAGATAAAGACACCTCTAAGTATCAGCCAAACTTCACAAAGTCAATATATATCACTAAGATTTTAAGGAATAATAAAAGTATGATTTGGTAGACCTAGAAGAAAACATAATTTAACTTCAAGCATGGGAAACAAGTTAGAACAAAGAGGAAAAACTTGAGAAAATAATTGTTCGGAAAACTTCTTTTACCTATTTTTTATTTTTTTAAAAATTGTACTAGACTATAATTGAATGACTTCTGAGAGTAAGAAGCCATGAAAACCATCATAACCAAGGTTTACTACTCTCAAAATCAAAGAAGGTATCTGATACGATCCCGAGATCATTGAAAGTTTATTCAAGGCAGACCAAGAAGTGACAGATCTATTTTATTATTATTTTTAAATATAATTCTGTTTTAGCTATTTAAGTTGTATTGGGCTTTTGGGCCTTATTAGGGCTATTTACTAAATTAGGTTAAATCCTATGATTACTATAAATAGGATATGATAGGTCACTAGGACATTCATTCAGTTATCATCTTTGTACTCTGGCTCTTTGAGATATCCTCTCGAGAGATTTATCGTAGTTAATAAAATAGTGTGGTAGTTTCTATCATTTTGGTATCAGAGCCATTTGCCGATCCGGGAATGGTTACTACTAAGATGGAATCCAGGATGCAAGAATGTGAAGAAGGAACGGCCGACTTGGCCAGGAAGTTACAAGAGACTAACGCGAAGATGGAAGCGATGGAAGAAAGGCTAGGGAAAAGGATGGAATTGCAGGATTCGAAGCTCGAGACGATGAACCGAAATCTGGAACTTTTAGTGGAGACAATCCGAGCAGAAAAGGGAAAGGGCTCGATGCCCGAGGCTACGGGGGAAGGATCGAGCGCCGCGGCTGCAGCTAGCTTTGGGATGCAGGGGCTATGGCGGTCGGCGAGGCAAAGCATGGCGCGGCGGAGGTCGCGACAGGGTGGGCCGACGCGAGGGGCCAGGGCGACGCGGGTTCAGGGGGTGCGCACGCGGGCTCGGAGTGGCTGGGCAGCGCGAACGGCGCGGGAGACGCGGGTGGCTCGGGGTAGCGGTCAGGCGAGGTGCGGAGGCGCCGGGCGTCTGGGGGACCCAGGGCTGGGGGTGTCGGGCCGAGAGGAGTTGGGCGTGAGGCTACGGGGGCGAGCGGGGATTTCCGGGGCGTGGGCATGGGCGGGGGCGCGGGACCTGGCACGCCAGGTAGGGGGGGTCCAGGCGTTGTTGCAGGCGTGAGCGAGCGCGGGTGGGGTGCGGGTCCGGGCGACAAGAGTCGGTGCTGGGGCGCGGGTCCGGGCGGCGAGAGCCGGAGCTGGGGCGCGGCAAGGCCGGGACGGGGCGGGTCAGCTGAGCCGAGTAGGCTTGGGCTGATCGGGCTGGACCAGAGGGAGAGTTTCCAGGGTTGGACCGACAGGGAAAATTGTATGGGCTCGGATTTAGACTGACGGGGAGGAGAATTCTGATCTGGTGGAAGGGGAAGCAATTTTAACGAGGAAGGAAGAGTGCGCACCGGCTTTGAAAAGCCGATAGCGCATGACGGTTGGAACGAACGGGGTTGGGACGGCTGTAATCGGGAAGGAGAGCGTGATGAATGGAGAGATAGACAGGACCGTTTTGAGCGAGGGGGGCCGGGAATAGGCGGTCGAGATGGACCCATGGTAGATAGGAGGCTACGGAAGCTAGAAATGCCTGTGTTCAAGGGATTAGCGGATGAGGACCCTAAAGGGTGGCTTTGCCGAGTGGAGAGGTATTTCTGGGTTAACCGTTTGACAGGGCATGAAAGGGTGTTGATGCCGCAGCCTTGTGTATGGAAGGGGAGGCATTAGAGTGGTTGCAGTATGAAGAGGACGAGCCCCAATTGCTTCATGGGAAGAATTCCGAGAATTTTTGTTGCATCGTTTCCAACCAACGGTCAATGACAATAAATACGCCAATTTAATGAGCCTGCAACAAGTCGGAACAGTCAAAGAATATCGCCGACTGTTTGAAAAATACGCAAAAGGAATGCGCGACATTAGTGCGAGCGCCTTGGAAGGGAAATGGGAGAGTGGTCTGAAGGCAGAAATACAGAGTGAGATGAGAAAACTTCGGCCTGTGGGAATTCAGGACAAGAAATTTATGGCACGGGTAATTGAAGATGACCTTGCTTTTCGAAATCAGGCAAAAGGGGTGAGCACGACGACAACAATGAAACCAAGTATGGGATCAGGGGCTATAAGTGCAAGAGTGGCTGGTAGTACGAACCAAAAAACGATCACCCTTACTCCCACTTCCAACCGGTCAGCACCATCGAACACCCTCACCTCCACCATCCCCTATAAGCGCTTAACAGATAGTGAGATCCGCATACGAAAAGACAAAGGGCTGTGTTTTAGGTGCGACGAGAAGTTCGTCCTGGGTCACCGGTGTAAAAAGAAGGAGCTGCAGGCTCTGGAGATACTTGTAGTACGCGATGCAATAGAAAATTTGAACATCGAAGAAACCGTTGATCCCCAAAATTATGTGATCGAAGATGAGATTATTGAAGAAACCGTGGATACACCAAACATGGCAGCTCTATCCCTACACTCAATGGCAGGGCTGAGTTCACCAAAAACACTAAAGGTCACAGGCTCGATACAGGGACACGAAGTAGTAGTATTGATCGATAGTGGAACTATGCATAACTTCATATCAGATGACATTGTTGCTAAATTGAAATTACCGATGGAGCCCTCGGATGATTATGGCATTATGTTGGGACCTGGTGATTCTGTGAGAACTGCTGGCATCTGTAAGAATGTGGAACTTCAGTTGGCAAAATTAAGAATAGTGAACGATTTCTTGCCCTTACCCCTGGGCAGCGCAGATGTGATTTTGGGAGTTGTGTGGCTAGCGACATTGGGGAAAATTGAATTCGATTATCGTGCACTAAAAATGCAATTCAAAGTGGGAACAGGAAGGGTTGAGTTGCAAGGCGCCACGGCTGGTGAAGGCCCAAGTCTCGTTAAAATCCATGATGAAGTCCTTACGACCAGAGGATCAGAGGCTTCTAGTCGAGCTAAATATGATTGAGAAATCAATACCGACTCGGGAACAGACTGGAGTTCTCCCAGATTTGTATCAGGTACCCACAGAACTGCACTTTGTGCTTCATTTTTACTCACCGGTTTTTGAATCATTGACAGGTTTACCCCCGCAACGTAATTGTGACCATGCTATTGAACTATTGGCCGGCAAAGGATCAGTAAATGTACGTCCGCACTCTGCACCCCTGATGACGTAAGAACGAGATTGAAAAATTAGTGGGAGAAATGTTGTTGGCAGGAATTATTCGACCTAGCACGAGACCGTTTTCAAGCTTAGTTTTATTGGTTAAAAAGAAAGATGGGAGTTGGCATTTTTGCGTCGACTACCGCGCTTTGAATCAAGCAACAGTGCCCGATAAATATCCGATACCACTGGTGGATGAGTTGTTGGATGAGCTGCATGGGGCGACCGTGTTTTCGAAGATTGATCTTAAGGCAGGTTACCATCAGATCCGTGTTAAGCCAACTGATGTTCATAAAACGGCATTTAGAACTCATGAGGGCCACTATGAATTTGTAGTCATGCCTTTCGGATTACGCAATGCTCCGGCAACGTTTCAATCAGTTATGAATGAGATTTTGCGACCGTTTCTACGCCAGTTTGTGCTAGTATTTTTTTATGATATCTTGATCTACAGTCTGTCCATCCAAGAACATGAGGAGCACCTAGTTCGAGTGTTCGAAGCCCTACAAACCCATGCCTTGGTAGCCAATGCCAAGAAATGTCAGTTTGGGCTGTGCCGGATTGAGTATTTGGGGCACTTTATATCTGCTGAAGGAGTGGCTGCCGATCCAGAGAAAATTGCAGCCATGGTACGTTGGCCAAGCCCTAAGAATATTAAAGAGCTTTGGGGTTTTCTTGGGTTGACAGGTTACTACCGTCGTTTTGTGGCAAATTATGGGTCGATGGCTTTTCCACTGACTCAGCTACTAAAAAAAGGAAAGTTTGAATGGGGACCGACAGTAGAAGATTGCTTTCAGAGACTTAAGCATGCGATGAGTAGTGTGCCAGTTTTACGGTTGCCGGATTTTGATCAGTTGTTTGTTGTAGAAACTGATGCTTCCGGTATTGGTGTGGATGCAGTCTTGATGCAACAGGGGCAACCGTTGGCATATTTTAGTAAGGCCTTACCTATCACTCACCGCGTTAAGTCAGTTTATGAGCGCGAGCTGATGGCCATCGTGTTTGCAGTACAGCGCTGGCGAGCGTATTTATTGGGACACCATTTTGTCATCTGTACGGACCAGAAGAGCCTTAAGTTCCTGCTGGAACAACGTGTAGTTGATGGGGAGTATCAGCGAAGGATCGCGAAGCTTATGAGTTATGATTTTCATATTGAATATAAGAAAGGCCTAGAAAACAGAGCGGCAGATGCTCTTTCTCGAATGCCATCGACAGGTGAATTGAGCATGTTGAGTTGTGTGGCGAGAGTGAACACAGCAGTGTTTTCCCAGCAAGTGCGGGAAGACGAAAAGTTGTTTGCTATTTATACGGCTTTGGTTACCGGTAAGGAGAGTCCGCCAGGTTATTCCATCACTGGCGATGTGCTATTATACCAGAGCCGACTGGTGCTACCTCCGACGTCCCCTACGATTCCATTGTTACTGACTGAGTTCCATGGGGACGCCATCGGAGGACATTTCGGGGTTCTCAAGACGTACCAACGTTTAGCTAAAGAAGTTTATTGGCCAGGAATGAAGGCCCGCGTACGCGCGTTTGTGGCCGAATGTTCGATTTTTGTGCCAGCAAAACATTTATCATTGTCTCCAGCTGGCCTACTACAACCATTACCGATTCCCGAAAGAATTTGGGAAGACATCTCGATGGATTTTGTGGAAAGACTTCCTCGTTCTGAGGGTTATGACACTATTTTGGTGGTGGTCGATCGGCTTTCTAAGTACGCTCATTTTATACCCCTACTACACCCATTCACTTCTCTCACAGTGTCTCAAGTCTTTATCAGAGAGGTGGTCCATTTGCACGGGATACCTAAGAGTATCGTGTCGGACCGCGACAAGGTATTCACTAGTCTGCTCTGGGAGGAAATCTTCAAGGCTTCTGGGACGCAGCTACGTCGCAGTACCACTTACCATCCACAGACTGATGGTCAAACCGAGGTAGTGAACCACTGTTTGGAATCGTACTTAAGATGCTTTGTGTTGACGCAACCAAAGGCATGGTGTCAGTGGCTTGCATGGGCTGAGTTCAGTTTTAATACGGCATACCATTCGTCCACGGGCATGACACCTTTCGAGATTGTTTATGGGCGTTCCCCGCCAACAATTTTGGGTTACGATTATGGGGCTAGCCCGGTTGCGACTGTGGATTTGTTGATGATGGAACGAGATAAAATGTTGGAGAAGCTTAAGACAAATTTGTTGCGAGCTCAACAATTGATGGCGGAGCGTGCTAATGTAAAACGTCGGGATGTTCAGTTTAATGTGGACGATTTGGTGTATGTTAAGCTCCGACCTTACCGCCAGTCCTCCTTGGCAAAATTTAAACACCCTAAGTTAGCACCACGATTCATTGGGTCGTACAGAGTGTTAGCTCGAGTGGGGCGATCGCGTCTGCGGTTGGAGTTACCACGCATCGTGAGGATTCACCCAGTTTTTCATGTTTCCGTGTTGCGTAAGGCGGTTGGTTCCCCTGGACTAGTCTTCCCTACACCGGCTTTGGTTGGAGATGATTTAGGCGTGCTGGTTTGTCCAAAGGATGTTTTGGGCATACGAGAGTCTGCACAGGATGGAGGGTCGCGCCAGATTCTGGTACAATGGGTGGGGTCCACTCCTGACGATGCTACTTGGGAGTCCGCTGCCGACCTGGAGTTACAGTTTCCGGACTTTCACCTTGAGGACAAGGTGGCTCTTTGGGGGGGAGTATTGATACGATCCCGAGATCATTGAAAGTTTATTCAAGGCGGACCAAGAAGTGACAGATCTATTTTATTATTATTTTTAAATATAATTCTGTTTTAGCTATTTAAGTTGTATTGGACTTTTGGGTCTTATTAGGGCTATTTACCAAATTAGATTAAATCCTATGATTACTATAAATAGGATATGATAGGTCACTAGGACATTCATTCAGTTATCATCTTTGTACTCTGGCTCTCTGAGAGATCCTCTCGAGAGATTTATCGTAGTTAATAAAATAGTGTGGTAGTTTCTATCAGTATCATCTTTTAAACCTTGCACTATGGATGGAATTGATGATGAAATTATTGGGTAGTTGAAGGTAAGAAAAATATGAAATTTATGCTTAAAATCTTGTTGGAGTGTTTCAAGTAAATTGTAATCTTTAAGTTTGTAAGAGCTTAGTTTCAGTCTTGGATGGCTTTGTAGAAGTGCAATTCAATAGAAAGTTTTTGTTTGTTCATCAAAAAAAAAAAATTGTATTTCTTACACAAAAAGAAACAAAGATAAAGTAGTTGTCTTTTTTTATATCGCCAGCTTACGTGCACTTCGACTATTCTCATGGGATATACCGTCTAACCCTACAACATTTGGATGTCAAAGAAACCGGCGGCAAATTAATTCCTATGTAAGTGGCACAAATTGAACCCATCACCTCTAATTTACTTAAGATCTTCTTCACCACTAGGTCACTCCATAATGGTTCAAATATAAAGTAGTAGAATTCCAATTCAAGTCCAAAAAGTGAAGCCCAAACACGCAATGCAAAACTATTCATCGTCCTCCATTAGTCACCCGACCCCCACATATAAAATGCTAGTTCCTACAACAAATCAGTAGAATGATGGATTAACCTGTGGGGAACATCTGATTAATGTACTCCAAAGCGCTTGATTTGTCCATCGTTTGGCAATTATTTGAAATTCTTCAGCCCAAACACGCAAATTCCACGGAGAGTAAACTTCAAAGCCAATGGTGATCAATCTGTCCTCAAAAAAAATGAAAATCATAAAAAATGAGAACCGCAATATGGTACAAATTCGTATTGGTTCATACAAAAAAGATTACGCGAAATATTTACATAACAACTCGACATAGAAGTGATTTCGGTTCAGTTTTTGTCGGTTTTATACCAAACCAACAACCAAACCGATATGTTCGGTTTTTCAAAAAATGGATTCAATCCAACGTCCAACAGAATATGAAACCATTGGTTCGACTTTCAATTGGATTGATTCAGTTTTGGATCCGAACCGATGTCCAACAAAATTTTCCATCAAATGCAATCAATGTTAGTTGCTTCCTTAAATTTCTAAATGAAGGTTTATAGTTACTATTTATTTTTTCCTGATAGCTTTTATGACCACTGTTTGTAAAGAAAGGTTATTCATCTATTATCATGCATTTACAAATACACAAGATATAGAGAACTAGGAAGAGCCCATTCAATAGGGAACCAAACAGAGGTTGAAGAACTAAATTGGGCTTCTTTTTTCTTGTCTTTTTTTTTTTTACAGTAAGGACCAAAATCAAGGACCACAGACCACTAGGGGTGATTTCAGCTCAATTTTTATCGGTTTTGTACCAAACCGACAACCGAACCGATACCTTCGGTTTTTCAAAAATTAGATCTGATCCAATGTCCAATGAAGTATAAATCCATTGGTTTGGTTTGGTTTTGATCCGATCCAGTGTCCAATTTCATTGCTTTGGCGTCTAAGCCGAGCCCATTCAGATTTCGAATCGTGTAATCTCTCTCGGCTTCATGAAGCAGACCACTTATGAGTGTTAATTGAAAACTTTCCAAAATGAAAAGGGAGAACTCTTTTTCAAGAAATAACATAGATGAGGAATTTTTTAGCTAAAATGTCGATAACTTAACACCGAAACCACATCCTCAAAATACTGGATTTGATCAATTAATTTGTTGAATTTGTATAATTCAATTTCGTTGAAGCAAGTTCATCAATCATCTCTATCAATTTCTGTAAATTCGAAAGCCCAATCAGATCTGCCAATAACTAATATAGATATGTCTTGTTCTGCAAACAATCAGCATTCAATTTCGCCCAAAATTCCCTAAAACCACATACATAAACACTCAAAAAATCGAGCAAATCGCACAGATTTCTCAATGGCGTTGGCGAATTCAGATCCAATCGAGTTCGATTTCGAAATCCTACAAACGAAGACGAACGTACCTTTCTCTTGGGAGGCCAAGCCGGGCGTTCCGAAGCTGAAATAGCGATCAAGCCCTAGCGTGTGAGCTTGTTGGAAAGATCGGTGGGAGAGTGCTAGGGTTCCCGGCGACTAAAGCACGGCGATTCCCTACACTCCGCCGCGATGCAGGGTGGAGAGTGCGAGGATCGGTAAGGATTACTTGTGGCTTGAAGCATATTCCGATGAGTTTGCATCGTCTCTAGGGTTTGGGTGCGTCGTTCTCCACCGCCGGCTCCGCCATGTTCTTCGTCTCTGTTGATGTTGGTAAGAAGAATTGCTCACTTCTTCGTTTGAGCTTCGAATCGTCGCAGAGAAGAGAGAGGAAAAAGAATCGACAAAAGAGGCGAGAAATTTTTTAAAGGAGGCGCTTTTGGGGTTTCATTTGTCATTTACAAGATTGGTTCGGTTCGGTTTTTATATTAGTTTTTTATATACAAAACAAACCGACCGAAAATATTCGGTTTTCTGCCATTTTCCAGTGTGTTTCTTAAAAACCGAACCAATCGGTTCACTTGGTTATTGGATTTTTTTCACCCCTACATACTACAACCTCTTAAAACCCTTGAAATTGATTCCTCTCACTTGATTATCCGAACGGTCTTCACACAATCAATTACCAAACGCAAAGGCAAGTCAATTTATACAACAAGTCATACGTAATTACCCATTTTTATGTGAAATTCATCATATATCAAATCATTTAAATTCAAATCAAAAGCATTATTCAAAAAACCTAACTAAAACAAGCCAATATCGAAGAGAAAGAAAAATAGATTGCAAAAAAATGAAGAGAACGACTCACTTGGACAAAATAAAAGAAAAGATTAAAAAAAAAAAAGAACAACAATAGAAATCAAACAAACAATATCAAATAGCAAGGGGGAGCAAGAGATGAGCGTAGAAGAGGCAACCATAATCAATTTAAGAGAGTAGTAGAATCAATAGAAGGGTATGATAATTTAATATGTGAACTTGATAAATCAGTTGGCAATGGAGTTAGAATGGTGGAAAATGGAGATAAATTTGGATCATCTTATGCTTAATGAACATTAGTCTTGCTCGCATTGAATCTCTCCCCAATTTCTGTAACCTTTTCACCATTGCCTATTGCGGGCGGACCTGGTTCGCCGTCAAACATGTGCATCTAAGCAGCACGTGCAACAGTACATCAGGCTGGAGATTCAATTCATGGAATTTATTAGTGATTTAAGAACCTCGAGATTGCACAGCCAACTTTTAGGTCGAAGAGGAAAAATGAAAGACTAAATGAAAAATTAGGGGGTTAGTTGTAAAAATAGGTCTTTTTCAAAAACTTACTGTAAAATTGATCTTTTTTCAAACATGTTATGGATATTATTTTTTGTATCATGTGGCTATGATTATGATAAAGTCACCACTACTTTGAAATTTTCAAACCATACTTAACACAATAGAGAAATGGATGGAACTTCTTTTATTAATTTTTTTCAATTTTATATGCTTTTTAATTACTATCATTAGTTTAAAAAAAATTAAATCAATGGGATATATTACCAATTTCTTAATTGTTAAACAATTCTTCAATTAATCATTATTGTCTAATTGTTTTTTTTTAACATATTATCCTAATCATCCTATTTTTTAAATTTATAATTATTTAATTAAAAAAATATTTTTCATCCTGATCATATTTATTTTTTCATCCTAAAGCAAAATGTTATTAATTATTTATATATTTTTTTAACCTAAATCATTTATACTAATTATGGATGAATGGAAACTTGAATGAAAATGGAAAAACATTTGAATAGATACAGCGTGAAAATTGAAAAATGCAAATAATTGTATCAATCTTCATTTGGTGAGTCATCTCCATTAGGATTAATGAACTGATAGATGGTTGTCACTAATTCCAAGCATCTTCTATTAAATGGAGTAAGGTAAGGAATATTGACCTGCAATTTTTTTTTTAATTAAACTAGTTTAAGTATGTATTTAGATGATGTTAATAATAATAATAAATATCACTAGAGCATGATACGCTCACCAAGTTTTGTAATGTATTTTTGAGAAATTGATGAATATCACTCATTGTAGTCAATGCCAACACTTGCTTATGTGATTAATGTAACGACCCGACTCCCTAACGACTCTAGTGGGACGCTACGCATGCATGAGTTTCGGAAAACATTTAGATAAAATCAGCACGGTATGTATTCTCATTTAGTGGAAATAAAGTAGATAGTTTTGGAAACAAGGAAAACATCCAAAGTCAAGGTTTTGGGATCCCCAAAATAGTCATAAACACAAATACAGTCAAAACATGCCTAAGATAACTGAATATGAAAAGTAATGCGGAAGAAAAGACAGACGTCATGCCCATGATCAAGCAGCTCCGCAGTCAGCCACCTCGGTGCACTCCCATACCTGAAAGATATAAGGGGTGAGTACATACATAAATATATATACTCAGCAAGAAGTTCACTATGGGGGAAATCATGCAAGTACTAACAGGACTCGAATAATCGAGCTAAGAGCACAATACCACTCGGAGCAGGGTCGATCCACTACTCGATACCTAGGTCAACGGTACCCGTACAGTGACAAACATGGGCTCACACAGGAGCCAACAAGTCTTTTGACCTCTGTAAAAAAGGGACCGCGAGTTAGGGGAACACACAGCATCCTTAAGCCTCGGGTCGGAACACGTCCCAAACCGTGTTCAAGGAGACATACACGAATGTCTCGGGGTAGCCTGACCACTGTCAGGGACCCCGCCACGAGAGAGGGGAACACACAGCATCCCTGAGTCCCAGGCAACAGGCGCACCCACAGGCATTCCTTCACACCGTCTTTTGTCCCAGTGGCCTCTTCCAGTAGGTGTCGAGGTCAGGCAGGTCATGACTGCCCTCTTTCCCACATACCGGGTCGTTGTCATAAGTTTCAGGGTCAGGCGAGTCGTGCCCCGCCCTCCTTCCCACATATGCAACGGTAAGTAAGTGAAGTAAACAGGGCATAAATGATTCGCACTAGTGGAAACGAACAGGAATGAAATTAAGAAGTACATGCGAGTCCTTAACTGACATTCGAGATACGATGTACCGCATGAGTTGGAAGTAAAGCAAGCTCAACAAGCATATGTTCCACAGTAAAATACGAAATTAAGAATGAGGTTAAGATCATAAACACACATCAGGAAATAGAACGGGTAAGAGCCTTTCATATCATACTTCACACAACCAAGCAACCAAAACATAAGATCCAAAAGCGGAAAACATGCATTATTTATCGTGCCGAAGCCTGGAGAACCCTAGTCATGCCACTACTTTCTATGAGATTGCCATACCCAGCTCATAGTGAGACCTCTTACCTCTTTGATGGCTCGACCGAACTCCAAACTAGCTCAGCTAGATACAAATGAAGCCCGGGTCACCTAAACATGAAACCCACGCCGAGAGTTCGTTAGGGGCACGTTAAACAAACTACAAAGAGGACTAGGATTACGGAATCGAAGGGAAGAAACTGTCCCAAGACCCTCTCTGGAGCACGACGGCGTCGGCGTGTGGCGGCGAGACTGAGCGGGTGATACCTTGTTTCGAAGGCCTCGGTCTCTAGATCACGGATCTGGCCTCGAATTTCCAAATGGAGCTCTCTAGCCTCGACAATCTACAAAAGAAAAAGGTGATTTGGCTTTGAGGGTTTCGCCGGAATCCATGGTGAAATATGGGGTTTTTTTAATGGAAGACGTTAGGGTAACTTACGTGCACAAGAAAAGGTCAGAATGCTAAGAGAACACGGCGAGGATCAAGCTCGGCTTGCTTGGACGGAGACTCACTGTGCAAACTCCCGCGGAGAAGAAAGTTCGGGCTTACTTGGAGCGTGCATGTGAGCAACGACCGAGGCTCGTCAGATGCGGGATTGGTGGTGCAGAAGGCAGCTCGGGCGTGGTCGACGTCGTGGACTGGCGAGAGGATACTCTCGATGCGGCTCGAATGTGGCTGGGAACGCGTCACGGGGAGCCGACGAGCTGGGTTCCCGCGAGGTGGGAGGGGACGTCGGCTTGTGTGGCTGCGACAACTCACCGTCCCTAGCAGGTGGCGCGACGACACTTGGCAGGGCGGATGGGCAGCTGCGCTGGAGATCGACGGCTAGGATTGAAAAATGGGTTTCTTTTGGCCGCTAGGGTTTTTCTTTTGGTGTGGATCTCAAAGGGAGGGGGTGAGTTTGACAATTGGGAGGTTTTTGGGGAAGGAGACAACACAAACAATAAGAAAATAATAAAACTAAACACCTCCCAACTGAGGAAATTCCACCAAAAGTCACCAAACCCTAAAACACCTACCCCAAAATAGTAAGATGGGAGTAAAATGCATTTTGCTATTAAAAGAGAAAACACATGGGTTTTAAACAAACAACCAACAAATAAAAAATATGTTAATAACACTAATAAAAACTTCACTAAACAAGCTCTTACAATTAATGTTCCATGTACGATAAAATTTTGATAATTGTCCCAAAGATGAATTAAATTAGCCATAATATGGGTCAAATTATGCTTTTGTCTACCTCGCAAGTTGTATGAGTGCAATACAAGGTCTGTGTGGCATTGATGCGGAATATCTTGTATCCATTCAAATTATCTTTTAACTCGGTATGGATAAATCCACTCTACTATGAAAAAACATATAAAAGGAACTCGAGCTGACCATACTTCACTACCAACTAAGCAGTAATCCGGTAATTTTTGGATTAAATGATTATATTGTTCCCAAATAATCTTGCATAAATTTAATTAAAATTAAAATTATTTGATTTAAATAGAATAAATTTAATTAAAACTACCTGTTATAGAATCATTATGTCCAACATGTATCGATATTGAACTAATACATGAGTTGGTATTGTCGTTGTTATGAAGTCATCATTCCATCTGCAAGTGTTATGAATTGAGATTTAGAAAACATATATATTGAGTTGTATGATAATACGTAAGATCAAGGAAGTTCATTACCTTATTCCTAATGGTCGATCTCCTAACTGATTCTCATATCGATGTCTTTGTCGATGGGCTAACGTAGGAAATCGATCCCATGCCCATATTTGTGCAAGTATCAAGGGGTCGCTCGAATCTCTTGCATCTATGTGTGATACTTTGCATAGTTTTTTATACACCATGCTAGACATCCTACTCCCCAACTATCCATGCATGTTTCATTAAAGTCCTCGAGTAGCGGAAGATACATCAAATGTACCTTCGTGTTCGATAGATCAGTGTACAACATACTCTCAATGAGGCTCAATATATACGCTCGTGCAAATCTTTGGACATCTTCTTCAACGGCCTCCTTTGGAAGATGTTCAAAATGGTTAAATTGTTCAGCTAACCAAGGTAAACTAAAACGACCAGTCAATACAGAGTTGTTCTTTGTAACCCCAAAAGGTCATGACAAACAGCTGGCCAGTCTAAATTAGTTATGTACAAGAGAACCGACAACCCGAGCAACCCGGATTACCCAACCCAAAATACAAGGGTTGGGTTGGGTTCGATTTTTTCCCAGTTTGGGTTGGGTTGGAATATAGCGGAACAGGGTCATCCAGGTTGGGCTGCGGGTTGACAAAATTTTGGCCCGGGTGAACCCAAATCAAACATGATTCATTTTTTTTTTCTTTTTTTAATTTTCCAAATGAAATAATTCTATGTGGTTTGGTGGATTTAAATGTGGTTTTTTTTTTCTTTTTTCCAAATATAATGCTTCTATAGTGTAGGAATTTTCTTTATATATATATATCTTAAATCCATTGTATTTTTTTTTCTTTTTAAAATTTTTCAAATGTCTTTTCTTAAATCCTTTGTATTTTGTGAAATTTAAGTAGGTAAATTAGTACATAAAAATATATATTTGATTAAAAAAACACAATCTGGTGAACTCAACCCAACTCAAACTGAAATATAAGGGTTGGGTTACTCTAATATGAAGGTTTGGATGGGTCGGTGAATTAGCTAACTCGCACGTTTGGGTTGGTCCAAAAATTTCTCCCAACCTGGATCATGTACACCCCTAGTCTAAATTAACAGAACCAATCAATACACGATCTCTTATTGAGAGGTCGTTGAATGGTCACATCATGAAGTGTAATTGTGCACTCACCGTGTGGCAGATGAAATTTCTGAGTCTCTTGGCGCCATCACTCTATTAATGCAGTGAGTAATTGTCAATCAAGATTAATAAAGTTGATTTGTGAGACCCATAGAACCCAATGGCTCTCAAATATGGCAATATATGGGGTTTGGTCCATCTAAATCTAGTTGGAAAACAGCTTCTCGACGTATGTAATGTAGTGCACCACCTAAAAAGTCCTCCCATGCTAAATTAGATCAATGTTTTTCTTGGAGGATAAGAACTGATCTATCATATGGTCATGTCCATATATTATCATCCATCTAAAAAAATGATTGAGAAAATGGATAAGTATGCATGTTTAAATATATTAGAATGTTTGAAAATGCTATATATATATATATATATATATATATATATATATATATGCATATTGTTCAAAAATACAAAAGTTGCTAAGTATACATAGACTATGTTTGTCTAGAAGGGTCTGCATGAGGACATTTCCTATGATTATCACCTTCCAATCCACATATGCCACAATTTTGATAAACTGTTGGCTCCATCCAGTCCCTTTCATTCTTGATACAAGATGTACATGGACGACCCTTTTGTCTCACTATCATAGGATTTTAATATAAATTTAAACATTCAATCTTCGGCCAACCACGTCTATCAGGAATGCCTTCAAATTCATATGAATAACACTTCGAATAGGTTGACAAACAATAGTAATCTTGTATAAGGTCCAAGTAATCAATGTGCAATGCTTTACATACAACTATTACATGAGAACATAGAATCCCAAAAGATTGCCATTTGATGCAACTACATGTTTTTTTTTGTGTATCTTCGCCTTATGTAGTGTCTATCCTTTAATATGGTTTCATTTCTCCTTGTTGTGACAACTAGAGATGCCCACGGGGCGGGGCGGGGACAGGGATGGCTTTACCGCCCCATCCCCGCTACTCATTTCAATCCCTATCCCTGCAATAGATGATTCTATGGACACACCTCTCAACAAAGTATTTCATTGTTCTATAAAATGTTGCTTGAACCAATGCACATATAGGCAGCTTCCTAGCTCATTTGAGCACCCCATTAATTGATTCAGCTACATTGGTAGTTAACCATCTATATCGATGACCATCATCGTGTGATTGTGTCCATTTAACAGGATCTAATGAGTTAAAGAAGTGCATGCACCCACTATAGCCCATCTCGAGTTCGTGCATCAATTTTTTGTATTTGCGTGGGATAAAGTGTGCCCCAACAGAGTCAACCAATTTCTTTAACTCATCATTTTTGTACTTTTGGTTGAAGTTGGAGCAAATATGTCGTAAACCGAATCGATGATGCATATCTTCCCACTCACAATCTCGAATGGCTGCTATGATGCCTTTATGCCTATCTGAAATAATGCATATTCCCTTTTGTTTGTGCACAACATTTGTCCATAGTAATCCTAAAAACCAGATCCATGATTCAATACTCCCCTTAGGTACAATCACAAATGCAAGTGGGAATATATGACCTTCAGCGTCAACATTTGTTGCAATCAAAAGTTTTCCCTTATATTTTCCACATAAGTGGGACCATTTATCTGCAACAAAGGTCTGCAATGCTTGAATCCTTTAATAGATGGTTCAAATGCCTAGAATACACTATCAAAGTGGACATCTTGATTGCTTCCTTCCAATTTTTTCCATTTATAATGGACTACTGACCTAGAGTTGGTCATTTGTAGGACATTTGTCCACCTTGGTAGAAGATTATATGACTTCTCACAATCTCTAAATATTTTCTCAATTGTTTTCCTTCTACCATTTCATGCTTTTGTATATGATATTTTATATCCATATTTTTCAGTATCATTGTTTTGTAATGCCTTCAATTTGGTAGTAGGATCAACATGAATGATGTCATGCACTTCTGTAGCAATTAGATTGACATCTAATTGGTGGTGATCTTGATTTAGTCTTGCATAAACACAAGTATGAACATCATTGAATTATGTTATTTCAAATTTTCCACGTTTTTCGGCATGGAGTCTCCACTTACAACCACTATCATACATCTTGCATTGAACAATCCATTTCTTTTTCTTGGACTCGAGTACATAGAAATGTTGATGATAAAAGAATATGTCTTAACTTCGTTTGTTAAATCATATTTTGATTAAAAAAATCATTCCCTTTAACAATCTATTAGGTCCTCTAATCTCTTCATCAATGCCTTTATCTGGAAGCGGTATACCCAAGGTGGTATAAAATGAAGGGACTTCATCAAAACCATGGATCGATCCATCATCTTATGTATTAACCTCTATGTCATTTGTGGCCAACATGTTGACAACATTGGTGGTATTTTCCTCTGCATCGTTTATATTGTCATCATTATTCTCTTCTAGTTCCTCAATTTCTTCTTCATCAAGACATTGTCCTTCTAAATTTTTCTCTATATCTCTCAATTGTGTACTCTGAAAGAATGGTTGAGAAACATATAGTACTATTGGTTGGGAAATAGCCGTGTTTATCATAAAATTGAATTCACTCTCAATTCGTATAGTTATATGAATACTGTGGTATTTTAAAACAACATCTAACCCTATATTTCTATCAATCAAAAAGACCTATACATAACTCGTTCATGAATGCGTCGAATCCAATATATCAACTAGCACTCATTTTTCCACGAGGATGGGCATTGTTAGGGGTGTTCATCGGTCGGTCGGTGTCGGTTTTTGGTGAAAATCGGCACTGAAACCGACCTGTCGGTTTTCTCTAAAAGGGTCGGTTCGGTCGGTTATTCGGTTAATTCGACTTTATTTTTTAATACAATTGTCAATTCTTGAGTTGTTCTGCTTGTAGTATTTATACAATTTTTTTCAAAAGAAAAAAAATATACAAATTAGAATTACGATGTTGCTTTTTCCAATAAAGAATTACTTTAGTTTACTATTTTTTTTTTGTTAAAAATAACTATTTTGCACATTGTGGTAACAAATTGAAATCATTATGTCAAATATATATAAACTAAACCAATTGCCATGAGTTGTAAATTTTGAAGTGTTAAGTTCAAATTTCTTAATCCCAAATATTACTATTGTATTTAAAAAATTATATTGACCTTAGTTAATGATAGAACATTAAACTTTTATTTATCTAACTATTTCATTTTTAATTTAAAAATTAAATAAATGATTTAGAAATAATAAAAAGTCTAAATTTAAATTAAGAGAAAAATATGGAAGAATAAATCTTAATATGCATCTTGTAAGCTATCTATTTATTTTGATGGCCAATATCAATAGGAGCAACTAGCAAGTAAGAAAGAGTTTCATAATTTCAATTAAAACAACTTTCATTAGTTTTTCTACTAGCAAATTACACAAAAATTTCAATTTAAACAAACAATTCCATAACCTTTAGATTCCACAAAAGATGGTTTGTGCATCTACATGTATTCAAACAAAAAACTAGTGTCAAAAGTCTAGCACTAAAAAAAATTAGTGTTCAAAGCCTTCAAGGGTCCAATAAAAAACTATACAAAACCTTTAACAAATGGGTAAAGCCACCCAACTTTGAATAACATGGTTAATGTAAACTGCAACTATCTAATTTCAACAAATAGACCAAGATGTAGTTATAGATGTCAAACTCCAAAAGTCTTCAATGTCCCTTTCTTCTTCCATGACGACTTTAAATCCTACAAAATTTATACAAGAGAAAAACAAAGAAATATTTTCAAGATTCAACAAAATTAATCAAACTAATCAAGGAAAAAAGAACATAAATATCAACCATAAGCAACTAGCGAGTAAGAAAGAAAGAGTTCCATAGTTTCAAATTAAACAACAAACTTTCATTAGCCTTTCTACTAAAAAATACACGGACTGTTCATTTTAAACAAACAAATCCATAACATATAGATTCCAATAAAGATATGGTTTGTATCTGCACATGTAATCAAACAAAAAACTAGGGTTCAAGATGTAATTGTAGATGTCAAACTGCAAAAGTCTTCAATGTCCTTTTCTCCTTCCATGACGACTCTAAATCCTATCAAATTTATACAAAAATCAACAAAATACTTTCAAATTTATCAAAAGTTTTCAATGTCCTTTTCTCCTTCCATGACGACTCTAAATCCTATCAAATTTATACAAGAACAAAGAAATACTTTCAAGAATCAACAAAATTAATCAAACTAATTAAGAAAAAAAAACATAAGCATCAAATACATACCTTCTTCAATGCTTGAATCTTCCTCAAATTGTTGGAAATAATCCAAATCTATGGGAGTGGCAAGGAGCCAATTTTGAGTGCATATAAGAGCCTCAAATGCTTTTGGAGACAATGAAGAGCGAGAAGAGTCAACTATACGTCCTCCAATACTAAAAGCGGACTCAGATGCTACAGTCGATACAAGAATTGCCAAAACATCTTTACTAATTGCACTAAGAACCTCAAAACGATGACTATTTTGCTTCCACCAAGTAAGAATGCCAAAGTTTGAATTGTCTTTCACCTTCACAATAGTTTCTAAAAGATACACATCGATCTCTGAATTTTTTTCAAAATCTCTAGTGTCACTTATCCAATCAATATTTGTAAATTCATATGATTCATCGTCCTCTTCCCAAAGATTAATTTCTTTAATTTCATTCAAATTATTTGAAGCGTCTTTACCACTAGACAAACTATAAACATGGTAGCGACGTCTCAAAACATACTCAACTTTATCAATCACCTTCTTAGCTTCCACCGAACCTAACAAGTTGTTCAAACAATATGAAAAAAATCTCAACTTGTAGCGTGGATCTAAAATAATTGCAACATACAACATGAAGTTGATTTTCGCATTATTTCCCCAATACTTCTCAAATTTAGCCTTTATGCTTGTAGCCACATCATAAAGAATTCGTTTTTCTGGATCTGTTGAATTCTTTTGTATACAATTTTGAATTGTGGTAATTTGGTGAAACATCATATTAGAAGTTGTGTACAAAGATCCAGAAATTTTTAAAGTTACTTTATAGAACACTTTTAAGAACTTGAGCAACATCCTAGCATTCTCCCAATCTTCTTTACTAGGTTGTTCTTCATTTGCATAAACAGGATCTTCATCTTCTAATATATCAAAGACTTTTCAAATTTTGTAACTGACTCGAGCATAAGATAAGTAGAGTTCCAACGAGTAGAAATATCAAACAAACTAAACTCTTACAATCAATGCTTTGAATTTTGATGCACTTCTTAAATTTTTTAGATCGTGCAGGAGAAGACCTTACAAATCTAACAACATTGCGAATCCTACCAATGCTCTGATTATGCTCTTTAAAAGAATCACATATAATTAGATTAACAATATGAGCACAACATCTTACATGCAAGAATTCACCATTCAATAATAATCCACTAACAAACCTTTTAATAAAAAATGAGACAGCAGTATCATTCGAACTTGCATTATCCACAGTTAAAGTCATGACTTTATTGATTCCCCAGCTCTTTAAATTCTTTTCAATAGTTTTTCCAATGTTTTCTCCCTTGTGATTCTCAATTATTGAAAAACTAAGAATCCTCTTGTGTAAAGTCCAATTAGAATCAATGAAGTGTGCTGTCAATACCAAATAGTTTAGATTTTGTACATAAGTCCAACAATCAGTAGTGAGAGACACTCTATATCGATTTGTCTTGAATATATCCCTCAAATGTTGTCTCTCACTAATAAATATCTTGAGAATATCCCTAACAATAGTAATTCTTGAGGGAATTTGAAAGTTAGGATCATACAGTACTATTGACTTGTTAAGGAATTGTCTAAATCCAACACGCTCCACAAAACTAAGAGGCAACTCATCTAAGATATAACCATTTCAGCAAGAGCTCGTCGACAAGTCTCCATATCAAATCTCTCAAAAACAAGTGTTGAATCCTCACCCCCACAAGATTCTTTGGATTTAAAAACTAATGGGGTTTGTTTTGGATCTTTATTCCTTTGATAAGGGTATTTCTTGCATTTTTCTAAATGATATTTCATGCTGGTAGTTCTGTTTCTCTTAGAATAACATGCATATTCAGTCTCACAATATTTACATTTAGCAAGTGGTTCACAGGATCACAATCTTCAACTTTTTCAAAACGATCGCAAACAATAGAAGTTTTAGTATTCTTACGCTTTTTGGAAGAACTACCACCAACATCATTGCTTCTGTCATTCTGTTTTGTTGTATTCTCAACAAAACTATATGGACCTTTAGCTCTACACAACAAAATATGTATATATAAATAAAGCATATTTAAATTTAAATCACATTTCAATTTTTTAAATCAAGTCTAAGTATTTATATAAAAGAAAGAAACAAACTTGAGTTTATAGTAAATTTATGGTAATAAATAAAAACAACTAAATTCATAGTTGAGAAATAATTATTTAGATATTAAATATATAAATATAAACTAATAGTTGTAAAAGTTTATATATATAAACTCATTACAAAAGTCAGAAGGTTAATTCTAAAACAAGTAAATAAAAAATATTAAAATTTTAGAAGATAAAAACATTAAAAATACATATCTACAGGTACAGAAACGTTCGACTTTGAGAACAATTTAAAAAAATGATAAGAAAATATATAATTTTCAAAGATAAAAAGAATTAGAAAAATTATATTAATTAATTAACTTATTATATTCCAAAATACAACTTTCAAGATTCATAGTTGCTTTTAACTTTTCTATGCATTTTCTACTGCTTTTTCAGTTCATATAGTACTACTAGAATTTTTTAACGTGTTTTACACGTGATATGTTTTTCTCAAAATGGGGTATGTGAAATTATATTTTTATTTATTAAAATACTTATAAATAATAATATATATGCTAAAATTTTACTTTGTACGCAATTCTTTTTTTTTCATTCGTTTATCATTTTAATTTAATTTAATCATTATCTCGATCTTTTTATTTACATAGACGTAAATCATCTTTTCAAATTTCTAACTCTTTTAAAATACTATAACACCAATTAATTAATTGAAATATATCATGTATCTTTACTATTAATTGTAATATTTGAAAAAATCAATTTTAATAGCTCAAATTTATTATTTTATATATATTTATTTGTTATCAAACATTTCATTGGACGTGAAAGTAAGGAAAATAAAATACAACTTCCTTTAAAAAAAACACACAATCTAAAATTTCAAAAATTCTATTTGTTTTATTATTTCACCTTATATTATATAAGTAATAAAAAATAAAGAAAACATTGAAAAAGAAAAGATAAAATCTATTATCGGTCTCTTCTCATGAAATATCAATTTTTTAAATATTAATTTAACACAAATTGAGTAAATAAAATAATAATATTATATTTTTATTTTAAAATCTATTATTCTCTATGAAAACGATATGGTGTATAGATTTATATTTAAAATTAAAAAAAAAAAAAAAATATATATATATATATAAATAATTCATTCATTCATTCATAAAATTGATCAATTTTAAATAGGTACATATGTCAAGACTTCACATATCAAAGAATAACCAACAAATTACATGTTCAAGCCATATTTATTATAATAACAAAAAATAATAATTATAAAAAATTATCTTTCACTAATTTGAAGAACGTTATAAACACTTCTTCAAAATTTTAAATACTGCATAAATTTTTAAAAAAATTATAAATTAGTGTAGAACCATAAAATAAATAACATAAAGAAAATATAATAAAAATAAAGGAAGAAGAAGAGAACAAATTAAATACTGATTGAAAAAACTGTTTGTTACCTTCGACGACAACGGCTCCCGCATGCACCAATGCTAACACTCGATCCCAACCCGAACAAAATCTCTACAACATCAATGATAAAAGAATTATTAGTAATTTGAATTAAAACACATCATACATTGAAAAAAAAAAAGTAAGGAAGAATTATAAGTTTGTGGCATTTATAGAAAAAACTAGAATCAAGATCTTCTTTAAATTTGAAAAAAAAAACTCAAGATTTTCATTTTATTTTATACTTATTTAATTTGAAGATACAATACAATTTTAAGGACTAATAATAAGTTTGTGGTATTTATAGAATAAGTTGGAACTAAGATTTTCTCTAAATTTGAAAAAAAAAACCCTCAAGATATTCATTTGATTTTATACTTGTTTAGCTTAAAGATACTATAATATTTTAATAATTTGAAAAAAATAATGGCATATTTGTAGATATATAATATGGCTTAAGGGCAAAATCGTCCAAATATGATTTTCCCCTTAAGCCACACGTTAAGATAGTATGATTATCATAATTCGAAAAGACTTCTTGCTTCTTCTGTCAATTTTTTTTTTAAAAAAATCTTTGTAATTTATCTCATTTCTCCTCATATGAAATGAAAATTACCCTAGTTGCCTTCTTTTCCGGCGAAATGCTTCTTCTCCGTAGAAGTGGTTTTTTTTAAATCAAAACTTTTTGATTTAGAGTGATTCGAACAAGATTTTTATAACTATGGTTGTAAATTTAATTTTAAAACTTAGAGACTCCACCATAAAAAGAAAGAAAAGAAAGGCAAACTATGACACACCATTGAAGAAAAATTAAAAATAATAGAAACTTCTTTTCAAAAATAAAAAATAAAAAAAATGACTGAAGCTTACCCTTCATTTACGGTGGTCTCCATAGGGTTAGGTCACGACCTCAAACCAACCTTGCAAAATGGGAAGTTTCGAAGTTGCAAACTGAGAAACAAAACTTGTAATTTTGCAAATTCATAAAAAATTGATGAAGAATGTCAAGGGGCTCACTACTACAATTTGTAGAATAGATGGCGGGTTTAAAATTTGGTTTTTAAAAACACGGAGGAAACAATGGCAGGCAAAAATGACCACTATTGAAAGGTTTCGATGGCATGCAGTAAAAACACATCGATGGCGGTCTTTTATGCCTGCCGTAGAATACAATCGATGGCGGGCAACCTTTCAAATTTCATCATCTTAGGTCACAAATTTCAACATTTTTCAACTTGGGAAGTCTCTTCACAAATTGGTAATTTTAATACTCCCTAACTCTTTTTAGTCTCTTGTTATCTCATTTCTTCACAAATGCATGTTGTTAACCTTTCAAATTTGTGGATTTTCTTAAAGTCATTGTTTGTTTGATTTGATCATTTGATTGAATTGTGCATTTGTTGTTTTGATAGCCATTTTCACTTGGAAAGCTCACTTTTGTAATGAAAATGGCTATGAAAACAACAAATGCACAATTTGTATTGTAGCTTGATTCAAAGTTTCCTTCTATTAACTCAAAATTCTATTGTAGCTTGATTCAATGCATGATTTGAATTCTATACTTTGATTATGGAGTTAGCTAGATTCTTTTTCTTTTCTTATTTAAGTTGAGTTATATATGTGACTAGATTCTACTTTGTTTAAAAAAAATTGTAGGTTAAGTTTCTCCTAGTTGACTAGATTTCTAACATGACTATGGATAAGTCGTGGATGTTTAAGGATCGGAAGTCACCGGAATACGGTTTAGGAGTTGAGATATTTATAAGCAATGCAATACGACATTCAAAAGGTTTAAATGTCGTTTGTTGTCCATGTTTGAAATGTGTGAACGCCAAGTACCAAAGTGTGAATGTCATCAGAGACCATTTATTTTTTCATGGGATCAATCAAAGTTATAATACATGGATTTGGCATGGAGAATCAGTATCGAAGACAAGAAACGTGGAAAGTGTTCCAATAGATGATGAAAATTTGGATGACCTAGATGACCCAATAGGGATGTTTGAGGCTGCACAAAATTACTTTAACGAAAATTCTCCTATATTTGAGGAAGCTTTAGAGGATGCCAAGAAACCATTATACCCTAATTGTAAAGATTTTACCAAGATATCAGCGTTGATTAAACTTTTTAATTTGAAAGCAAAACATGGATGGAGCGATAAAAGCTTCTTAGAGCTGTTACAATTCTTGACCTCTTTATTGCCTAGTCCTAATGAAATTCCGATATCTACCTATTATGCGAAAAGATACCTAGGTACCTTAGGAATGAAGTATGAAAAGATCCATGCATGCATCAATGATTGTTGTTTGAATTGAAATGAACTTGTCGATGCAAAACTGTGTCCTACATGTGGAACATCGAGATGGAAGGTTAAGAAGAATATGAAATAAGGAGTGAAAAATATTCCAGCAAAAGTCATGAGAAAAATTTTTTTTTGGTCATTTTTGGTCATTATTATTTATATATATGTATCATACTAATTAAGTATGTAACTATTTTGTTTCACTAGTGCCCTGAACAAGGTAGTGGAACAATATTATGTTGATTCTACGTCCAACTGTTCATGCGGAAGATGATATACAACACATCCACGCACGTGTGTAAAAACTTGTAAGTTTTGTTTTATACATTTTGTTTAGATAAAATCATGTATATAAGATACACTAGCTAATTGGGTGTTCTTAATTATATGTCTTCAAATTTGTAGTACATCGTCGGTCCGACCACATTCAGTCAAGCCGAGATTGATGAGGTATGAGTAGAATGAGCCGAATTCATAGGTAGACATTTGATGCAGAATTAGTGTATGTAGTTTAGTTTTTTGTTTAGATCTTTGTTTAGGTATATTGGAGATCGTTGTAGTCTAGTTATTTGTTTAGATATTTGTTTAGAAAAGAAACAAAGTTGTTTAGGTATGGAGAAAGAATGAGTTACTCTGACTGAACTGAATTTTGTATTTTGCATTATATACAAGTAATTGTTGAATATAACAAGTACTGAATTTTTTGGGAATCGCATTATTGTGCTGTTATGTTGTCCAAATTTTTGGCACATAATGCAATATCATGTGTAGACAATGTAAATTAGAAGTTTAGGATTTCATGTAAGAGTTAGTGGTCGTTAGATATTTTGTAAGAAAAGTTGCATTTGGTACACTCAGGGTGGTTAGATATCCTTTGAAGACATTAATTTTTTTTTTTTTTATAAAGTAGAATGACTTTTAGTGGCGGGCACAATATATATGCCTTTGTGCCTTTTTTATAATTAAGTGATAACGTATTTTAATGGTGGGCACAAAACAGAGGACCATTTTTCAAAAAATATACCATTTTTCAAAACAAATAACCCAGACCATTTTTCTGGATTTAAAAAAAAAACAAAAGCATTCATGGCGGGCAGGATGCACGCCATTGTAAAGTTTACATGGCGGGTGGGCGCGGGCGATGAAATATTTTTTATGGCGGGGACAACGTGCACTATGAAAACGATTTAATGGCGGCTTTTGCCCGCCATGGATTTTGATAAATTAATGGGGGGCGCTGCCTGCCATTGATTGTACGCGCGCCATCGTTGTTTTTCAATGCTAGTGGTATTGATGGCGGGTTCGCGTCCGCCATTAATGTTATATAATGGCGAGATATGCCCGCCATTGATGCTTGATTTTCTACTAGTGGCTGCTGGTATTGTGTTCCTTGTTTGTGAGTGTCTGTTGGGGGCTGTTTTTGACATATTTAGGTAGTTTTTTAGTTAAGGAGTTATATTGAGAAGTTGTATTGCGTAGTTAAAAATTAAGAGTTGTGTCAAAAACTCGTTTGGATGTAGGTTTTGTGTAGAAGGAGTTAGAGTCAAAATCTTGTTTTGATGTAGATTTAAAAATGAGTAGTTACTTTTAGTAGTTAAAAAATGATTAAAAATGAATGGTTAAAAATGAGTTATTTTGATTGATTTGATAGGAATGATTAAAAATAAGTAGTTAGAAATAATTGAGTAGTTATAAATTAATGATTAAAAATGAATTGTTAGAAATGAGAGTTATTTTTAAAAGTATAAATGAGGAGGAGTTAATAAAAACTCGTTTGGGTGTAGGTTTTGAGGAGAAGTTGATAACTCCTAATACCAACTCTTACCTAAATATGTCAAACAAACAACCTCTTGAAGTTCTCTTTGGTATTTTCTATTATCATACTACCTTAAAGTGTGGCTTAAGTGAGAAATCATTTTTAGACCATTTTACCCTTAAGTCATACCCTAAATTACAAAAATGCCAGTTATTGGAATATTAAAAAAAAATCAAATAACGTAGAAGATATTTACGATATCATTTAGATTTTCATCCGTAAAAGATAAGATATGTTTATCAAATCTCATAAATTTTATGACTAAGTTAGAAGATAAGAGATTTCAACAATCAAATGAAGATATTTACAATATCATTTAAATTTTCATCTAGAAAATAAAATATTTTTACCAAATCTCATAGATTTTATTTGACATTTTATATTCTAATAAAAATAATAAATTGAATTTTTCAATCCTATAAATAGTTGTCTACATTTTGTTTACAAAAACACTTTCTGTTTGCTTGGATTTATTTTTCTTTATTTTTTTTGTTTTGTTTTTTGTTTTATAATAAGTTATGTTGGATTATTTACCTTAACTTTCATCTAATTTTTGTTTTGTGCAATAATTTTTGTAGGGATTTTTTTTTTGCATAATTGTTGCCTTTCAAAAAAATACTTTGAGATCTGGAAAAAAAAGTTTGAAGAATTATAAGATTATCATATGAGGTTAGTGTATGAATTCTTAAATTTCAAAAGTTTGGTAACAATGATTTCCTACCATATATATATAGTTCTCTATATTTGTTTACAAACACATTTAAAACTTTCTTTTTGCTTGGGGTTACTTTCTTGGTTTTTTTTTTTAATAATAAAAAATTTAGTTATCTTATTTTTGTTAGATTATTTATCTTAACTTTCATCTAACTTTTCTTTTGTTGCAATAATTTTTGTAGGGATCTTTTGTTGCTTAATTGTTGACTTGGAGATGTGGATTTTTTTTTTAAGAATGATAAAATTGTCATTTAAGGTTAAAGGTAAGTTCATACATGTATACTAATAAATATATTTAGCTTATTTATATTTATAATTATAATAATGATATAACTCTTATAAATTTTATAATTCAAGAGTAATTGGTCTATTAACAGATAAATTGAGAAAAAATTAAAGAACATCGATTTTTAAAAATAAGAGATAAATAATTTAATTTTAATTCAAAAAATTTTATTAAGTTTTTTTAAAATAATAACACCTATTATTTTTTAAGCTCAAAATAAATAATTAACTGCTTTTTAACATAAATGTGAATTTTAATAAATTTAACTAACGTGAAAAAATGGTTATAAAATTCAATATTATATTAAAATTATTATTTGATGATTTAAATTTAGCCTAAAAATGTAAGAAATAATTTATAATTATATATATATATATATATATAATTTATTATTTAAGAAATTATCACGTGCAACGCCGTGCTAAAATTCTAGTTTATATTTAAATGGTTGATTTACTTTATTTTATGTTATAAAATAAAAATAATTGCATTATGTTAGGCTGGGCTCTAATTGATTATTGGTTGGACTACCGAACTCACGGTATGGGCTTTAAAATAAAAAGACATACTGTTATATATTTAAAAGTCAGTCGGTTTCGGTCGGTTAATTTTTAACAATTAATCGACCGACCGAATTTCGATTTATGGATTAACCAAACCAAACCAAAACCCACCAACCAAGCATGATAACCGACTGACCGACTTCAATTCGGTCCGTCGATTCCGTTTTTGGAGAATTCACGAATGCCCCTAGGCATCGTATTGAATACCATTTGGCCCATAAACTATGTTTTCATTCATATATGGAGTAAATATAACTGTCTTCATATTCGATAACTAACTTAATATGATATTAAAAAATATAGTATTAGTACATTATATAAAAAGACTTATTGATCAAATAATAATTAGTACATTATTTATACGATGGTTGGTCTCATTCAAATTCAAAAGGAAAATATGTGTAAAAGCCTCCATCTTACACCTTTTTTATAAGAAATCTCTCTAATTAACATCTTGATTTAAATATTTCCAAACCTAATTCGCAATGAACAATTTTTAAAATTACACATCAAACATTTTAGGTTATGGTAGTTTAGGTTTGATTTGGCCGTGAGACTTTCATTAAAAAACTTCGCTTTCAATTGGAAATAATTGAGAATTAACTTTAAAAATGAAAAAAAAAAAAACATTCAAGTTAAAAAATAGAATCATAAAATAGTATTAAATATATTCTAACAAAATATTAAATAATAAGTTTTAAATAAAACTTCAAAACAATTTTTATAAAAAAATAAAAATCTAATTTTTGAAACAATATTTTAAATACCTTATATTTTGTTTATAAGATTATTAATTTGATATTCAAAAGTAATGTTTGTAAAATAAAATTAATAATTGTCATGAAATAATATTTAAAACAAAATCTTTAAAAAATTTAAAAGTTTTTATAAATATAATATTTTCAAAAATAAAAAACAAAAATTTAAAAAATAGTATCTAAAAATAAGTTTTTTTTCAACTTCTAAAAATATATTTTTACAGATGTATTTATAATATAATTATTTATAAATCTATTTCAAAGAGAAGAAGAAGGAGAAGAAGAAGAAGTGTCCATTTCAACAACTCTAAAACTAAACAAAAATCAACATCTATGCATATAAATATAAAAATAGGCATTCATTTAAATCATAGCAAAACATTGCACACGTAAACAAAAAACGTTCATAGAAAATAATAAAAATATTTATATACCTTGTAATGAATCCACTAGAAAAAAACCCTATTAAAATAACGTGAAAAAATCAAACTAGGTACAAAGAAAAAAAATCATTAATATTTTTAGAATAAGATCTCCAATTAAAGATGGAGAGAATACCATTATCTTTTTTAGAGAAAGAAAAAAACAACAATAACATATTTATCTTGTGAATGGGAGGATAAAGTAATGTGATTTTGAGGTTAAAATTATTGTTGTGGAGGTGATATTGAAAAAGATGGAGAAGAGGTTTTGATTTTGAAAAAAAAAAGATGTGGTTTTGATTTGCATAAACATGATTTGAAGTATTAAGTAAGAAAATAAAATTATTTTGAAATTAGTAAAAAAAAAAAACATATTTATGAGTGTCTATGTGAATGTGAAGTGCATTTTGATTATCTTCTTTCTTCTTTTTTTTTTTTCTTCATAATATCTTAAGTTGAAAAGTATTGTCATCAATGATATCGTCATAACATTCCTCAAAATTAATGAATTGAGGCACAATTCTTTCCTTAAAAAGTAAAATCCTTTCTATGGGGCATTTGTATCAACTCTTCTTATGTTGGCATGATAACTTAGGGGTATGACTGTAAGGGACCGACCCGAATGGGGCACTAAATGGGCCCTTACCCCAATGCATGCATTCAAAGTAAATGACATTTAAACAGACATGATTTCGGATTCCAATTAAAACAAAACATTCAAAATAACCCCTTTAAAAACTAAACAATTTCCTGAACTCATCCCTGTTTCCAAGCACTGTTCCAAGATAAATACATTTCCAAAGTATACTCCGATCAGAGATTTCTTAAAATCATTCAAAACATGTCTAGATACAATAATGCTGGAATCCACAAAACATTTACAAAACATCCTAGGGCTCCGTGCCCGGCTACATGCATTCAGGGGAAACAAAACATAAAGAGTCATAATACAAAAATCAGAGTTGGAAGACTGGGCCCCATGATCACAGCTCCTCCTTCACCATCATGTCTCGCAACTTGGTTACTGTGGAAAAACCACGATAAGGGTGAGTAACGAATTACTCGGTAAGAATCCCCAACCGGGTACAATACGATATACATGGTCATCTCGATGAGCGTATGCAAGCTATGAATATAAACACGAGAATAGAGCACATAGCTTAGCCCACACTTGGGCCTCGGATGCCAATTTAAGGTCTTAGTCCGGAATAATATCACCACACGATCCAATACATAAGTCGCCTATACGAGAAAAACAAGTCCCGACCTCGGCTGTCTCATCGTCGACGAAAGGTACACTGGCTCAAGATCCCGAGGAGCTCTCCTCCGGCGCGTGTGTAATGAGCGTAAGCATGCATCGCGTGCTCTGCGCAGACCATGGGGGTGCCGGGTCTAGAGGCAAGTCGCCCATGTCCACCACCACCACGCTAACTAATTCTTTGGATCGGTGTCACCGACATAGGGTGTGAGACTGACACGTAAACTATGTCACTGAACCACCGCACCGAGGCTAAGGAAACGGGTCGTGATAGGCTTACACCAGAAGTCGCCCTTACCTTAACAGTGGCAATCGGGGGCTACGGCCGAACACGCCGAGGACGTGCCGATCGCCGGGGCGAGGCAATGTCAAGTCATCATCCCGACGGTTGGGGCATTTAACGATCCACCACCCTCACCCAAGATTGCGAGCCTACCGCTTGGGTTAGCTAATCCTCACGGGGTCCAGGGGACGGAATGACTTGCTCGACGTCCCCGCGCCATGGATGCAAGGTACTTTATGCATCAGGCCCGGATGATGCCATCTACCTGCAATTCTAACCTGCCCTAGCAAACAGCAAACAATTCCATAAAATCCAAGACGTGCTCAATAAGAATACAACGAGCCTAGCATGATACTATGAAGCAAGGAATGAGATCTGAGCATGCTAGAAAAAGAACAACCTAGCATGGATTAACATGAGAATTAAATCAGGAAATTCATGCTAATCGGGAATTCAGAATCGAGAACCTAGCTACACATGTCAATAAACACAAACAAGCAATCAATCAACAATCGCATAATATATCGTAGGGTCCACACAACTCCGGTAAGAAATCCTTACCTTGGTCGGGGACGTTTGACACGAAAACCTAAGCGGCGAACGAACCCGAACTAGCTACCGAGAACCTATCAATCACAACAAAAATCACACAATAGGCCTAAATATAATAAAATAAACGAGGCTCGGCTCGGAGCAACTCACGAGGCGCGATTTAACGCATTTAACGAGCCGATTGCACGACAGACGAACGGCAAAGAACGGGCTGGGCCGACGCGTGGCGCGGCGACACGAGGCGTCGCGGGCGTCGCAGGGCGACACGGAGAGGCTCGGCTGGGGAGCTCGCGCTGGCAAGACTCGGCGAGCAGGGGCTCGAGCGACGCGTTGCGGAGCTGGGCGAGGACGCGCGCACGAGCACGGGTCGATGTGCGGCGTGGCTCGGCGGGCTGGGCTGCTCTGTGCGCGAACATGGGAGAACAGAGCGTTGGAGAAGACGAGCTCGATTCCGAGCGATTGGAGAGGATTCGACGCGCGATTTGTTGATGGCGAACTCCCTTACACTTGCTGCACAAACCCATACCTCAAATCACCTCGAATCGGCCGGAAATGGCACAGCCCGAAACAGGGGAGAAGAATCAAACTTGAAGGAAAGGAAGAAGAAGAAGCTTACCGGGATGAAGAAGATCGGACCTCCGGCAGCTCGGGATGAGAACCGACTTAGAATTGGGGTGGAAAACTGCGCGAATCATTTGCTCGGTCAAGGGAGAAGAAGAAGAAAAATCGCGAGGAAGAAGAAGCTTCGGGCGGAAAATTCTGATTTTATAAAATCACCACTGCGCACGGCATATATATGAGATCGTGCGCATAGAATAACAAACACGCTCACTCGACGCGCTATTTAATTCCCTATTTATTTTTACTTTTTCCCAAGCCCAAATGTCTTCACCAAAATTCCCGATCCCATTCTAATCGACTCATAATTTTTCCGGCAATTAACAAATACAAAACCGGCCCTGTCGGCCCGACCCAAAATTACCAAAATGCCCTTGGGCCTCCCGGGAAGACCGGGATGAAATTTCCGGGCCGTTACACACTAATATCGATCGAATAGGATAATGACATTGAGTTGATTTTCATATTTATGTGATATTGTCTACTTTGATCATAACTCTCGTAGATTTGTTTTTATTTCAATCCAAATGCCTTACCTTAATAGAAATGGTTATCTTTGTTTTAGTTAACTAATATGAGGCAACTTTTTTATATCTCAACAATATGAACTTACAACATTTTAATATCAAGAAAGTTTGTAGGAAAATATAATATGGGATAGTTGTTTGTTATGGATTAAATTTACAATATCTTGGATTTTGTTAATTTCTTACTTAATAAATCAAATTCGGGTATTCTTTATTCATATATAAATGCATAAGGTTGATTCGGTCTCAATTACATCATGTATCACTCAATTATCAGTTGGTTATATGTATTGTTGAATTAAAAATTAATGAAATACATAACAGTTCTATTGACATATGAAACACGCTACAATAAATCCATCTAAATAACAAATGAGAGATGTCTATAAATTAATGTTAAAGAAATTTGATGATCAAGCTTAAGCCTTCAATCACGACACCCTTTAAAAAACAAAATTGTTTAGTTTTAATTGATGATTAAGCATACCAAATTAAGTAAATAAAACGACTTTATTTATTTTCTATTTCAACTTGTAATTTAAAATTTTATTGCTACTCCTCTTATTTGAATATCATCTTATTGTTAGTTATGTATATGTTGAATATTATCTTATTGTTGGTTATATATTATGTTTAAGGGGTTAATTGTGAGAATGAGTTTTTTTTTTAAACTTACTATTAAAATGGGTCCTTTATGAAATATGTTGTCAAAATGGGTCTAATTTTTTGTCTTTATGTTGTGATGACTTTAGTATAGACACCACCACCTTGAATTTTTTTAAAAAAGTAACGGTGTTAAAAGAAAGTTTGTGGTGATGACTATAAAAGAGTCATCTTCTTCTTGATTTTTGGTGATGACTTTAGTAAAGTCATCTTATTTTTTGTAAAAAAAAAACACATGACATTAGTAAAATAAATTAGTTAAAATATCATTTTGGTCCTCAACTCTATCAAAAGCTTAAAAATAGTCATTGGATTAAAGAAAAGTTAACCATGGTTAAAAATTGGATGAGTTGGCAATGAAATAATAATAATAATAATATTATTATTATTTTATTGCCAACCCTAAGCCCTAATTATTATTTTATCACCAACTCATCCAATTTTTAATCATAGTTAACTTTTTTTTAACTCAAGAACTATTTGTAAGTTTTTGATAAAGTTGAGGAACCAAAATTGTACTTTTGAAAGTCTATGGACTAAAATGGAATATAGATGATAGTTGACCGACCAAAATGATGTTATAACCAAAAAATTATTTGTTTCTTCCTTTAGCTGAAAGCTATGAGAGTGACTCCACCAAAAAATTAATTGACTTATTAAATAATATTTAGAAATCTCACTTGAAACTTTACAAATAATTTAAATGGATGTATTTTAAAATAATATTTTCAAATTTAAAAAATCAAAAGTTAAACAATAGAATTACAAAAAAAAAAAAAAATTAAAATAATTTTTTTTTTCAACTTTTAAAAATATTCTTTTACATATATATTAAAAGCCTAATTTTGAAAATTTTAAATATTATTTTTTTCAAATACTATTTTAAAATTTTTTAAATCCTTTTTTTTAGTAATAAACTTTTATTTTACTAAACATTATGTTATTAGTGAAAATGCATTACAACTAAAAATATATATTTTGAAAAAAATAATATTTAGTATATTATATTTGAAGATTAAGCTTTTAAAATATAAGTAAAAAAATATTTTTAAAAGTTGAAATAAAAAATTGTTTTAAATGTTTTCTTTTAATTCTATTATTTTAAAATACATTTGTTTAAATTATTTTTAAATTTTCCAAGTGAATTTTTTAAATATTATTTAATAAATCAATCAGCAGTGGTTTAATCTTTTGGTGGAAACACTCTCAGATGGACCCATAGTTTAAGGAAGAAAGAAATAATTTTGTTACTAATATTATGACTTTAGTATAGTCATCACTAAAAATTAAGAAGAAGATGACTCTTCTATAGTCATCTCTAAAAATTAAGAAGCAGATGACTCTTCTATAGTCATCATCACAAATTTTCTTTTAACACTGTTATATTTTTTGAAAATTTCAAGGTGGTGGTGTCTTTACTAAAGTCACCACCGCATAAAGACAAAAAATTAGACCAATTTTGACAATATGTTTAAAAAATAACCCATTTTAATAGTAAGTTTTTTTGAAAAGACCCATTATTACAATTAATTCTATGTTTAAGCCATTAAACTTTTTTCTTTATCTTTATTTTTATCATTATTATTATTTTTAATCTATTGCCTCTTAAAGTTTGATAGCAATTAACCTTGAATTGAAATTGAGAGATTCTCATGAGAAAAACAAATTTACCATACATTTGTTTTTATCATTTTTAATTAATAAAACACAACTTTACCATTTTTTTGTTGTTGAAATATCTGACAACACCTCCTTCATTTAGGTGAACAATTAGAATTACATCCATAAATCATTATAGTTATAATGGAGTGATAAAGGTCAAAGGAACGTCTGAAGTGTTTAAGCGATAAGTTTAATTCATATCCCATCCATGGTTAATAAAAAAAAACCACTATTATTTGATTTTCATTAAAAAAAAAATCATTATTTGATATTTATTTATTTTTTTGAGTACACCGAGGGGACAAATACCAAGTTTAACCCCAAACAATGCCGCTCCGCCGTTGGGTTATTTTTGGATGATTTATATACATTATTATTGTGAAAAAAAAAACTTGGAAAAATAGCCGCACCTAATCTCAAAAAAGGAAAAAAAAAACCGCCCCTTAAACTTACGTATAAATATCAATTGGCAGCCGCAGGATGTGTGTTCTTCTCGCTCAGTCGTTTAGGTCTCGGCTGAGTCGCCGTTTGACTCACAGAGCGAACTGTGGGCGTTGGAAGGGCCATGTCTGTGTGTGGAGCAAGAGAAGAGGAAGATGAAGAACGAACTCGTCAGAAGAAGCTTGAAGAAGCCCTCGAAATTCAATCGCTCAGGCGGATTGTCAGTGCTTACCTCAAGTACGTTTTATTTTCATCCCTTTTATTGTCCTTCCCTTCATCGTATACTGGATTGTTAATTCAGCCATGGAGTTTGTTCTGTTTCGATCATACATGCACAACTGCGCGCTTTCTTGGTCAAAAGTGTAGAGTAATTAATCGAACTTTGTAATTTCAAAAATGTTATTGAAGTATGTGAATTGAGATAGTAGAAGAAGCTTGAACAGTTCAATTCAGGCAGAATTTGTAACACCCCGATCCTAACTTCCGGATTCGTTACCATAGGTTATGCAAAACTTGAACTTCAATCAACTCGGAGGATTTAAAACCAAATAATTTCCTTTATTAAAATACCCAAATAATGTCTAAGAAATACAATTATTCCGGAAGCTAGAAATTTATATGCTTAAATGATATCTAATTAATCAATTAAACCCAAGTAACAATAAATCTAATCCCTAAACCAAAGGAACATAAAGCTCCCCATAGCCACGCCAAACAGAGCATCCTCGTCACACCCTCTAGGATGTCGAAGCTCGATCTTCAAAAGAGACAAAGTAGCACCATGAGTATAAGTATATCCAGTAACTGTAAGTAGCCCCACCTAGACATAAACATTCTAATTTCTAAGCACAGCACAAAAAAGAAACTCTTTTCATAGCATCAACACACACTTCACACTTCAGTTCAGCCACAACTTGCTAGCCATCATGACAGTCATGGGTGAAGTGTAACATTGTTAGTAGAAGAAAGCTCTCGTAGACTATGACTAGAGTCTTCCTAGACATGCCGCGTACATACACTTGAGGTCACCACTATCACTCACATGAGTTGTAGTCTAATGTTATAACAATCGGTTCTCAGCTCATATGGCCATTTCATAGATTCATATTATATCCACTACGTCAATTACCACCAATATATACTATATACATAATTCGGATCTACAATTCAATATCTCATGCCATTGCACCACATAGTCCCACCAACATTAAATCAAATATAGGTACAAAGTAGAGACTGTAAACGTGTAGAAGAATCAAATGTTAAGGTGCGAAACAAAGCCTATCTTTCTCTTATATACTTTACTAGGAGTAAAGGTGTATTGGGAATCTGCTTAGCTTTCAATTTGCCTCTGACCATCAAATGAACTATGAATAACCTATCCTCCTCTCTTTGAAACAAGAGGCACTTCTGTTCTATCGCTCCATTATAACTTTAATTAGGTCCCAGTAGATATTTAATGTTAATAATCTATATCACATTGATTCCCGTAGCTCAAACATATGCAATTTTTTTAGTTTTTCATTCTATTTCACTATAAATAGTCATCACGATATCGAGTTGTTGATGCTTCCCGACTTTCATCGCACACAATGTTCGACTACCAACCAACATTGGAGACAAGGATCACAAACAAGCCATCTCATCACCAAACAACAAAAATGATGCTCAAGCAATACAACTAATGTGCTTGTGAAAAAAAAACTATCCTATCTGAGTAAACCAAACTGGCAGATAACTCGGTTCAGTTCAACTTAGACCAAACCAGTTGAAAAGAACTGGTTGCGCGCCTCACTCTATCGCTGAATCGGGAGATGACTTGATTTGGTTCAACTCAGATTGAATTGGTTGAAAAGAACTAGGGTTTGACAAAAAAAGAAGTAACAAAAAAAAGTGCCACATCTCACTTAGTTGTAGTTCACTCTGAACAGAGGACTATTAGGTATCTTATACCTAACAAGTTCCCAGGAATACACAGGACAAAACAATAACCAAATAGATAGAGATAACAGTAGAAAACACACTATATTTCATATATCATTGATAATCCAAAGCTTACTTCAATACAAACCTAATGGAAATAGCACGACAAGATAATAAAGAAAACGATAAGCTGACCGGTGTATTCGAGAGCACCAGAATCCCTCCTCCAAGTCCTCAGACCTAGCCTCCACCAAAATAAGACTTACTTCAATCCTCCCTTCCTTCCACTATTTATACCCCAAATAGCCCCCAACCACACTAACACAAAACCCTATTAAGGAATTACCCAATTTGCCCTTTCCAACCTATTAATAGGAATTGAGGTCCTTACATTACCGCCCGGGTCAAGACACACCTTGTCCTCAAGGTGGAGAAAAGGAATTTGAACTTGTGGTAAGCATCGTTTTACTGGCTAATGCATCTCCCTTCTAACTTGGTCCTTCCCCCTTGCTTGTTCTTCGACGACTGTGTTGGAATAAAGGCTCCCCCACAGACTTGGTTTAGTGGTTACCCAAGTTCTGCCTTCACCGTCTTTAGTTTTCATGGTAGATTGCGTAAACTCCCAGAAATTTTGTTTCGTACTCTGATCTAGTTGAAAAACCTGGTCTACAATATATTTGACGAGTTGAGTTGCAAGTCCCTGACAGAAAACTAATGTCTCACTATTATCCAGCACCTGATAGTATCTACCCCTTCGAAAAGAGATTTTCTCGTCTTGTCTTCTTGCCCAACTACAACTTCGATAACCTTTCCCTAATGAAGGTATTGGTTTGGTCTTGGTATCTCAAAAGCCTCTCATCAACATATTCAGGCCAAGCACCTCACAATAGTTATTCTCTGGTAACAATTTTTCCTTCATAAAACATTTCCCCAAAATGTCTATTCTGGACCACTGCATTATTTCTTCACCTATTACTTTTTTTCTCTGTGTCTTCCATGGCTGGTTGATCATCCCACAACTATTTTCTTGGATCGTTTTGTGAATGAAACCCAAACAATAACCCCAAGCCAGGAGACCCCAAGATAATTGTAATTTTTTCATGATCTCCACTTTAGTGACCTTTGGGTCAAATTTATCAAGTGGCTTCGAATCTGGTGTATATGGGTCAGAATTTTGATTTGGAAAACAAAACCCCCATAATACACATTTTTAAATTCCCTTTCTTTATCTTGGTACAAAACCCGCATTTTCCCATTTTATTTTTGAACTCCAGCCCCTCACCTTTAGTTTCTCCATTACATTCAGGCCCATAAGAATCATTCTGTTGAAGCTTAAAAATTCCAGCCCAAATAGTCCTCCATTTAAATTTTAAACAATCTTCCAATAATCGATGATGACAAGTTGATACTTGACCCATGGTTCTATTATCACATAATTTACCACGAATTTTTCCACTTTTGTGAACTGCTTGTTGGAGATCACCCTGGAATTATTCCTTTACTGTGAGTAATTTTTCCAATTTTTCTAGTGTGAAAGCCCAATTTTATAGCCTACTTGTACTCATTCTCGGTTACAACATCCTTCGAAATGTTCTTCAACCCTTTTAGCCTCCATCGCCTCGTGTACTTCCACCTCATAGAACAAATCATTAACCTTGTCAATTCTCTAATTTCGTGAGGTTTATGTTAGTGATTCACGTCCATTATCTTACCTTCATCTCGTGATTTTTCAGCTACCACTTTTATTCCTTGCTTGATCACTTCTGCACGCCTACATTTCCCCCTACTCTTTTTCCCTTTAAATTCTAGCCCATTAATTTTCATTCTAGGCAACCCACTTATTAAACCCATATCTTGGTCTTCATACTTGGGTCCATTGACCCAATACTTTAACCACTTACCTAACACCTTAAATTCCAGCCCATGTTTCATTTTTTTTTAATTTAGCAGCTTCAACGTGTGGCTTACTAGGTTTTTTTTTTCCGTATCCCTTATTCCTCCTACCCAGCTTTTATTTGGGCAGCCGCTCCCATCTTCATTGTCTCTCTTGCAGTTATATCATTTCTTCTTCGTGAGCATCCAATCACAATTTCGCTGTTGTGGACCCCCCCACGATCTCTTCTTTTTTGTTACAAAATTCTTCTTTCTTGTTCCGTACGCTTCTTCCGGCCATGACACTGTCCGCGTGCTCACCTCTTTCCTTTCAACCTTGATATCTTCTTGCGAAATTTCCACCATCGAGGGTTTAGACATCTCTCTTTGTGATTACCCTTCTTCACCCTACTCTTCCACGTCCATGTCTCCGTCAACATCATTCTTCGACGTAATTCCCAAATCCTGTTCTTCTGCGTCGTCGTCTTCTTCTTCTTCGGCCAATGTGGCATTCGTTTCTGACCTCGTGACATTTTTCTTGGCACCTTCTCCGGCGACACCCACTCTTGGCATTTTCAATAATTCTTTACCATACCTACCCTTCTGTACTGCTGTTTGTGCCAACTCTCACTTCAAAATTTTCTTTTCTTCGACTCACATTGCCTGCTTTGAGATTTCTTATATGAATTCTTGCTCGTCTGCTCTCTTGGTTCAAAACAACATCGTCCTCGATGTTGTAACTCTAGTATCCTCCATCTTCGATATTTCCTTTTCATCCATTCATGCCATAACCACCATTTCAACAACTCTTTTTTCGACCTCTCTTGTTCATCACTGACTTTAATTTGTTGCTCCACATACGGTCGAATTTCCACATTTTTGTCCACCTTAAGGCGGCTCATCTCTCTTCTCCGTTCTTCCTTTCTTACTTGTTCTTCAATATTGACTTCTTCACAAACATCACAACCCATGACATTTCCACATTCAATGGCAATGGTCTTGGTATTCTTACACTCTGTTCCAACATCTTCTTCCTCTGTTCTTACCCCAAATTCCAGACTCTTCTCAAGGGTAAGCATACTCTGTTGTTGCTCAATTTTTCTTGGAATTTCATCTTCGATCTTGGGCTCTACCATCTTCACGCAATCTTCTGATAGAAGAGCTTCATTTTCTTCTTTGCCGACTAAGCAACTATTGAATCCCTCAGGCAACCTTTCAATCAGCCGTTCTTCCATCCTCTAATTGTTGAATGCTATTGTTCTCCACAATTTTTTTGGAGATTTCTGTTGATCCTCACTAGAATCATTTTCATATCATCCATCATCACTTTCCTCCGATCCACAAGATGAACGTGCTCTGATACCAATATGTTAGGTATCCGATACCTAACAAGTTCCCAGGAATACACAGGACAAAACAACAACCAAATAGATAGAGATAACTGTAGAAAACACACTATATTTCATATATCATTGATAATCCAAAGCTTACTTCAATACAAATCTAATGGAAATAGCACGACAAGATAATAAAGAAAATGATAAGCTGACCGGTGTATTCGAGAGCACCGGAATCCCTTCTCCAAGTCCTCAGACCTAGCCTCCACCAAGATAAGACTTACTTCAATCCTCCCTTCCTTCCACTATTTATACCCTAAATAGCCACCAACCACACTAACACAAAACCCTATTAAGGAATTACCCAATTTGCCCTTTCCAACCTATTAATAGGAATTGAGGTCCTTACAAGGACAAATAACTCACCATAATTCGTCTAAAGGTTGGAAAACACAGCTTGATAATAGATTTGAAGCACGAACTCCAAATCTTTTCGATTAGAATGGTTGGAGCCGAAACAGGAGTTGTTTGCACTAGTGAGTCACTTCAAGCGCTATCGCAAGTTTGCAAGAAGAAAATGTAGGTGTGCCACCCGAGGGACGTACATTTGTCGTAGTAAGCTTGCTTGTGGGCCCATAATGTAAATAAGGGGGTCGCCAGAGGTTGATTTGGTCTAGATTTGACTACAGAAGACAGTTCTGAGATGTTAAACGGGCCATTGTCACAACAAGATGTTTTGAGTTTTCAGATGGAGATGGTAGATGGAGGAGGAGAGGAGGGCATTGTTGCTAGCGAGATGATCGTGTCAATGTTCCTCCTTTGGTGCCGGTTTGGACCGACGACACAGGGAAAAGGGGGAATTGGGAAGTATTTGAGTTAAAGTTTTTTTTATAGATAGTTTAGAGAGAAGGGAGTTTAAAGAGATAGATTCATCCTAATTTGTATTGATTCTATGAAATGAAATAATGAACTAGAGGGGTTGAAAGACTTGCAGGGTAGGTGTGTTCCCTTGTTAGTTGTTAGATATGGTGCCTGTTTTGGGTTTGTTTGTTAATATTTTCATCATATGTTAGACCTTATTTAGATTGTGAAGCCTCTTTTTAGGCTAGTTGAGCTCTGGATGGATTGTTTTGATGTATTCCTCATGTATCTTGTCATTTTACAGTTTTTACCAAAGAAATAAATAATGAATTAAAGCTTAGGGAGCCATCTTATTTTCTTTTATATGCATGTTGTGCAATGTGTACAAGGTCATTCCTTTTTGTCTCCACAGGGAATTACAACTCGTTTGTTTTTGTTAAAATGTGTAAGAGTAAAAGGTGGGTTGATTAATGTTGAGGTCTGAGGAATCTAAGTGATTTAAATTGATAATCTAAATGGTCAGAAGTTCGCTAAGGTCATTTGCAAACCGATGCTACGGGTTAAAGCAATACTACGATTAACTTAACTAAACCTTCTCTCGAATGTCTTCGGTTTCCATTAATTGTAGACTAAGTTACTAGTAAACCTTATCTCTAAGTGAATGTGAATTGTGAACGCTAGTTGACAAAACCTAGTAAGCATGTAAAGATGTTTACGACCTTCTCTCAAAGTGAAGTAATCTAAAGAGGAATTTCTCACCTCTCCCAACATACTAATTTACATGCAAATATACTTAGCTAATTTTGCTTTACTCGCGAACAATTAACACTTAGCTACTTCTGAAAAAGAAATTAGTTATACATGCTGATAAATAGAACTCGCGACGTTGTAGAAAGAATTGCCATAAAAAAACAAAAAAAATAAAGTCACTACAAAGTTGAACAACGACTTGCAATAAGTAACAAGAAAAAGAAAAAAAAAAGTAAAGAAATACTGAAATTGCTAGGTAATGGCTGGCTAGCCCTGACAATACTCTGGAATCACTTATGCAGCCGTATACAATCAATACAACAAGAAAACTATAACTTCAATCTCTCAATCGTCGACCCCCTTCTCAGTCGCAAATGGTGGTTTATAAAGGACGAGTTGCTACGCCCGCAATTTTCGCAATCACTCTACGATCTATCCACTTAGCGTCATTTTGCTTGACAACACGTCTTGTGGTTATGATCACTTCTTGATTCTTCTTCCGATTTCTGCCACGCGTCCATGTCTATGATCCGTTCTTACCACTTTGCTTCGCTTGTTTGACACCACTTCAACGAATATTCCTTGCATACACAACATACACAACAAACATTAAAAAGCTCCAATTTTCGCTAAATACCACAAAGCACTTCACCTTACTCAGAAAACTATAAGGCTGCTATATTCGCTTAAGTTCGTGGTTAGCGAATCATTCTTCTAAAATTTTAAATGAAATGTCGCATATATGCATTTATACTTACTCAATTAACTCACAATTCTTGCGAGTTATCAATGCCTAAGTTTTTTCTTGATCTCCCTTGCATTGTGAGTTTCCCTTCTTTTACTTACTTTTATTCTCAATGCAAAATTTACTCGTTCTTTATTCAAGAAAGAGTTTTTACTGTGATTGGAAATTGGACAAGCATCAATACTCGATTGTTGTCCATTTTCTTCTTATCTTCGTTTGCTCTTGTTTCTTGAATGATGATATTTTTTGCAATATCTCATTCGTATATATAGTTGAAGTAATGCATAAATTTTTATACAGCTATCCAGAGGCTTCAGAAGAAGATGTGAAAAGATATGAAAGATCGTTCACTAAGCTTTCAACTGCCCATAAGGTAACTTGATATTTCTTTAGTCATTCAATTCTTCTAAGCTAGTAAATTCCTATTGAGTATTTATTTTTATGATTATAGTTTTTATCTTTTATATTGCAATACAATAATATTATTGGTGGCTTCCTAACATTTTCTTGCACTACTCTACCATTTATGTTTGGCCAAAGTTCCAACAAGGGAAGATTTAGCACGTAGACTCAAACTACCACAAACTTCGTGGGGTAAATCCCCTATATTTCATGGTTACAACAAAATTAAGAGACTTTATTTAACACTTTTGAGCAAATGGGCAATGGAGATAACAATTATTTCTTATTAAAAAGATCTTATTAGCTATAACTATATTTTCAAATTAGTTGTTATCTAAAGGTGCGGGAAATGGCTATTACTAATTAATTACTACTATATTTTAGAGTGATTTTTTACGTTTATCATTTTTAGCACTTCCACCTGTGTAATAATTTCTACTAGCAATTATCTCATGCTTTTTTTCGCTTTCTCTAACTTGTTTGTTGGTCTACTATTTTGGTTGCTCGTGCAGGATCTACTATCACACTTTCCCTTGAAGTTTGAAAATCTAAGAAGGTACATTTGAAATAGCTAAATTTTTATGGACTCTTACTAATTCGCCATATCTTTGGCCTCACCTTTTGCAATTATAAAATAATATATATATATTTGCAATGATTAAATCATCACTTCAGTATTTAGAGGATTCCAATTTGCCTGTATTTTTGTTAATGTGTTCAAATATTTACTCCTAAATAATTGTTCAACTTTAATGAATTAAGAAGTAGTTGTTATCCTTAAACTATCTGTATTACTAATCGAAGTTTGAAACAATATCATAAAAGAGGGTGTTGAATTTATGTTAAACCACCAATCAATCCAAAAGCCTAAGCTGATGGAGTGGGGTAAGTTTAATTATATCAACCAACACTCCTCCTCACTTGTGGGCTTGAATGCCCTACAAGTGGAATTTAATTTTAATTGGGGAGGAAACGACTTGGTAGGGATTTGAACTCATGACCTCATGCTCTGATACCATGTTGAATTTATGTTAAACCACCAATCAATCCAAAAGCCTAAGCTGATGGAGTGGGGTAAGTTTAATTATATCAACCAACAGAGGATCTGGTTTCATTTCCTTCATAGATGCATCAAATACGTTTTCCAATAGCCCATAAGTTGGTCATTATGTGATGGAAATTTTCATAGGAGATTGCTCTCTCCCTCTCCTCCCCTTCTCCATCATTTTGATCCTTTGTGCGTTCTTTTCTGGATGCCATGGTTTGAGTTAACGCATAGCCTTCCAATTGATCTACTCCACCAGATTTGTTCTACTTGACAAGTAATCGTCGATGATCGTGTCGATGATTCTCTAAGGTAAGTAAAGTGAAAATCATGGAGCATGGTTGCATCGCCACTCATTCTATTCTATCTCCATATCTTCAGACTTTCTCATATGGTTATCATCTTTTTTTTGATATTCTTGCGGAGATCTAGCCTTCTTCTAAACTTTTCAAGGGACTTTGATCATCTAATGGTTCTTTTTATGGCTCTCGATGAATTTTCAAACGGCTCTCCTCATTCATTCTAATGTTTTGAATCAAGGTTGGTTTTCATTCTTTTTGCTTGTTTTCAATTATTTGGTTGAAGCGCTCAAGCATAGCCGACTATCCACCCCACTTCATGCAAAGAGGTTGTTTTGAACAACACTGGTAATTCTCGACTTTCATCTTCATCTCTTCATTTATTTTAAACATATTTCTAGAGGGTTTATTCATCTTTCATCATTTTAATCCTTGTGATTTGTGGCCTAGTAATCAAGATAACCTTCGGGATATTTTTTACTAAATATGTGACAACGACAATGAGAGTAATTCTTATCTTTTTGTCCCATTTAGCTACATCTCTTTTCTCCGTAAGGTCTTTTCAGTTTCTTTGCAATTGATTAGCAACTTTCAAACTAAATTTCAAATTTGTTCTCCATTGAATTTTCTCTAGCATCTTTTATTTCGTCTCTTGGTGGTTGGATCAAAGTGCTTTACTTAGTATCCAATCACTCATAGAGTTTGCCCAAACTTTCGAGAATGATCATAGGTTTCTTCCCTCCTAGATTTTCTTTTGGTGTCAAAATCACTTGCCGCGGTTCCAATGGTCGTTTAGATCAAAGCCATTAGTGATTTGCACCTTGACTTGGACAAGACAACTGTTGACTTGCGGGAGGTCGCTAAAGGCCATGATTCGCGCTAATAATTAGTTGACACATGAGGAATGTCGTGAGAGCGAGAGCGAGAGCGGGGGTGGCTACCATGTGACTTGTTTCGATAAAGCCCATGATTTTTGCAATTCTGATTGATTGTGCACAAACATGAGAGTAGTGACAGCTGATTCAGTTGAAGCCCATGATTCACACGATTTTGACTAGTTGTGCAAGACATGCTATTTGGGAGGCTCTTGAAACGTTCCCAGATTTGTGTGATGAATGGGAGTATTTTATTACAGAATGGATGTTGTTGGGAGATGAAGACATTTGTGCAGCACATGCATGAGGTAATGCGTGAAGAGCGCCATGAAAGCCTGCGTGAGTTAGAGGATTTGGAGGATGTTTGCATTTTCCATGATTTACACAATTTATTTGGATGATTTAAAGGAAGACTCCGTCACTGTGTGATTTGATTTGCCCAAAATTGAATTGGAGTCGTTCAATCCCGACACAATTAAGGGCTTTGATTTTGCTCTTGATTTGTGCGAGCAGGTATTGATTCCCCCTGATTCTCAGTATTTCTTATTCCTTAAAGGAGAATCACTAGCTATTTATGGAAATAATATGGGTTTGACAATTTCTTCTAAAAATGAGATATTTGGGATATTTTAAATGGGAAAGGACAAGCACTCAACCAATCCCTTTGTTCCACCTTCCTAACTTAGCTTTGTCGCATTTTCCCCCACTAATCAATTCTCATTCATGGTTGTAAAAAACGTCTGTTTTACGTTTTGAAACGAACGATTTAGAACGAATCGAGATGAAAACGATTCAAATTGTGTTTTTGAATCGTAAGTCATCCGAATTGCCCATTTCAAAGGTAAAAAATTAACGATTCGGAATGTTTTGTTTAAAAAAAACCCATTTTTTACCTTTTGTGTGTTACCGGAAATATAAAATGAAAGGATGATTCAGAGAAATAACAAGATGAAGAAGAAAGTCGAAGAAGGAAGTCAAAGAAGAGCTCAAAAGAAAAGTGAAAAGAACGACAACCTTTGAACGTGTGTAGGAGGAAAGATTAGGGTTTTGCTTTCATTTATATAAAAATAATGAAAAAATGAAAAATTAAAAGTTAATAATCATTCATCTTTCATTTTTAATATAAATTTGATGGGGTAGTAAAGGATATTATGTCTATTTACCTTCCCTTGTTTATAGAAAATCAACCGTACTAATTAATGCATTCGATATTCCGTTGTTTTTTAATGGAAAATTTAATAAGTCTTCTCTTCATTTTTTACATTTAATATCTTCTGATTTTTTAATGGGAAGTTGCATTTTTGTTTCATGATAATCAATTTAATGTAGTGTAACTTATTCAACATTACTATACACAAATTTGTATTTTTTTCATATAGAAAGTTGCATTCATAATTAATATTTATATATATATATATATATATATATATATATATATATATATATTTTATAACCAGTGTTTTAAAAAGCTCAAGGCGCACTAAGGCGCATTGGCCCTCTGGAGCCTGAGGCGCAAGGCGCACCAAAAGGCACAGACTTTTTACTAAAGGCGCATACATGTATACATACACAAAACATATATATCTCTTTCAATATAGAGTTTTTTACATAGTCATCCCATAGGGTTGGCGTTTAGATTTTAATTTTTTTTTTAAAAAATAAAACTTTGAAGTGATTGTTGATTGAATTTTAAATTGTAAAATAAATATAGAGAAAAATGAGTAAAACATTAACCGATTTTAAATAAATAAAAAATTTCTCAAGACGTGCGACTTGTGCGCCTGAGGGCTTTATGAAAAGGCACGTGCTTGTGGACAGGCGTGGTGCCAACATTAAGCCTGAGGCGCGCCTTTTCGGGCTTTTTAAAACATTGTTTATAACATTATAATTTTTTTAAAATTGAAATTTATATTTGAAATTTTAATTATTATATATAATTCACGATACGTTACGATACACAATTTATTAAAATTAGATTTCGATACACGTTCCGTTTTACGATTTGACAACCTTGTTCTCTTCTCATTCATCCACTTTATCATTGACCCCGTCCATTGGGCCCATGGTGTCTAATTCTAAGACTTGATCTTCAAACTTTATCACTGCAACTCTAAACCAACCTTCTCGTACTTCTGTCTCTTTCCCAATGGTTGTTTGCAAAATTCATCCCTTAAATTAATTCCTTTCTTTTCCACCACCCGAAATTCCTACCTACCTTTTGTACTCGATATGAAGGCTTACCTTTAAAGCTCAACCTTTTTTTACCTCAGGTGAAGAAGATTTTGAAGCTCACCCCTATGATTTAACCATCTTCGGAGATAACCTATTGATGGAACCTACTGAAGATTTGAGAGTGGCTGGCCTTACCAAAGATTTAATTGATGGGGATAGAAATTTAGAAATGTTAATACGATATTGCTGTTGACAAATAACCGTCATGGGTCGGCCTAACGGTCAAACTTAGGTCTTGAGAATCATAAAGTGGTTGGAAGGAATGAATTCAATCATTATAGTCACCTACCTACGAATTAATTTCCTACGAGTTACCTTGATAACTTAATGTTGTAAGGTTAGACAGCTGTACCATGAGAACACTCACGAATATCAAAAAAATATTGATGTTGACAAATATTCTTTGAAAAATCGTAGAAATTAATAAAGTTATAAAAATGATGAGTTAATGAATGAGTATTTTGCACTCCTTAATGATGTCTAAATCTCATTGCTAGTATTTATGTTAGTATTTATGATGTTTTTGTTGGTTCTTACTAGGGGTGTACAAATGAACCGACAACCCGACGAACCCGGACAACCCAACCCAAATTATAAGGGTTGGGTTGGGTTGAGTTTATTTTCGGTTCGGGTTGGGTCCAAAAAATGAAGAATCGAAATTTTCGGTTCGGGTTCGGGTTACTTATATTTTGGTTCGGTTCAACCCGAACCGAATCGAGATATGTATTAACTGTGTGATAATTATACTGAAAACGTATAGTGGTGTGGTGGTGTTGCTACTATTATCTCTTCCATGGGGCAAGGGGTTCGAGCTTGCTGTATAGCCACATTTTAATAAATACTTTTTCTTTTGTTTTTTTAGAATATCTTTTTTTATAGTTAATTTTTTTGGCAGACATTTATAAATAAAGGTAAGGTATTATTAGTGAGTTTTTAGAATATCTATTTATATAAATATATATATTTATTAATAACTCCTTGTATTATTTTTTATAGTTAATTTTTGTGACAGACAATTATAAACAAAGGAAATATATTATTAGTTTAAAATATATTTTCAACATCCTCCCTTTTATTTATAATAATAATGTCAATAAGATACTATTTAATGCAAAATTTAATTTATGTATTTTTGTAGTAGCTCAATGACATTAGTGTAGTTTCATAATCAAAATTTCTCTTCTTTCATAGTAATTGAACTAAACAAAATAAAATTCAATGAAGTACAAATTGAAAATGTCCATTTTTTTTCTTCACTTTCTTTATGTTTTAATAACATTTATTTCCAATTTAATTTTTTAAAATTTTGATTTATGTACATATCGAAGCTTGAGATGGTAGTTTTTGCTTGATGTTTTCAATACAAATTTATGCATAAAAAAATTATCGATTCGATTTCAATACCAAATATTTTTTTCTCATAATTTTTTTTAAACTACAACATATACTAATGTAACCCGAGGAACCCAACCCAACCCAACCCGAAAATATAGGGTTGGGTTGGGTTGGGTTGTCTTTTTAATTGGGTTGGGTTGGGTTGGAAAAGTGACCAACCCGAAAATTTGGGTTGGGTTGAAAACCCCCCTCAACCCAACCCAACCCAACCCATGTTCACCCCTAGTTCTTACATCAATATCATTAATATCGAACTTGAAATATCACTATATTGATGGATATTTTGTATTCTATACCCTCAATGCAATAAGACACCTTTTCTATTTGTGGGATATTTGGATGGCTTGACATGGGATTTTTTTAGGATTCATTGGGAACTTGGGCAATGAATGGGTGAGAGAGACCAGAGATTCATGGCTCTGCTACAAATTTTGATATTCATGATTTCATTTGTAAAAACAAAATTCTATTTTATTGTTGTTGTTATTGTAGTTAATGTACGGAATTTGTTATTTTATTATTATTTTTTGTAACTCTCTTAAGTGTGGTTGGATCCCACCTGTTTTCTTTTTATGAATACTGTAGTTTCTGGTTACAAAATCACATCTGCTCTTACTGGGAAAAATAGTCACAGATAGTCACAAATCAAATTTGGGGTTCTCCTCTCTGAAGTTTTGTGTGTGAGAATATTGGGGGATTAATGGAGTACACTTTGTAGTTGTATATGCAAAATATTAAATATGAATGAAAGGGAAGCCATAATTTCATACAAAAGAAAAGAATTTGGCGTATATTCGGATCCTAGATCTATACATTTGCAGGTTGTCGGATTTCTTTCTGTTTTCTTCTCTTTTTAAGTTAGCTGAATAAATGTCCTATCAAATTGATAGTCAAGCCTTTTTATTTCATACTAAAGTTTTCACTTTAAGGTAGTTCATAAACAATGTTTAAAGCAGGCCATTGTTAGCTACATGAGTCGTAACTTGGTTAATTCTTGAACAAGGAGTGGAAATGCTGTTGCATGATTACTTTCTACTCTTTTGAGCATGGTACAAAAATGTTGCAGAACGTAATCGGTTGAAAAATTAACTTTTCAGGTGTATTTCCACAAATTCATATTTCATCTTTAACATGCTTGAGGTATGTACTCTCGCCCTTAGTAAGTAATAATATTTCATCAATGTATAATCCCTATAGTAGAAATCGTGTTTAACTCAGGGAAGTTAAGGAGAAAAACTCATGACTTTCCATTGATTTTATCCAAATATATTGTACACAAAATACCAAACCTTAGTCTCTAAAAAAAGAAACCCTTAGATTTTCTTCTCTTTCTCTGGCACCACCACCTCTTACCAGCGCTTGAAGGGGACAATCGTCAATCCCATATCTTTGACACAGTTTATTCGCCCCTTCACTTCTCCCTTCGTCGTTTATGAACATTCCCTCCTTCAAGTGTTTTTGTTCTTGTAGCCTCATAGTCGTGAAGCATCATAAACATGTGGTCCTTGCGATGTTTTCTCACTGCCACTACGAGTTTCATCACTAGAGCAACGATCAGTTTCTAGTTTCACTAGGGACACGACTTTACTCTATCAGTGATGTTTTCTTTGTTTTCTGCAAGATCTACGGTGGCCAACACTACTTGGTTTGTCAATGGCTTTTGGCGGGAGGCTATAAATTGGTTTATTTGAACAACTGGTTTATTGCTTTTCTTTATGGCGATCTTCTCCATCTTCTTCACCCTTTTGGGTTAAAGATTGAGCAATTCATTGCTCCCTTTAGTTTTGGTGACTTGCCTTACCCAATTTGCTAATTGATTTTGGCAATGAGTCGAATTTCTTCTCCACTCAATGGTCTCTCCACTTGAGATAAGTCTTCAATGATTAGTTGTTCCTTGACATTAGTGATAACCGGTGAGTTCGAATGCAATAATTTGTGTACGTGAGACCTGTGCGATTCAATTTCTTAGGTGACGCCTCTTTTTTTTGGTGTTTCCATCGCATTAACACCTAGTGTCGATAAAAGATTTGTCTTCTTCTCCCCTTTTTCCTTTGGCCAGTTTCGTTGGAGATTTCTCGTTATGCGTGTACGTCTTTTAGATGTGTATTTGATTCATGAGGTAATCCCTCGGATGTACAAGCCCTCCCCTTTTAGGATTATAAATTGGTGTATATCTTTTCGAGAGTTATAGAATTGTTTTATTTTTCGTATTATATCATTGTATAAAAGACTTAGAATCTGGCTCAAACATTTGTAACACTTTCATTCAATCAATAAAGATTTTTTTCGCTTCCTATTTAAACAAAGAATATCATCCATATTCAAATATTTAAATTACATATAGTAACACTCTTATAGGAGCATGAAGTGTACACACGAAAACTCACGGACATTTATCACGTCACGTGCCACACACTGGGCACGTGACATTGAACACACCATTGGGAAACTCATAGACGCCTATCATGTCGCATGTCGCATGTCACACGAAACACGTCACATGACACGCACCGTCAGTGAACACGTCGCAACTAGAGTGTTGAAAGATGGAAATTCAAATTTTCTAAATTCTTCATTTAATAATGAACTCAATAATGGGTTTAAATAGAGTACAATAGATGATCTAATCATAACATGAAAAAAATGACCTAATCATAAAAGGAAAAAAATAATATCTAATGATAAAAGGAGAAAATAAGATTTAACCTAATCCTAAAAGGAAAACATAATTAAAAGATAAAAAATACTATTTTACTAAAATTAACACAAAACAACATTCCTCTTCAAGCTGGATTGTATATGGAATACAAACCAAGCTTGGTGTTAAATTATTAGAATTTGTCATTGTGATGATGATGCGCCAATTGGGATGATTATGTGAATTGGAACGATGTGCTGCCAAGGCCAATTGGATGAGTGCTGCCAGGGAATTGGATGAGTGTTGCTAGGGCCAATTGGATGAATGCTATCAGGGCCAATTTGGGAAATTTGGTCAGGGCCATTTGGAAAATTACTGGGAAAGGAGATGCTAGGGCCAGTGAGGAAAGGAGATGCCAAGGCCAATTTGAAAAGTCGGATGATGGTCAATTGGGATTGGATGAGAAGATTATTTAGAAGATGCTAGGGCCAGTGGGGAAAGGAGATGCCAAGGCCAATTTGAAAAGTCGGATGATGGTCAATTGGGATTGGATGAGAAGATTATTTTCTCCTTAAAGGAGTTTGATTGGATTTTTTTTTTGAAAATTTATGAATCTAAAATCTAAATATGATTGTTTGTATTTTCTAGGTTTTAAGGTAAGAAAAAGGAAATATAGGTTTGAGGACAAACTGTCTCTTTTTTTTTTTCTTTCTAAAAGAGGAAGAAGATGTTGAAGTAGGACAAAGTTTTTAGAAAAAAAGAAAGAAGTGAATGGAAAAAGTGAAGGAGAAGAGAAAAGGTTTACCCGGTATTATTAGTTAGAGTTTAAGTGTATAGATAAATGTATCATTTGTGTATTTCTCTTTAGAAACGTAAGGCCCGTTAGGCCCATTAAGTCCGTTGTAAACCCTATATAAAGGCATTGCCTATCAATGAATAAAGTAGGCTCTTTGGTTCAATCACTCTTGATTACATGGTATCAGAGCAAGGTTAGGGTGTGGATTAGGGTTTTTTGAAGGGTTGACCGCCGCCGCTGCCGCCGTTGACCATCACTGCCATTGGGAAAAGGTAGCTTCGCCGCCGATCTACCTGTTTGTTGAGGTTGCGGCTCCGTCCGATCAACGACGAAGCCGCACGTGCCATTTTCGTGCTCTGCCAGCCACGAAATGCTACTGCCGTCGCAGGCGTCGCTGCTGCTCCGATCAGAGATTTGTTGGGTGGGTTTTGTTCGCGTCGAGGGGTAGTTCGAGTTTGTCCAAATTTTAACTCGATCCAACGTTGAAATCGCTCGAAAACGCCTTACGAAGAGGCTGCTTGTACTGTTCTGTCCGTGCTGTTTTGCCCGTTTTGCTTGTGCTAGTGCTCTCCAATATCTACGGAAAACGTGTGAACACGCCTTTAAACATCTTGGATTTGTCGTGTCTTTGTGACGGTCGGTTTTTGGATTTTTTGTTTTGTTGTTTTCTGGGGCTGTTCTGAATTCACTGTGTGTCTTGAGACTATTCTAGTTGAGTATACATGGCTGATTTTAAGCAAACAAGTGTGATTTCGCATTCGATGGAAATCACGAAACGAAAGTTAAATGGCACCAATTATCTAGATTGGAATCGGACGATTCATAATCACCTGTTGAGTAATGAGCTAGAGGGACGTATGGATGCTGATCCACTTGAAGAAGAAGTTGAAAAGAGAAAAGATGGGAGTTATCAGCTTCCTGCGTGGTTTGGGTCCAGAATATGAGAATGCCAAGTCCCAAATCTTGTCTGGAACTGAACTACCATCGTTGGATGATGTGTTTCGTCTACTACAACGAATAGAGATAAATTTGATTGAACAATCGAATAGTGCCTTGCTTGGGAGGAATGACTTCTGTGGTGGGAGAAACGTGAGTGCTTCTGCTTCGAAATTTGGTTATGATCGACGCCCAGATACTAGTGGTGACAACCGGCGTCCAGATTCTCGAGTGGGAGTGACCTGTTATTATTGTCAGAAACCAGGTCATTTAAAACGAGATTGTAGAAACTGCAATATGACAATCAGAAGCACCAGAAGGCCCACGTTGTGTCTAGTGAGAAAGCGAATGTTGATGAGTTTGCTAAACTTCAGGTGCCTTCTACTCCATCGCAGCCATCGTCCTCTGAATTCCCACCTGCTGCGACCATAGCTGAAACAGGTAACAATCACTGTCTTCTTTCATCGTCTACAAAGTGGGTCATTGACTCTGGAGCGACTGCTCATATGACAGGTAACAAAAATTTGTTCTCTACTCCATTGTCGACTGTCCATTTCCCTGCCATTACCTTGGCTGATGGATCTTTGTCTCCTGTCGAGGGGTCGGGATCAGTCACTCTTACTTACCCCTACCTTGTCATTATCTTCAGTATTGTGTCTACCTACATTTTCCTATAATTTGATTTCTGTTAATCAATTATCCTGGGACTTACATTGCTTTGTTTCCTTTTTCCCTGATTATTGCCTATTTCAGGATCATTTGACCAAAAGGATTATTGGTAGGGGGCATGCAGTAGGGGGTCTCTATATCCTGGATCAACCGCCAGTTCAAGCTATGGCGTGGGCAAGTTCAACATTCCTGTTTGAGATTCATTGCCGGATGGGTCATCCCTGTTTGTCTGTCTTGAAGAAATTATTTCTTGAATTCAGTAAAGTTTCGTCCTTAAATTGTGACTCATGTCAGTTTGCTAAGTTTCATAGATTGAGTTTTAGTCCTCGGATCAATAAACGAGCGGATGCTCCTTTCGAGTTAGTTCATTCTGATGTATGGGGTTCGAGTCCTGTCACGTCTAAAACAGTATTTTGCTACTTTGTTACTTTTGTTGATGATTTTTCCTGGTACACTTGGGTTTATCTAATGAAAAATCGTTCTGAGTTACTTTCTCATTTTTGTGCCTTTAATCAATTTAATGCATCCATCAAAATTTTGCGCACTGATAATGGGGGTGAATACTTTTCGGGGAGTCTTAGTTCCTACCTTAGTGAAAAAAGTATTATTCATCAATCGTCTTGTGCAGATACACCATCTCAGAATGGTGTGGCTGAATGTAAGAACAAACATCTTCTTGAAACAACTCAAGCATTGTCATTCTAAATGCATGTTCCATGGCATTTTTGGGTTGATGCTGTGTCCACTGCTTGCTTTCTCATAAATCGAATGCCGTCGTCTGTTCTAAACGATAAGATTCCTTTCCAAGTGTTGTGTCCTTCTCAGGAAATGTTTCATCTTCCACCTAAGATCTTCGGGTGTACATCCTTTGTACGCGATGTTCGTCCTCACAAGACCAAGTTGGATCCTAAGTCTTTGAAATGTATTTTCTTGGGGTACTCTCGTGTCCAGAAGGGTTATCGGTGTTATTGCCCAAGCACGGATCGGTATGTTGTTTCCTTTGATGTTCCTTTTTTTGAGGATACACTGTTTAGTCCTGGAGATAGTTCTCCTCCTGTGGAGGATGACTTGTTAATCTATGAGGTTGTGTCTTCTTCTGGTAATTCTGACACGCCTCCTTCGTTGCTACCTGTCCCATCTGGTCCTTCTGTTACTCAGGTGTACACTCGGCGTCCACGACCCTCGGAGATCCGCCCCATACTAGTGGATTTCTCATCATTTGATTTGCCGACAAGTAATGATCTAGACTTGCCCATTGCCCTTCACAAAGGTAAACGTTCTTGTACGTATCCCATATCCTCATGTGTGTCATATCATCAATTGTCCTCATCTTCGTTTTCATTTCTTACTTCACTTGATTCTGTGTCGGTTCCTCGGAATACTAGTGAAGCCTTGTCTCACTCAGGATGACACCAGGCTATGGTGGAGGAGGTGGCTGCATTGGATGCAAATGGTACTTGGGAACTAGTAGCTCGTCCCGCAGGTAAACAGACGATTGGGTGTAAGTGGGTGTTTGCGGTCAAAATGAATGCTGACGGATCGGTTGGTCGCCTTAAAGCTCGCTTGGTTGCAAAGGGGTATGCTCAGACCTATGGGATTGATTATAGTGAGACGTTCTCTCCGGTTGCGAAGATGGCGTCGATTCGCCTGTTTGTTTCTCTTGCGGTGATGAATGATTGGCCTTTGTATCAGCTTGATGTTAAGAATGCCTTTTTGCATGGTGATCTTCTAGAAGAAGTGTACATGGAGCAACCACCGGGGTTTGTTGCTCAGGGGGAGAAGGCCAAGGTTTGTCGTCTTCGTAAGTCATTATATGGTTTAAAACAGAGCCCGCGTGCAAGGTTTGGGAAGTTTAGTCAAGTTCTTGAAAAGTTTGGAATGAAAAAATGCTCATTTGATCATTCTGTGTTTTTCTGTCGGTCGGAACGAGGGGTTGTTTTGTTGGTGGTATACGTTGATGACATTGTGATTATTGGAAGTGATGATTCGGGGATGATCTCGTTAAAGGCATTCCTTCATAGCCAATTTAATACCAAAGATCTTGAGACTCTAAAATATTTATTGGGAATTGAAGTAATGAGAAGCAAGAAGAGGATATTTTTGTCTCAGCGAAAGTATGTTCTTGATCTATTGACCGAAGCTGGGAAGTTAGGTGTGAAACCATGTAGTACCCCGATGATACCAAACCAACAATTGGTTAAGGAGAGTGAAGTGTTCAGTGATCTCGAAAGATACAAGAAGATGGTTGGAAAAGTAAATTATTTAACAGTCACGAGACCGGATATTGCTTATTCTGTGAGTATCGTGAGTCAATTCATGTCATCACCCACAATCGATCATTGGACAACTATTGAACAAATTCTGAGTTATCTTAAGTTTGCTCCTGGGAAAGGGGTTCTATATAAAAACCATGGGCATTCTAACATTGAGTGCTTCTCAGATGCTGATTGGGCAGGCTCTAAAGAGGACAGATGGTCTACCACAGGTTATTGCGTGTTTATGGTAGGCAATCTGATATCTTGGAGAAGTAAGAAACAGAGTGTGGTGTCTCGTTCGAGTGCTGAATCAGAATATAGAGCCATGTCACAGGTTGCATGTGAAATAGTTTGGCTGACCCAACTTGATGAGATTGGGATGAAAGTCGCAATACCCGCTAAGCTATGGTGTGACAATCAAGCAACGATCCATATTGCCTCTAATCCAGTGTTTCATGAGAGAACGAAGCATATCGAAGTGGATTGTCATTTCATTCGTGAAAAGATACAACAAGGATTGATTTCGACAGGTTATGTGAAGACTGGAGAACAGTTGGGTGATATCTTCACCAAAACCTTAAATGGAGTCCGAATAAGTTACCTCTGCAACAAGCTAGACATGATAGATATATACGCTCCAGCTTGAGGGAGAGTATTAGAGTTTAAGTGAATAGATACATGTATCATTTGTGTATTTCTCTTTAGAAACGTAAGGCCCGTTAGGCCTGTTAAGTCCGTTGTAAACCCTATATAAAGGCATTGCCTATCAATAAATAAAGTAGGCTCTTTGGTTCAATCACTCTCGATTACACCTGGATCGAAAAGAAAAATTTGAGGGTCTGATACCATGTTGAAAGATGGAAATTCAAATTTTCTAAATTCTTCATTTAGTAATGAACTCAATAATGGATTTAAATAAAGTACAATAGATGACCTAATTATAAAAGAAAAATATAATATCTAATCATAAAATGAAAAAATGACCTAATCATAAAAAGAAAAAAATAACATCTAAGAGAAAATAAGATTGAACCTAATCCTAAAAGGAAAACATAATTAAAAGATAAAAATACTATTTTACTAAAATTAACATAAACCAACATAGAGTTACAAACAAAAACTTTTTTTTCTAATTTAAACGGCTCTGATATCATGTTAAATTTAGAGAAGTTGAGGAGAATCCCTCCTGACTTCTCATTGATTTTACCCAAATATATATGCACACGCAAAATATCGAACCCTAGAGATCTCCTAACAAATCCTAGAGAATATCTAACTAATCTTCTAACAAATTCTAGAGAATATCTAACAATATTTAAATACTTTAAATTATATAAATCTAAGGATAACATTTCTATAATCACCAACATAAATTACGACAAGTGCTCCTAGTTAAAAAGAAAAGGATGACAATAGATTCTTTAGAGGGCAAGAGTTCTACTTGGCCCGAATTAGATTTAATGTTTTCCTCTAGGCCCACGTATTCTTTCATTTTAATCTCAATGAAAGCTCGGTATTTTATCTAAAAGAAGTAAGATAAGGACAACTAATACTACTAAATTTTACATTATCAATTTCAAAAGTTGAAAATAACTTATGGTGATTTGAAAGAACACGGATTTGTTAAATGATATTATATACCTTCACTATACGTAATTTACCCTTGGAGAGAATACACTAATAAAAAAGTAGTATTTGATACCATTGGAATGTGATCCCGCATAGATAAAAAACAAAGGAAAAGTGAACTGACGGGGATGCCTGGACACAAATTATTTTCCCAAAATTTGATGATGATGGTTTAGGGACTCCTCTTTTCCATTGCATATTTAATATTTTGGTCTTGGATTTAGGTAACAACATTCTTATATATATGCTAAGGGTTGAGTCTTGTGATTTAGGTAACGTAGTAGTTTGTATTCGTTTTTCACTTATGTTGAAATTGATGCCAGGCATTTGAACCTCCACTTGATATGAGCCAAGACACTGATTGTTGCGATGATTCATATCCTGATCATGCCCATGCCCATGCCCATGACCATGTTGATCAACCTTGTTGTGGAGGAGAGAGGAATGTCAATGATCATTTGTTATCTCGGGAGAGCAATGTTTGTTCTGATGACCCAACCTCAACAAGTGGAAGAATTTGCTCTTTGGAATCTAAACAAATCTGCTGTCCTGAAGGTGTAATTGACTCGCCTAAGGCATCAGCTATCACTGAGGTTCAGCAAAAAAATGAAATATCTATTTGTGTGGATGTATGCTTGTTTTCAAATTAAGTGGCATGATCAAATTATCTATTATCGGTTGTCGTTTGGTGTTGGGTAGAAAGATAGATAACTGAGTAGATTTTTTTAGTTGATTATTTGTGGTTGTTTTAGTTGCATTTGTAATTATTTTAAATCCCATTACAAGAGAGGGTGGGAGATTGCCCTTTCAAATTAAAAGTTTTGTTGTTTTTTTTTTTGAGATTACAACAATCGGGGGTGGGGGGATTCGAACTCATGACTTCATTGTTATTGGGTTTACATTGATGCTGAGCTACTGTAGTGGATGGCTCTAGTCTTCCGTTTTCAGTTAATAATGAGAAAATTTGACTCTTTATGACAGGAAGCGGGAAATGGAGTTAACCACGATCAACATCTAGAAGAGGAGAAAGTCACAGATAAACATAGTGGACACTGTGGTTCTGATTGCAATGGAAATGTAATTTCTTTTTAGTCTTAGCGTAATTTTTCTTTCACTCTTTCTGTAGTTCTTCAGCTTTATATGATTGGACATGGTAAAATTTCTTTCATTAACTGTATTATGAAAATCAGATTAGTACATCATCTCTCAATATGTATTCAGTGTTCTATAGTGATTATGAAATCCTTTAAACTATCAGCTCTGTCCGCACACCCCCCCACCATAGCTCAACAACGCTCGACAATGCCTATTTTGTCCTAATAACATTCCTTTTAGTGATTCATGTAGTTTTGATGCATTCTGATACAAAATGGCATTGTGAGGCCTTATATACAACTCATATTTTGATGTGACTGACACGTGCAGGAATGCTCGTCATCTCATGAGTGTCTGGTCCCATCTCTTCAGTTGAACGTTCCATTGGTTGATGTTGACAAGGTTCATTCGTAGGAGCTAATTCCATGAAACTTTATTTTTTAACATTCTGAACAAATATAGAAGACATGAAGCTGATTGTTCTACTTCATCACCCCCTAATTTTTTTTATTTGAAATCATAAGTTTACCACCGTCAAATTTGGAATTGAACTTTCTTTCTTTCTTTCTCAGGTCCGATGTATTATAAGGAATATTGTCAGGGATTGGGCTGCAGAGGTATGTTTTGATTACCTTATTGGGACTTTACTGTGTAAACAAATACTAATCCACTATCTTCTCTAAACTAATGTAGGGTCAAAAAGAGCGTGACCAGTGTTATAAGCCTATCCTTGAAGAACTGCATTCCCTTTTTCCAGATAGAAAAAAAGAGAGGTATGCCTAATGGTTTTTTTTTTTGCTTTAATTATGGTCAGAAGATTAAATAATCTGAACCTGGGGCATTATGTTCATCAGTCCTCCTTCTTGTTTAGTCCCTGGAGCTGGACTTGGACGACTCGCTCTTGAGATCTCATGTTTAGGTATGCATGTGGTTTCTCTATTTAGTATCTGATTCTGTAGAAAATTAACCATACTTAATATTGTTAACTATAAAACAGGTTTTATAAGTCAGGGGAATGAGTTTTCATACTACATGATGATATGCTCGGGTTTTATTCTTAACCAGTAAGAAAGCTTTTATGCCAAAACCTTTTACCTTGGTCCATACACCATGTTATTGGTAATCAGAGCCATTCACTTTCATATATTTATACTGAAATAGCTTTCTTGAATTTTAGTACTCAAAAGGTTGGTGAATGGACAATACATCCCTGGATCCACAGCAATAACAATTCACTTTCAGATAGTGATCAACTTCGTCCTGTTTCAGTACCAGATATTCATCCCGCAAGGTATGTACCAGTACATTAGCTTTGTTGTGCTGTTATTCCTTAGCAGATCGTTTTATTCTTTGTAATTAAGGCCCCATTTGATAACCATTTCATTTTTGCTTTTATGTTTTCGTTTTTACTTTTTTGAAAACAGGTTTGTTTGATTACCAATTTTGGTTTTTGTTTTTAAAATTTTTAAAACGTTTTTAAATTATTAAAGAAATTCAAGAAACTAAAAAAAGTAAACAGGTTTTTGTTTTCGTTTTTAAAAAAGTATGAAAAAAATTAAGAATAAATAGTAAAAAAATCAAAACAAAATGTGATTTTTGAAAACAAAAAACAGTTATCAAACATGTTTTTTGGTTTTTAATTTTTAAAAACATAAAACTAAAATCAATTATCAAACACATAACCGTTTTTATTTTTTAAAACAAAAAACCAAAAACTAAAAATGAAAAATTAGAAACAAAAAATGAAATGGTTATCAAATGGGCCTGATATTTCAACTTATGAATTTTTATCAAGGTGGTGGGATGGGATGATTCTTTGTTTACAAATTATTTATGTAAGGATTGAATGTCCTTCCTAATACTTATCATCACCACTCTGAAGCACCAATACCTCGAGCTAAAGTATCAATTTAGCATAGATTCTCTATTTAATAGCCTCTAGAGCTTGCTCCATGTTCCTTGAAGGTCAACCATTTACTAAGAAGGGAGAAATATTAAGGGTGAATTTTATTTGGACTTCAGTTTGGGGTTTGTGGCTTGAAAGATACACTAAGGTTTGTGGACTTCGGTTTGTATATTAAGATACCCAATAAACAGAACTCCTTGTGGAGTTTTCTAGATCAAGTTACTTTTGTTGGCCTTTCTAGGCGTAAATTGTGGGCTCTCTCAATTCTTATGGTTTAACTTTTCTTTGTGTGACCTTTTTTAACTTTCTTGGCTTGGGCCTTTTGGCTCTCCCCCTATTTTATAATTTTATTCCATTGGTGAAGTGCTTTCCTTTGATCTTAATATAAATGTTGGACATAAAAAAGAGAAAAATAAAGCAAAGTATTCTGAAAACAAAAAACATTTTTTTTTAAAATGTCATCTTTGTTTCTCAAGCACAAATTGCCTATTTTTTAAAAATATTTTATAAGGCAGAATCACAAGATTATTTAGAAAATGTTTATTGGGTTTAAAATTTTCCTTACATTTCTATAGGCATTGTCGTATTTGAAAATACATGAATGATTTTGGGGCCGTTTGACCCCTTGATTTTGTGCAAAAAATTATTATAGTCCTTGTAACTTTTTTTTTTCTTTTTGCATACTTTTTAACATATTTCAATTAATGCTGTGTTTTGTTTATTAAGTAAGAATAGAAAGAACTCCTGGAGGTGGCTTCCTAGCCAAAATGGGGTCTTCTCAACATAATCGCTTTTGACAGATTAGGGAAACAGCAACAATATTTTGGATCATACCTTAGTCAAGGCCATCTGGAAAGACAATTATCCAAAAAAAAGATTAAAATTTTTCTTTGGGAACTATAGCTAAAAGCTATTAGCAGTTAGCACCAAGGATTCTATAGCGTCGCATGCCTTACATGTTCCTCTCTCGTTGCTAATGTTCTTTAGGCAAAAGCAGTGATGAACGTTTGTTTTCATTGCCCGTTTGCTAGAATTTTTTGATCCTGAAGGTGCAACACTTATGGATGGGTCCCCAAGGAGTGACACATGGTTGAAGACTTGAGCTTTGAAAGTATGCTCCCTTCAAAGTCTCAGGTTCGAGACTCACCTGTGACATTATTCCTTCGATGTCTTCGGTGCCTGGCCTAGAGACGGGCATAGTTACCAAACACTTATGGGTGGAATTTGTCTCTACCTTGGGACAACAAGACTCCTCCCTGTGGTCTTATTGGGTCTCATCCTTTCAAGGTTGCTAAAGCTTTTTTCTATGGACAACTTTTATTAGGACTTCTTTGGATCCTTCAAAAGAAAGGAACGGAAGAGTTTTTCGGACAAGGAAAGCTCCTTTTGATAAACTTCTGGACTATGTGCTTTATCATAAAGTTTCTTGGTGTAAATCTACTGTTTTATTTAGTACAGTTACGCTAGCTTCTTACAAAATGGGTGAACTTGTTTATAATAAAAAAATCAGGAAGAATAAAGTTAGGAAATGAACATAATAGTCAAACCTAAACTGAAGTTATATGCTAGATTTGCATTCTCTCTTTCCCCTGATATCATTATTTTCTAAAGCAGCGCAGGGATTACTGAAGGTTTCTCAATGTGCGGTGGTGATTTTGTTGAAGTATACAACGATCCAAGCCACATAGGTAAGCAAATTGTATGAGTTGACTGCTTATAGGATCAATTCAAGATACCAGTAAATAATGCATTGTGATTTCTGATCTTCACTTTGGCGTTGTTAAATGTGATTTCTGATCTTCACTTTGGCGTTGTTAAATGATTGGATATTTGCATTAATAAGGATATTGGAAAAACTAATTTGTGCATGATAGTTTTAAATGTTGGCCGATTTTTTGAAACTTAGCAAAATTTTGATTCTCATGTTGTTTGGGATGCATACAGGAATTTGGGATGCAGTCGTAACTTGTTTTTTCATTGATACTGCCCATAATATTATTGAATATATAGAGGTCATATCAAGAATCTTGAAAGATGGAGGAGTAAGAGCACTCTCTCTTTTAAATGTTTTAACAATGGTTGGTTCTGAACTTATTTTAACGAGCTCAAGTGACAGGTGTGGATAAATCTGGGTCCCCTGCTTTACCATTTCGCAGATATGTATGGTCAAGAAGATGTATGCTTCTCGTTCCTTAACTTATTGCCTTAGAACGCTCTTAGAGATTGAACAGTTGAATTTATTTATTTTTTCAGGAAATGTCCATTGAACCAAGTCTAGAAGATGTGAAGAGAATTATTTTGCATTACGGCTTTGTGTTTGAGGTAATTGTGAGTGTTGACTTTTCTAGCTCATCATTTTATAACAAGAGACAACTTTTCAAGAACAATGAATAGAACCAATGCTCAAAATATTAGAACTCCCAAGTGAACTTAGGGGTGTTTAGGGCATGGGAAATAAAATGATTATGGGGATTTGTGTTTTTGGTGGAGAGAATGATTATGAGAAAAGTGATTATCTGTATTTTATGTGCAAAGAATGATTATGGGTTTGAGGTTCAGATAAGGATTATGGAGAAAGAAAATAGTGAGTTTGTGGAGAATGAAAAGTGATTGCGGGGAGAATAAAAAGTGGTATGAGAAAATGAATAGTGGTTATGGGAGAATGCACATGTGATTATTATAAAGAGAATGATTGTCGGTGACCCCTTGACTATTCTCACGAGACCCTATAATATTAGGTATCAAGAAAACTCACATGAAATTAATTCCTCGATAGATGACTATCATGTATTGAACTCATAATCTCTTGGGTCCCAAAATTCACTTTGACCACGAGGCCCATCCTAGTTTTTGAACTTTTTGATGGGAGGGAGCAAGAGTACAAAAACAAGAAATACACGGTTAATTATATAAGCATATTCCAATTCAAACATATGTGACGAAGAAAAAAAAGCATGAAATAGATTAGATTAGAAAGAGAAGACGGAAAAGAAACCTTAAGACAAGCTGATTCCAGATTGAACTATCCAAGAAAAGTATGTGTCTTCAAGGATCATTTCTATCTGATAACTGCTAACATGGATTTGAAAAATGACTCATTTATCTTGCAGAAGGAAAGTACAGTTGAGA